>VWZL01002232.1:889418-1045287 GCA_013396915.1 Stercorarius parasiticus | reverse complement strand
CTGGACATTTTATCCAGAAGGGTGCTATGAGAGGTAAAAAGCTTTGCTAAAACACCACATCTGCTGGCTTCCCTAGGTCAACTAGATGGGTGACCTTGTCATAAAAGGAAATTAAGTTGGTTTTCCTGTAAGATCTCAGTATGGCAGCTGTGTAGAGCTAAATGTTGTATAAAACATTCTGTGACTCAATTCAGATATGTTTAGTTAAAAAATAATTGTTTCATTGAACTTGCCACATTTTTTCATGAGCAATTGTGGAGCTTTGAAATCAGTGGGAATATTTCTAGAGTACAGGTAGATTATTTTGGAAGGCATCTATCTTAGACCCTGTTTTGTACTGGATTTTTTTTGGGGGGAGGTGGCGGTATCTTTTCTTGTAGGAAAAAAAAATGAAGTTTCTTCCAAGGTTCAAATCAGGGCTTGCACTTTGATTTACGGTTCAGATTAACAGAGGGCAGTTGAGATAAACTCAGATAAACTGAGGGCAGATTTCACTTTAACATGTTAGAAGCCTTCAAGGAATTTCTGCTGTTGTAGAAGGTGATTCAAAATCTATTAAAACAGACAAACTGCAGTTACTTTGGGCTAAATTCTTAAGCATGCTAATGTTCTTATTCTCTTGAAAAGGTTTGTTATCTTGGGGCATAAGTTCCAAGAGGTAAATGTTTTACATACTCAGAAAGAATATGATCAATCCATTCAAGATGTGAAATGCATAGATTAGAACGGATTTTGGAGAATATTCATTATTTCATTGAAGTGTTCTCAGGATAAAACTTGTCAGATCACTCTTTAAACACTTAAGTGTTTTCACATGCAATTTTCTGTTCCTGAAATATTGATAACGGTGTGGTATTTTCTTCTCTTGCACAAAGCCTTCAGCACAGGAGCCGGGATGCTCATGGGTGTTCTGAGGTAATCTGATAATATATGACTACTTAAAATTAAAATTCTGTGCAACTTAACTGTTTATTTTCAGATTAGATATGTACACACAGTATATAAGTATGAATTATTTAACCGAGAATGTGACAAGCTTAAAAAAATGAATCTACTCTTTTTCTGCATGTCCAAAGTAAATTGAGTTTGAGTAGGATGATGGTTCTTTTTATAACGCTGAGCAAAACTTAACCAGGACAAAAGTAGGAGAGAATTGCTGAACTAATTTTGTCCATAGAATGGAGAGCTAGCACAGTTCTTCTGGACAGCTGGGGTCATGACTTCTATCTGTAGTATCTGTTTATTTACACAAAATATTTTGTACTAATGTCTAGGTGAATATAAGAAACAATTCTGTGAAAGCAGATCAGCACAGGTCTTACCCATGCTCATACAAGGACTGCAATGGAAAGGAGCTTTTGCCAGTTTTATGTCCCTACTGTGAAAAACATTTTTGTCTAAGGTGAGTGAAACAGAATGTTTAAACATCAATATTCATTCATTAGTGTATGGAAAAGGTAATAAAAGTTTTACACTGTTGTTTACAGACACCGGCATCAGTCAGACCATGAATGTGAGAAACTGGACACACCAAAACCTCGAATGGCTGCTACCCAGCAGCTAGTTAAACATATTGTAGGCAAGTACAGTGGGATATATATTCTACAATTTTCTTCAGAAAGCTGTTCGAGCTTGTGACCTACTCTGAGGGTTCAGTTTTGACCAAATGAGAAGAAAGGCTGGGAGTCCTTTATCTAAACAGCCCTAAACTCACATATCAGCACATAATATCGTTCATCTAGACTGAGACAACAGTGGCATATGCCTCTAAAGAGAATCTTTAAAGATTAAATAGGGCTCAGATGTATTTCAGAATTATTGTCCTGTTCTCATTCTACAAGTACTATAATGTAATGAATTGTACCTAGGCATTATTATTTGCATATTAATTCATGTGCACATAATGCAATTGTATGTTATTGGATGTACATGCCTGTCTGCTGGGATTATACCTACACAACCAAGAGGGAAAAAAAATGTGAGTCTACAATGTCATGTTTTGCAGCTTTTAAACAAGCTCTAGGTCAGGAAAGAGAATAGACAGCACTGCCTAATCAGACAGTAGAATGTACATATAGGAAGGAAGAGCTGAAACTGTTACCATATGAATGCCATGATGGCCACAGCTGTAGAAACTTAGAAATTTGTATCTATTTGGCTTTCGCAAACTGTGTTTACCTCGTGATAGTATTCATCTACTTTTCAGTGTAAAGGAGTTCAGTTAGAACTGTAACAATTCCAAATATTCTTGAATAGAGGTACCTGATATCATGGCTTCATGAGGACATGAAAGGGTTGGGAACCTTGGAGATATAATGAGGCCCAATAGACTAATTCGAAGATGTGTTCAGGAGACAGTCTGATTCATCACACTAACAAGAATAATGTTGTTCGCAGATTCTAAAAAGAATGAGGAAGCAAAAAGCAAAAAACGTAAAGGAGCAAAAAACAGTGAGACAGCCGCAAAAGTGGCATTAATGAAACTGAAAATGCAAGCGTGTGGGGACAAGTCCTTGCCTCAGGTCAGTCATGTTTGTTTTCAATAATTGAATTCTCAAAGGAAATGGAAAGTTTTCTAAATTTCTTGTTCTTCATTTAGCGTCCTCAGTTTGGTTTTGGATTTAATTCTCAAGCCCACAATCATTTATAGGTATAGTTCAGTCTGGTACCGAAAAGCAATCTCATTAGTCTTATGTCTGTTATAAGGTCTCTGTGTGGAGTGAGGAGCAGTCTGGTCAAATTCCTGTATTTTATAGGAGGAGTGTATTTGCCTGCCATATGACTGTTACCTGACACACTCCAGCGACGGACAGGTTCTTTTGGGGATCCTTGGCAGAGTAATGACAGCACTAAGTTGTAGTTAAAATTAAAGCTTTATTATTTTAACAGAATTTGATGATCAGCATAGCATAGAATTTTATGGTCACAGTAGCAGAGGAGTTTTATAATTAGAATCAGTGTAGCACCACTTTGTAAGTAGCATGGCACAGAATTTTATAGCACGGCATAGCTTATGCTTCCTGATGGCCTGGACCCTGTGCAGATCGGGTCAAATCTTAATACTTGTCTTGCAGTATCAATATCACAGTCATCATCTAGACTCAAAACATGTAAAAGAATACGACTCACTCAGTCGATCCTCGGAGGAAGCAGACAATGGTGGAGGCGTCCCTGGCCACTGGGGGATCATGGGTTCTGCAGTCCAGCAGCAGTTCTGGTCCAAGTCCCACTTGGGGCTTGTAACTGCTTGATTTTATGGACAGTGCTCTGTGTGCTGCTGGCCTTCCCTGTTGTGTGACGGCGTGGGTCATCACCACTGGGTTGGCCGTGTGCCTGGGATCTTCAAGGCTGATAAGGAGGGGAGTAGTCGTCCTGGCACCCAGGGACCTTGAGGCTGATAGGGAGGGGGAGCAGAAGTCTGCTTGGTGCGCAGGACTTCCAGGGCCATGAGGAGGAGGGGAGAGGGGACTGATACGTGACCAGCTCAGTCACAGAGAATGGCTGTCTGTCTTATCAAATGGCTTTAGTTATGTTAAACATATTAGCAGGGGTCAGGAGCAGGGGGTATAAGTTACACCCCACCTCTTGACACCACCATGAACAGGGAAGGATGCCAGTGGGGGTGGTACTGCCACCTCTTGCTCACAGCCTGCAGCTTAGTAACTGGTTCATAAAGAGGACTCCACAGCAGCAATGGGACGTGTTATCCAAGGGCTGTTCATCTGAAGGGAGGAAGGGGAGTATAAAACATTGATATTAGCAATTGATGTGCGTAGAGATCTAAAGTAAGATATAGCACAAAATAACATAATTCCAACAGTTATAATAAGAGTTAATATTAACAAAATGCGACAGGCCCATGTTCCAAAGTCAGGTAGCCAGGACCATAGCAAAAAACAGTCAGCAGGTAGACCTTTTGACAAGAGTTGCTCTTGAGCTACTTGGTCAAAAGTAGGAACTTGTCATTGAATTATGTTTATATCATATTCAGTTTGTTTAGATTCATTGGTATAAAAACAGCAAGTGGTGTTTAACAGTATACATATACCTCCTTGTGACGGTAAAAGATAATCTAAGGCCCAATGATTTTGAATTGCTAATTGTGAAAACGAACTAATTTCTGATTGCAAACATTTTTGAAAGCATCTACAGTAGAGTTTTGGACAATTTCAAGCGTAGCAGAAATATTTACAATACCTCTCTCCAGCTCATCAATACTTAAACTTGGAAACAATGCACACATAAATTGATGGAATTTCATCATTCTTTGCACCAAGGGATTGATCACAACACACTTCTTGTGTACAGGGTAACGGTTGTGTAAAAAGGTAGAAGTAAAAAATATTTTTTATTGAAATGCATAGGGGACGAGACACGATCTAGTACAAATACCCATCTATTGTTGTGCCAGACTTTTATAGGCATTTGTTCCACAGAGCCAAAACCATCCAGATGCTGGAATGGTGGGCCACTGATTTGGAACCATAAAATTTCTAGGGAAACATTCTTCACACCACTGATGAGCCTCTTTTTCATTGTCAGGATGATCAAATGTAAACAGGCAAGTGTGGCTCATTCAAATTGCGTGAAAAGGGTTGTTGTATATACAGCCAGATGTGTAATTTCAATTACAGATGGTCCAATTGTTGTTAGTTCTTAACCAACCATTACTCTGTAGAATGTAGAATTAGGACGAGTGAGATTATAGTATCTTTGGCAAAATGTCCAATTGACAGTCCATGTGAGATTCCAGGGTAGCAAAATATTAAAAACATCCGTAATCACTGATTTGTTTTTACAGATCCATGTGGTGCTTAACTTAGATTCATTACAAACTCTGGTTTGATTGTAGCATATCAGCTGAAACCGAGTTTGTGTTCTATTGTAGAGCAGAGTATAATCACAATTGCTTGTTTTCCCCACGCAGGACAAATTTCTATGTTGGGCATTGCAGTGCACCATAGGGTCGTCTTATAAGAACGTGCCTTAAAAGGTTGAGTTTGATAATTTGGAGTGTTGGGGAGTAAGTATGCCAACTTAGGTTGGTACCAAGATGTTTCAGGAGCAGGTTCAGCTACCTGCCCAGAATTAGCAGCTGTAGATTGAGGGTGGTGTAAACTATACCAACAGTTTTATTCATTACCCATGTGAGAAATTATGTTCGTGAACTGAATGACACGATTATCATCCCAGTCTTGAAATATGGAGGAAGAGGGTACAAATAAGGGTGGGTACAATACAGTGGGTGTTGTGATCATGTTTTTACAGCTGAGATTTCCACAAAGGTAAAGTGATGATTCCTTGGGCACAATCCAGGTTTGTTCAGGCCAAAGAATCTGTTCAAGTATAGTTCATTACCTGAAGCAGTAAAAAGTTTCTCAGTCTTGGGAATTATCCAAGCTTCAGTGAAAGTTAAAGGGAGTCCCCTTTTAGAAACAGTTTCCCATATGCCCTTTTCTCAGGAAGTTACGAAAGTGACAGCTATTTTAACCATCAGAAGGTAGTTAATAAGAACAGTATCACCCTGAGAAAAATGACAGGCTGACAATGGGGATTTTAGATGTTTTATGGGTTGGAGAGCAGGAGAATGAGCTTTTTCCAGTGGGCATCCAGGGGGTGTCTGCCAGTTATTTAAGCATCAGGCAGCTTAAAGTAAGGCTTTATCCCATTTTCCTACATATAAACTTTACCCTAGAGCTCATTTTAGTAGACCATTCCATATCTTCACTATGCCATTACTTTGGGGTCTGTAGGACAGGTGGAACACCCAGGTAACTCCATGATGCTCACACCATTCCTGGAAAATATTTTTTTTAAGTGAGTGCCATTGTCAGACTGCACAGCAGAGGGCGTGGGAGTGTCAGCAAACCGTTGATTAAATCCTGCTGCGGTGGTAACACCATCAGCTTTCCGGCAAGCAAAAACTTTCCCTTAGCTTGATATTTCAACTCCAGTAAGGATATAACGCCACCTCTCGGGTGTTCGAGGGAGAGGTCCAACACAATTTGCAAAGTGAACCAGGGGACTGATTTCCTACCCCCTATCTATCTGGTCCCCCAAAAGGTGACCTCCTGGCTGAGGCCCTGGCATTGTTTCTTCATCAATTGTTTCAATAATCCAGTTAGTGTTGCCCTGTATCCAGTTCACAGAATATCCATACTGAATATATTTAGGTTTCCTAGTTGCATTTGCTATTTTCGGGAGGTGGAGGGAGGCAAAAGAAAAGTTCCAAATTTACCTTAACAATTTAATAAGGAACTATTTACTCCAGTTACTACTGTTTTCTGATGTTTCAGTCTTTAATTTATCATTTACTATGGCCCAAAGGGTGGGACTCGGTCCTCGAGCGGCAGAGGGAAGGGCCACTTGTACCTCTGCCAGACCAAGCCCCTTGTCTAGTTTTCCTGATACTGCTCTCTGATGGGAGGTAAGTCAGGATATTTTTGTGATTTAAAGGAGTTTCCGTTTGTGGGAGGGGCACTAGGTAGAGACGTGTATAGCTTTTCCTCCTTTTCCCCTTCCTTTGCTAGTAATCATACTTTTTGGTAGGCAAACCATGGAGCCAGTCACCAGTGTACCCCTGATTTTTGCAGGCATGCCACCACTTGTTTCTCCCTGATTGTGCACTTTCGGTTTGATTAGGAAACCTCCTGATGGCATTATATTGTTTATTTAAATTGGCCTGATGGCAGTGTAGGGCACTTGTTCAACCTCCAGATGGGACTGAGAGAGTTAGGATCCGGTGGTTCTCCCTTCATATGGGAGGATCAGGGTCAGTACTTGCCTTTGTGGAGCACTTGTGAAAAGGGGATTTCTGCACGTCAACGCTGTCATAGAATCATAGAATTGTCAGGGTTGGAAGGGACCTTAGAGATCATCTAGTTCCAACCCCCCTGCCATGGGCCACATCTCCCACTAGATCAGGTTGCTCAGAGCCCCATCCAGCCTGGCCTTGAACACTTCCAGGGATGGGGCTTCCACCACTATATTTGCATAAAGATTGATGTCTCTGACCCTGCAGTTCCTTTCCTATCAGACCTCAAATCAGAGGACACAGCAGGAAAGTCCCAAAGACTAGGTTTGTCACCTGGGGCTTCGGGTCAGTGTAATAAGGTTATAATAGCCGCTTGTAATTACACTTCCTGCAATTCATCTGGACCCTGCCAAGGAATTGTAGGTTCCTCGCTCCGACCTTGATAGTGGACCCCTCTTGCCCACTGAATAGCAAAGGTCCATAAGGTTCAAGTGACACTCTCTCTGAGAGTGAGAAAAATTCTAGGACCTAAAGCTAAGTCCTTTGCCTCTCATGCAAACAGATTTACTCTTGCTGCTTTATCATGCCAGAGGTGGCACAACCATTTAACTGTTGACTGCCCAGGTCATTTTTGGTGTGTTGCTTGAATTTTTCACAAATAATCCATATTAAAATCTCAAATGTTAGTAGTATCCCTTCTCTGCGGATTGTTACTCTGTGGGTCATCAGTAGTGATTTCTTGTTTAGTCAGTGGTTGTATTGGTACAGAATCAATTCCTTCCTCACCAGATTCACCCAGGCTGTCCAAATGTCTCCAGCCCAGTCACTATCCTACATAGCTACACAGACCTTTATGGGGTCTATATTTCTACCTTTTAACAGTTTTTCACAATGTTTTCTTTTTTTTTTTTCTATAACTTGTGGCAGTCATTGTTTTTCAAGAGACGCTCTTTTTCCAGACTTGCTATCAGCCTTTAATTTAGTGATGCTAATTCTAAATCCTTTGCTGATGGTTCACCTTTCAACTTCATAATTTCCTCTTCTAACCTTTCAACTTGTTCGTTCTCAATTTTCCATACTGCAGCTAATAGCCAGCACATTCCTTCCTTCTGTCTGTCCTTCTTCACTTTACACATATCCTGCCATTTATTAAACTCTTTCCATACAGCTTTTGGATCATGGCTTATTGCCTCTAGCCACTTCTTGTCCCACTTGGGATCTTGCCATTTTCTGTAAACCCCTTTCTCCAGGAGTCTCATTTATCAGGGAAATCAGTCATCACTGACCCAAGGATTCTGCCAACTACACCAAGTTATTCTGTCACCTGACACTCCAGGGACGGACAGGTTCTTTTGGGGATCCTTGGCAGAGTAATGACAGCACTAAGTTGTAGTTAAAATTAAAGCTTTATTATTTTAACAGAATTTGATGATCAGCATAGCATAGAATTTTATGGTCACAGTAGCAGAGGAGTTTTATAATTAGAATCAGTGTAGCACCACTTTGTAAGTAGCATGGCACAGAATTTTATAGCATGGCATAGCTTATGCTTCCTGATGGCCTGGACCCTGTGCAGATCGGGTCAAATCTTAATACTTGTCTTGCAGTATCAATATCACAGTCATCATCTAGACTCAAAACATGTAAAAGAATACGACTCACTCAGTCGATCCTCGGAGGAAGCAGACAATGGTGGAGGCGTCCCTGGCCACTGGGGGATCATGGGTTCTGCAGTCCAGCAGCAGTTCTGGTCCAAGTCCCACTTGGGGCTTGTAACTGCTTGATTTTATGGACAGTGCTCTGTGTGCTGCTGGCCTTCCCTGTTGTGTGACGGCGTGGGTCATCACCACTGGGTTGGCCGTGTGCCTGGGATCTTCAAGGCTGATAAGGAGGGGAGTAGTCGTCCTGGCACCCAGGGACCTTGAGGCTGATAGGGAGGGGGAGCAGAAGTCTGCTTGGTGCGCAGGACTTCCAGGGCCATGAGGAGGAGGGGAGAGGGGACTGATACGTGACCAGCTCAGTCACAGAGAATGGCTGTCTGTCTTATCAAATGGCTTTAGTTATGCTAAACATATTAGCAGGGGTCAGGAGCAGGGGGTACCAGTCACACAGGGCAAACCCATCTCAAAGGGATGCTTTTCATGCTGGGTACTGCAGGGCTTCTGAAAGAGACAGGACACAGCTTGCACAACTCTCTACCAATCAGATTGAACCCATGTCATATGAATCTGAGCTTTGTGTTCTGCAAAGCTCCGTTCTTATTTCTGCTGCTCAGATTTGATAAGACATCTATTACGTTTCTGGATGAGGTATGAAGGGCCTGAGGTCAGTTGTTCCTGCCTTTGGGTTGTAAAATGGTTTTGAGAGTTGCTTTATGTTTCTTTCAGCCTTTAATTTCTTTGGTTCTTGAAGTATTTCACAGATTCCTTGTTTTACCATAGCCAGTCAAACCTGTTGTTCAAGTCTTTTCCACATATCAGGATTATGTAGGGTTTAGAAACACGTTGATCCTTTCATCTAGGGTTTCAATTTAGATCTGTATTTACACATCCTCTTAAAAGAATGGTATTTAAATTTCTTTTCACCACATTGTTCTGTTGGAGCACGCCAAGTTTAGGCCTGTTATATTGATTTTATAGTACTGAAAACATTCTATTTGATAGTCTTATTGTTAGGTCTTATCTTAGTAAAGTACATTTAATTATTGTTTTTAAAACAACTACAGCTATTCCATTACTGAGTCCTCATATGAATTTCTTTTTTTATACTTCGTCATGCTTAGAAATTAGATAACTGCTTAAGCAGAAGTCATAATAGAAAGACCTGCTTGTAGCATTCTTCACAGATAGTACCACTTTAATAAATATGCGCTGGAGGGAAAGTGATTAATTTCAAATATTGTGGAACATAATTTAAAAAGTCAACCCTCAACATATATAAAAGTTGCTTTCTAATTCCAAAGCCAGTAATCTCTGAAAAATGTAGCAGAAATTACTGTATGCTAATTTCTCTTACTATTGATTTCCTCATTTGGATATTAATTGTTTAATCAACTAGCACAGCAATAATTCTAACAGTGATAAATTAAGCTTGTTAACCTTCAGAACCTCTCTATTTAAATTGCTTCCCAGACTCCTTTTAGCTGCGTTCTGCCCAGCTTGTTCCAGTTTGATGACAGAGTTTTTGAATATGAAGTTTCTGGGATGCCTTTGAGGCACATTAGTTCTCTCATCACTATACAGAGAAGATTGACACATTTTTCTTGGAGGTGCACAGCAAAAGGACAGGGGGCAGTGGGCGCAAGCTGCAACATGTGAAATTACAAAAAGATAATAGGAAGAAAAATCACAGCGACAGTGGTCAGACTTTGGAACAATCTGCTCTGAAAATCTGTGGAATCTACATCTTTGGGATGTTCAAAACTTGATTGAATCTGACTTGGAGCAACCTGATCTACCTTTTTAGTTTAGGTCCAACTTTAAAGTTCCCTCTGCTTTGAGTATGGTTTTGGACCACATGAGACCAGAGGTCCTTCCTGACCTTTCTGGTTCTATGATCAGGAAAATCAGGCTATCTTAGAAATATCGTTTCTCTGGCCTCTTTGTTCAGATTAGCTTTCTGTAGATGATTGCTTCTTTGGGTGTCAGACCTGATAAGAGTTACCCCTGTTGAGACTGACCAGCTCAAAACAGGAGGGCCATGCTGCAACATAGGGTTAGTTATTGTGTCCCTGACTGACTGGTATTTCCTTGGGTATGGCACAGAAATTCCAAGAGGCATACCCCATAGTTAGGGGTGCAACAGCAGAATGAGCTGCTTTGTGAATTAAGTTCCAGTGAACTGTGGGAGACTATCTCATCATCCTTAGAACTGGAGGAGCAACTGTAGGAAGGTGCCAGGGACTGATAGCAGTTAAGTGATTTAGCATGTCTCCATAATAGGGTGGCCATTGTGTTAGCTGTCTTGCAAGTTGTGGTCATTTACATTTTAGCAAGATTCAGGTCCTGCTTCCCTTGCCCCTGTGTAATATTCCTGCATGATAAAGATTTTCTTGTGTATGGAGAGCACTCAAGTTTTGAGGAAAATGCACACGTTGAAATTCAGACTCAGTTTTATGAACATAGCTGGGGGAAGGGTAGTCCCATCTTTTTCTAGGGAAGGCATAAATAAATCCTTTAAAAAGAATACTTCTGTCTTGTTTGATAGTGTCTGGCTTGCACTTAGCAAGGGCGGTCTTAACTGATGAACCAGCCATGCTTGCTCTGTGTCTTCTGTTGCATGTCAAGAAGAAATAAAACTGAAGAAGGGATTGTCCCACTCCCGCTCAAAATCTGTCCCTTGTAGGTTACTCTTGAAATTTCTTAAACAAGTGTTTCAGTCTAGTAGATACTGAAAGAACGTTTAGTACATAAAAGGCGTAAAAACAGGATAAAGGATTAGCTGGCCATGACCAGACTGTTGGTTTGTGAAGCAGGCATTTCTAGTACAGTGAATTGTTCTGTTTTAACCGCCTTTGCATTCCAATTTGAGACGTTGTGCTGCTGCCAAAAGCCAGCACTGCTTATTTAAACTCACCTTTTTCTCGCCAGAGCGGTCATTATTGTCTAGTAAACCCAGGGTAGACACTATTTCATGTCTGTGTATATTTAACAGTCTAGCTGGCGAAAGATGTTCCCTCCACCTTTCTGAACTTACTGTCCATCATATGTGTGCCTGCAGCTGGAGGGGATTGGACTCAGTTATTTATATTCTGCAGTAAAATGGGGCCTTGGTCCTGATAGAATAGAACAAGTTTCAACTGGTAATTTTTGGGTTGACATTTAAGTTTTTTACTGAGAAACTATTAGGTATGTATGACTTGAATGATGTGTTTCTTCTGTGAATAATTTTTTGTTTATTTTTCATGTTTTTCTAGACAGAAAGAATTTACTTTCAAGTATTTTTACCAAAGGGGAACAAAGAGAAAAGCAAGCCCATGTTCTTTTGCAGTAAGTGGAGTATTGGCAAAGCAGTAGATTTTGCAGCTTCCTTAGCAAGCCTTAAAAATGACAACAACAAATCAACATCCCAGGTAAATCAGTAATAACAAACATTTTCCAGGTTGTTGAGTTTTTCGTTTCTTTTTTTTTTTTTTTTTACACTTTTGTCCCTACCCCACCCCGCTTCTTGCATCTCAGATAGGCAAATCTTGATGTTAATTTCTGTGCTGTTTGTCTTACAGAAATTGAGATTATGCCATACTGCCTCTGGAGAAGCCTTGCCATTTGAGCACACGTTGGAAACGTGGCTATCTGATAAAGACTATCCATTGTACAATGGTGGAAATATAATTTTGGAGTATCTTGATAATGATGTTCTATTTATAGAAGATACCGAGTCATACTTTAGTTAATCAGTAAATTATGACAAATAAAAAAAATCAAAGATTTTTTTAGAATTATGGTATATTCAAACCAAATCCAGTTTTCTTTTAAAATCACTGGTATGCCAGAATTTGTGCTCAGCTGTAAAGACACAGTTCCCATCAATTTCTCAATTGGTTGACTGACAGAAGAACTATGTCCTTAAAGTAAAATTAGTTACTATAACAACTAATATTACAGATATTCACTTTCTAGGATAAATTCTTGCCTTATTTAGCAGTATAATGTCAATAACGTTTTCTTAAATTTTGTATTTATTTTTGTGTAAATAATCAGAAAAGTATGTATTAAAAACAATAAATAATGAAAATGTAAGCTTGCAGTGTTATCAGTCCTTTGAAGGGAAGAAATACATTACACTATTGCAGAATCTTTTCTACATCTACCATCTACAGGAACAGATTTCATTGAGTTTGGAATCAAGCACTGTCCATGCCTAAGGTTCACATTTTCTTGTCTCCTCATAATAGCATAATGACATTTTAGAAGGAAAGCTTTCTGAAGCAAAAGTAAATTCACACAGATTTCTTTATTATGTTTGTAAATCTGAGCATCATTGTGTGATTAGGTGGGGGATAAAAAGAGAACTTGAAATTGTCCTTTTCTAATTCTGTGAAAAAGAGGAAGAAATACGGTTGAGAGAGGAAGAAATGCTGTTCAACTAGAAGCATAGAATTCGACAGCTCGCGGTTTCATCTTGGCATTTCCGACCTTAGGTAAATCTCTATTGTTTCCTCTTCAGCAGTCTCCCAGATGGACTTACTGTGTTTCAAAGCAGTTGTTTACAGTGATTGTACATAAAGAAGTTACACCTCTGGGCATGTAAGTATAACCTATAGAATTAATGGCTTTCGGAGTTGTCAGTGTTTTGAAATTGTTTGGTGCTCATTAAAAAGATCATTCAGAATATCAGTAGTTGATGTACTCCAGTTTTTGGACTGGATTGTAAATTCAAAGTGAAGATAGCAAGAAGGAACCAAAAGATTATTTTTATCACAGTTATTTTGAATTACTGAAACATAAAAACATGTAATGTTGCACACAAATATTAGGATCAGCACTTTCCTAATGTGATAAGTTCTGATGTATAACCAAGGAGCCTCGCTTCATCTTTCTTGAAAGAGCCCGTTACAACCCAGATTCATTCTGCAGTGGCGTTGAGCCTGCCTCTATTTAAGCTGGAGTGGAACTCTTTCAAGACTAATCGCTCCAATTTGCTTTCATCTGTTTGTAGCTATTCAACAAGTGTTCTCCAATGGGGAGGAGCTGGAAAGGCAATCCTGCGGTGACAGAAAGGACAGAGTATGAACAGCTGTAAACAGAGCAGTGGAAAGCACAAGCCTGAGCTCCATTTGCAAAGCTGTAGTGTGTTTCTGTGGCTCCGTGGTGCCCTGTAGCACAAGTGAACTACTGAGGCAAACCTATTCATCAGGTACTACGTAGGCTGGCAAGATTTTCAGCTGCAGCATGTAAGGTGTGATCCATCGCTACTGAAATGACCTAGTGGCTTGTGATTGGGGCGCAGTATTCACACAGAGGGGGAGAAATCGCTGCCTCCCACAGCGTGACTCACTGCTGGATCAGTGTGACTCACTACCCTTCTTTTTCAGACACAGGGCACTTTCTTTCAGGTAGCTATCTTCATGTGCTGCTCTCATGTTCACAAGAATATTAAGCATTGGAACAGGCTGCCCAGGGAAGTGGCTGAGGCACCATCGCTGGAGGTATTTAAAAGATGGGTAGACATAGTGCTTAGCGATATGGTTTAGTGGTGGTGGGTTTTGTCAGAGTTAGGTCGATGGTTGGATTAGATGATCTGAAAGGTCCCTTCCAACCTAGGCGATTCTATGATTCTATGTTCCAGATCATACGTACAACATGACTGAACGTACGCAGTAATGCCCAGAGGTGTAGCTGGGCCACAGCAAGATTGAATGTCTACATTGTTCAAAAAATATCAATATGATGCATTTCAGGAACATTGTCCTGACGTTGCAGGACATACACAGAAGTGGGGATAAACTCTGTGGGGAGGGCAGGGGACGTATGGCTAAGGAATGGCTAAGGAATGTTGCTAGTCCTGTGAGAAATGGAGTTTTGGTTCGGAGAGCTGATGTGAGGCAGAGAGGTGTACTCAGACCTGTGAGTGGAGGTGGACACCACACCATGGTCACCTGGGCATTCACAAATCTGGATTTGGTGTTTTGGCTCATTCAGTTACCATGTTCGCTAACCGAGAAAAACTGTCCAGGTTTTTCTCAAGTATCTGCTTGCCTAAAGGAAACTGTTGTCCACTGGCTAGATTCTGGTTAATTTGTATCAGTTTGAAAATAGATAGCCAGGCATGACATACCCATTCTAGGTGCAGCTGCAATAAAAAAAAAAAATCACAGTGTAAGAGGAGTCTGCCTAGCATCTTTTTCAAAGGTACTCTTCCTTGGCAGAACAGTAATGCGGCCTTGTTCAAATGGCTGTAAAGTATCATGGTTTTTGGTACTACCAAGTAGTATACTTTATAACAATTTAGGAATAACTGTAGGATTATTACATATTAATTGGACTTGCATAAAAACCAAAAACATCTCAGTGAGTGTGTCACTGTTAATTGTTCTTATTTTGCTTTACAGTACTCTTTACTGTAGTTTTAATATGACTTGGGTACTGATAAATTATTTTACTGGGTGTGGTGTGGATGTCACAAAAAGGAGGGTGCTTCAGGTTTCCGTGAAGGAAAGAGTCTTCAGTGGCTGAATATTTTGTTTCCTGGCAGCGGGAAGTATACCTGCATTTCTCCACTTTCCCCCTCCTGTCTCCCCAGCTGTTTGTAATCTCCCTTTCCAGCACAAGAGGAACGGTTCCCTATTCCCTTGCTATTTCTTTTCCTGCCTTTCCTCCACAATTCTCTATTCACCTTTCTTTGCATCTTACGCTGCTGTGGTAAGGAACATCCAGTAAGAGGTCAGCCATTGTTCTGGGACAAGTGAGTCAAGGAAAAGCCCCAAACTGAACTCGCTCCCTGTGCTGTTGTTACTGAAGCAAGTGGAAAATCCTGCAACAGAACAGGGTCATGTTTGGGGTTTTTTTGGCAGAAAACCCTCATTCTCTACTTGCCGCCTTCTTTCTGCCCCCAATTCTTCTGCCTAGCAGTTGCAGGCAAAATAATTAAAATAACACTTGTGGTGGACAGAGAGAAGATAAGACTTGGGATGCAGGAAGTAAATCTTTGGGGAGATCTCAAAGGTTTTACCAGGCAGGTTGCTTTCATCAGTCGCCAGTTATTGCTACGGGCCAGCAGCCTGTAAATGACAGTACAAATACGGCAAGTCACAGTTGATTAAGACTCCAAAAAGTTTTCAAATTCATCTTAGTCCAGGAATGTGTCTGTGATTGTATGTAGAAGCTCATTCCACTCCGTTTTCAGAAACTGAGAAGCAAAACCGAATTAAGCTAGTCTGACAGATAAATAATTGAAGAAAGGTGAAAACTCTGCCCTAATCATCAACTCTAGGAACAACAGTAGAAACTTAGCACATTTTCATAGGGAAAGTTAAGCAACTGGATTTGAAAATAAAACAACCCCAAAACACTTCGGAGGAGACATTTGACATTTGAAACCATTGTTAATTTTACAGGCTTGTGTTTAGAAGTTGCTGAACTGTTTCATTTCAAAGTCAATAAATAAAATGTTAAACCAACTTTTAGTAGATGCAAAGAAAATATATGCAAAGTTACTTAACTGAGAAGAGGAATTTGTCAATGAATGATATTATAATAAACAGTACTTTCAGTTGAACTATTAAAATAAGTGAATATCAAGCCTTTTGGTGGTTATATCTGCATAGTAACTTTAGAGAATGCACAAGGCTTTGCAAACATTTTACCACTGAGAATGCTCTTGGTAGCAGCTCCTGGCCTTGTTCCAGTTCGAATACTGCTACAAAATTGACCGGCATATATTTGTGATATATGTAACACAGTTTGGAAAGGGTTACATTAACATCAAGAGCTCAGTTTTGCTTGCATATGTGACCTGTTAGATCAGCTGGGCAGCGCTGTAAGCAAACAAGAAATAATACATCACACTAAGAAAGCAGGCAGTAATCTCTCATACTTTTGTTTTCATCAGTTTCCTTTTTGTGTGTGTGTTTTATAAAAACAGCAAAGTATGTGCCCTGGAGTGTCATCAGTCTGGTTTGGAAGGCTCTTATCACTAGATAACCTCTGTTCATATTGCTTATCAAATACACCTCCCTGCAGCTCAGTTCTCCTCATAGAAGCCTCTTACATGAAATACAAAATTTCAGCTGGAATGGAAATTGTGGTTTGGATTAGGGAAATTACACACTTATGAGGACAGAATTTCAGGCATTTCTCTGTTTTACTTCTGCTGATTTTAGGATCAATGCAGAATTTTAAATCCCCTTATAGAGCTTGTAAAACACTTGCTGTAATGTTCAGTATACTCTTAACGATGTCAAAGAAGCCATTTTCCATAATACTGGTGCGGTCCAATATGGCTTGTGCTGAGGCATGTTTGGCAGCTTGCCTCAACAAAAACTGAACCATAGCCCAAGTGCCTCTCAACTGGCTGTATGCTTTTAGTTTAACCTTGTAAAGAATGACTTGCAAAATAATTAATAAAAACACACCTTACCATCTCTGCAGCTCTTCAATGACTGCGAAGACTTTAAAAAACAGGCTTACATGACTTCCTGTTTATGAAATGGGAAGGAGGAAACATGAAAAGGCAAGCGACTGGTCCCACACAACAGCACTGCTGGAATGGAAACTGTGTCTTCACTGATGTGGAAAGGACAAAACTGCCCCCGTTTGGCCTTGAACAAGTGCCTAGTTGTGGGCTGGATCAGCATTGGGGAAATGGGGTAAGGCTGCTTCTTTTGGTGATGTAGACATTTTATGACCATTTTAAATCATAAAGCAAACTACAATCCCTGTCCTGTTTACAGCAGATTGTCATCTCATGTATGACAATAAATTACATCAATTGCAACTTGTGAACACAAGAGAACACCTCAGTGCTTTACCTTTACTTGGTGAAAGACAATAGGGTCAAAAGATCACAGAAAAACAATGAAGCTGGTATTTAGTCGGTCTTGGAAAGGAAAGCTTTTTTTTTCCTCTGTGTAACTTTAATTATACTGATCTTGAAAATGCGTCATTTGAACCACAAATTGTTTTCAAAAATCTTTGTTTGAAAGCTAGGGAGTTTTCTGAAAAATCTGTTTACTGTGTATTTTAAAAATACTATGTATTTGTGGTTACTGATTTGGTATTATTCCAATTAGCAGAGCTGTCAGCAGGAGGGGCTAGGGAAGGGGCAAACGCAGCGATTTCAAGGGCATTGACAGTTTTTGAGGAAAAAATCAAGATGTAATGGAAAAGAACCACATCTGTAAGAAATTGATCAGTTTATTGTTTTTAAGCACTGTAACCCGCATTGATTAAATGCTGTTTTACTTCAAGGGCACTGTCACACGTACCATAGAATGGTTTGGGTTGGAAGGGACCTTAAAGATCATCTAGTTCCAACCCCCATGCCATTGGCAGGGACACCTCCCACTAGACCAGGCTGCTCAAAGCCCCATCCAGCCTGGCCTTGAACACCTCCACGGATGGGGCATCCACAACTTCCCTGGGCAACCTGTTCCAGTGCCTCACCACCCTCAGAATGAAAAATTTCTTCCTGATATCTCATCTAAATCTACCCTCTTCCAGTCTGAAGCCATTACCCCTCTTCCTATCGCTACATGCCCTTGTACAAAGTCCCTCTCCAGCTTTCTTGTAGGCCCTCTTTAGGTACTGAAAGGCTACTATAAGGTCTCCCAAGGGCCTTCTCTTCTCCAGGCTGAACAGCCCCAACTCTCTCAGCCTGTTTTCATAGGGGAGGTGCTCCAGCCCTTGGATCATCTTTGTGACCCTCCTCTGGACCCGCTCCAACACGTCCACGTCTGTCCTTCTTGTGCCGAGTGATGTTCACGTTCTTTTTCACGGGCCTTTATACTTTTTTCCACACCTTGCATAACCCGGTCTCGTTGCCAACAGCAGCGCCCTCACGAGCTACAAACCCAGGAAAACGCCAACCGCGTTCTCCGCGGGAGAGCGCTTACCGTATCTTCACCCTGCCACGCCCAATTAATAAAAAGAAGTCGACATTAAAGGCTAATTTTAAGACCTTAACTGAAATTTTGAACGGCGCAGGCGCTGAGGCAACGCAGCCCACCGACCGTCACCTCACGCGCCGCCGGCAGCGACAACGCCCCTTCCCGCCCCCCTCCGCGCAGGCGCAGCGGCAGCCCCCGACCGCCGGGGGGAGGGGCGGAGTTAACGGCCTCTTCGCTCGGCGCCTGCGCACTGACGGAGCTGCGCGCCTCACCGAGAGGGGAGGCAGCGGCGGAGGTGACAGCGGTGGAGTGTGGTGAGCTTCTTCCTCCGCCGCCATTTCGGGGTATCATGAGGGGAATGCGCCGCTGCCCCGTGGGGCTGCGTGGCCCTGTCAGCGCTCGGGCCGAGCTGGACCACGGCGGCGGCGGCGGGAGGTGCTGTCACCTCGGCCGGGTTCTGTGGGCCGCCCTTCAGCCCGGATTCCAAACCTTTACTCTGAAGGCACATTTTCCAGTCAGTGTAGGCGCTGGTATTTAGAATGCTTGTTCTGGAGTTACTGTTTTAGTGAGGGTTTAGATGTAAGTGATGTGAAATGACCTTTAAAGGTCCCTTCCAACCCAGCACATTCTATGATTCTAAAATGTACTTAAGGTTCTACCAGTACTACGAGTCGTTTGTGAATAAGAGAGTAACTTTTACCTAGTGCCAATTCTTTTTCTATTTGTAGATGCATATCTGTATCTGTTCTGTCTGTACCCAGTTCTGTGTTCTGACAAAGTGATTTCTGTGTTTATTTAACAGAACCTGTACTTTAACTGCTATGATAAGTAAAGAACATTATCAACATAATTGAAGCATCATACCCTTTGCATTTTACCTAGCTTTTGTAGCCATCTCTATCTGTTAAGGACCAAGGCTGAAAAAGGCAAGGACCCTTAGATCAGGGTGCTTGGATTGGAGACTTCCGGATCGTGTTAATTGCATGGGGTTTTTTTTTAATACTGTCTCAGTGATGGTTTTTTTATAATAATTTACCTAATGTTTGTGAATCTGCAAGTGTTAGACAACTGTTACCCACATCATCACTTAAAAACTAACTCACTTTAGTAGGAGATACGCAGAAGGCTTCTGAAAGGTCTAGGTCTCAAAAATGAAATAGACTTCCAAAGTTCAGAATACCATTACATCTTTGAATGAATTTGTGGTCTGTTAAGGGTGTATCAGAAATAACATATAATATGCTGATTTGTATTTCACATTCCTCGTGAAAGTAGAGATGCATGGAAGATGAGGTGGCTAGTATTGCTTCATAATACTTAAGAATATAGAAAATGCTTCTAAATGACTGGGATCTTGTAACTGCCTCATGTAGAATCAAAACCATTTCATATTTCTGTTTGGAGTAAACCCCTAGAACAAAGCACGGAGGACTAAAATACAGAAAGGACAGATTTGGGGTTTAAGATTCTAATCTTCTAATTTAAGATATTCAAAGTCATTTAAGCCATACTTAAAAATAGACTAAGGTGTATGTCAACAATTTTCTGCAATAAATTACGGGGAAGATTCTAGTATTTTTAAGCAAAAAGGCCTTGAGCTGTACACTGTATTTGTGAATGTGTCTGTGCGTAACCACACTATTTGTTTTTCAAGGCCTTTATGTACATTGAGGTCAGTGTCTAAATGTAGAATCTTGTTTATCCATGTACTTCTCAAGACTGAGGCTCTGTACTTGTTAATGTTTTTACGTTACGCCTTTTTGGTAATCACAAAATGTAGGGAAAAGATCTGGTAACTTAGACTAATGCTAATACTCTTTAAGTTATTTTTTTTCAGAGTAAAGGATAGGACAAACTTCCATATTCCATCAATGAGAAAACAGTGCAGTCCAGAAAAAGGGGAGTAGAAAATTATATTTTGTAAAAAAAATAGCCATAATAATGTTTGTGATAATCTATCCTTTTCATAGGCTGTATATCTAAGAGAAGATGGCAGACCCTTGGCAAGAATGTATGGATTATGCAGTTGCTTTAGCAAGGAAAGCTGGAGAGGTAAGTATAACCTATTTATAAATAATAATGTTATTCATTGAGTCTAGTATGTATAGAGCTTTTGAAGGAGCTTTGATATTGTATATTCTTCCAAGGAGTATTTTATCAAAAATATAAATTAGCAGAATCATTCAGTGATGTTCAGGTTCAAGATTGGAGTGTCTTTCATGCTTACAGCTTGGTTAATTTAAGAAAACAACTTTGCACCTTTCTTTGGACCAGAGTCTGATTAAAGAACAAAGATTAACTTTTGTTCCTTAAGTTTGATTAAAAAAAATAAATAAATTATGAATTGTGGTAAACAGTGAGCACCTCTTAAACTGCACCTGTGTACCTTATTATTTTAGCACCTGAAAGCTGTTGACAGTCTTTCTTGCAAACTCCTCAGTCAACTTCATACAGTGACTTCTTGTTGGCACAAGTTATCATATCGTGTTCTCTTTATGAAGACTGCTTTACTTCTGTAAATAAGAAGCATCCCTTGCAGTACTGGTATTTTGCCCATTTGCGATCTAAGAAGGCTTAAAACGTGACAGAGTTTGCACATCTTGGCAGACCCTCATCATAAGAGTGGTTACTAAATGTTCAGTTCTTGGTAGTTCTGCTTGGTACATTTGAGTGCTATTGCTATGGCACATGTACAGATTCTGTCCCCTGGAGCTGCAGAATCTGCAGAACATCATCCCTGCAGTGACCTCATCAAAGTCTTCCCTCAAAATCTTCCTAAGTAATAGTAAAATAATTCTGTGGGCTGTGAGGCGTGGATTCTTCCTTAAGCTGACTCTGATTGTTTTAAGATCATAAATGCAGGGTCTGGCTAAAAATAGCTGACTTAAGCTCAGTCTTAAGTGTTTTATTCAATTCTGGTATTTAAATTTATAAATCTAAAACTCGTCCTAAGAAAATACAGCTCAGTTTTATCTACCAATGGATCTTCTTGTAGTACTTAGGTTTAAGGTCATGTAAAAGTTTGTACTGAGTAGGGACTGAAGATAAAAGGGTAAGCCCCAGCTCCTGCAGTTAAATCCAGGTTTTGTCATTGCTTGTATTTGTGTTTTGTATGTGCAGTATAGAAAATTTCAGTAAAAATGATGCTCAAGTTTCTGGGAAAACTACTATTTTCCATACTGTTAATGAAGAAAAAAACTCCCCCCCCCCCCTTTTTTTGACAGATAATCCGTGGAGCGCTCAAAGAAGAAATATCTGTTATGACTAAAAGTTCGCCGGTAGATCTAGTGACAGAAACTGATCAAAAAGTAGAAAACTTCATTATTTCTTTGATAAAAGAAAAGTATCCTTCTCACAGGTATGGGTTCTTATCAATACACTTTTGATAGGAGAATGGGAGAGGTGACTAGAAGAAGAAAACAGAAAGTTTGTGATTTTGCTTGGTAAAATTTCATTACAGTTGGCATGCTGAAAAGTTACAGGATTCTCCCTTGCCCTCAGTATATTAAGTATTTTAGAGTAGTAGTGGGCTGAAGTTTTGCCCAGGGCTGTAGTAACAAAACAAGGTGTCTCCAGGGTCTACTGAGATGAGTTTAGCCTTGCTTGGGACTTATGCTGAAAGTCACTTCTAGTTGAGCCAGCTGTAAATAACGTCTTGGTTATTTGTGTTGGAGAATCAAAGGTGTCCCCAAGATACCTGGAACCCAAATTTCTTGTCTGCTGTTGGCTGTTGAAACTAGTATGCCTTCATTGTCTGTGCTGAATGGGTCCCATGGTACTGAGTGTGCCTTTGGCAAATCTCATACAGTTTAAGAACATCAAACATACTTAAAAGAAGACAGGATCTTCTGATTCTGCGTAACTGAAAGTCTGTCATACAAAATACTGATTTTTTTTTTTTATTGGTCTTCCCTTTTTTTTCCTCCTCCACCCTTCCCCCCCAAACCCTGAAATATATTTATTCTTGAAGGGTGAATTGTGTGTATTTTACTCACTTTTACTTACATGGGACTGACTTACTGACTTTCCCATTTTGACATAATGGTTCAAGTTTAATACAGTTTCCTTAAAGTGGGTTTGCTAATTTTTCTTGCATTTTGTTATTGTAGCTGTATATGTGAAACGCAATAAATGTGCATAGAATCGGAACAACTGCAGTAATGGAAAATGTCAGTAACCTAACCAAATTAGTGCAAGCATACAGACTTACAGAATGACCTTGAAATAACAGTTTCTGTGACACTGATAAACATCTTAGAATATTTTAGCTTCTTTTTATATTGGATAATTGATATCACATTAGACATACTGGTGCTGAATTTGTCTTTCTAATGAATTACTCATCCGCCTAAATAACTATGCAGTCTCTCTTTTCTTTGTGAAGATCTGCTGCTTTTTGGAAACACGGTGTTTCTTTCTGAACAATCATCTTCACTTCCATAGTTAATCATAAACTCCTAATCAATATTAAAGGGGCCTTATTTATTTACTCTCAGCAGTTCTCCTCATTTTATGTGTTTGTGGAGGAAAGCATGCGTTTGATGTGTACTTTTCATAGGTTGAGTAATATGCGATTAAATTTAACAACATGCAAAAGGCATAGAAGAGAATTCCACCCACTTAGAGTCATCCCAATAATATTGCAGTTCAAAACAAATACTTCCATTAGCAGCAAAAACTGAAATTTGGGTTCCTGTAGTATTGTGCCTTGTGTATTCCTTTGAGTTAGTAGTATAGTTGAGCATGCACTCTGCCATCTTCTTCAGGAGGAGCTCTGGTTTGGATTTCATCCCTTTACCATGTTACCATTTTTGTAATGCTTGTAAAACTAAACAGTTTTGAGACGTAACAACTTTTTGTCACATTTGGATTGAAATCAGACTACAAATTTAACAGTTACTGCAGTGGTCTAACCAGATGGATATGACCAGAAAGGCTTTCTTCAGTTAAAACACAAGCTAAAAGGTAGTGATGTATAGTACAAATAAACTGAGAGGTGTAAATAGCTACAAGTATTCTGACTGAAATTTGATGGTGCTGTTACGGGAAGAAATGATGAAAACTTCAGTGTTAAAACGTAAAGTTACTTACATAAAGTTCTTTTCCCCACATACTGCGATTATCTCTGACATCATAAATATTGATGTAGGTTTGGTCAGATGTGGTTGGTGCTTTCCAGATAAATCGTATATTTCTCAACTTTTTCCATATGATCACTGATGGTACAAAAACCTACATCTCACTTTCAGATTTTTAATTTCAAGGACACTTGTAATTCAGAACTTTTAAACAATTTCTCTGTATCTTTTAAATGCGTTTGCTACTTCAGCTTCATCGGAGAAGAATCTGTTGCAGCTGGAGAGGGCAGCATTTTGACAGATAACCCCACATGGATTATAGACCCTATTGACGGAACTACCAACTTCGTGCACAGGTCCACCTTTCATTTTTTTTTTTTTATGTTAGCAACTTCAACCGATTACCTTTTTTCTTTCTCCAGTTCCATGAAAGTAAGGTTTTTTCACTTTTTCAATTGCCTTAAAAGAGGTACTGTGAACTTGTTAATAATTTCAAATTGTTATTTGCATTTATTGAGAGCCATTGGGCAGTTTTTGTAATCATTTTAGTATTTCTGTAAGTATTATAATAGTCTCAGCCTGTAACCAACAGCAGTTGTTCCATGAGTAGCAGAAGTCAGCAGCCTTTGGCAGAGGTGCCAAAGATAGGTAGACAGATTTTAACAGTAAAGCAACAGGACGTAGAATTAGGAGTTGTAGCATCTTCAGAGGTGTTCATTTCTAAGAAATTTCAAATTCATTGAGATTTAGGAGCTGCTGCTGTGAAAGGAAGCAGAATGTCACCAGTGATTGTTTAGTGGTATTTTGTACCAGGGTAAGGAGGGGACTTTCAGTGTAGTGCTCACTGCCTATTCCTTCTGTCTTTGAAACATGACAGATTTTGGCCCTGATGAGCTTTTTATGAACGTACTTGATTCCAGTTTTGAAATGGCTGCTGCTATGTGCACCACGGCTTTAAACAGCTGCTGAATCCTGCTAAATGACATGTTCAAAAAGCTGTAAAAAAAGAACCGATTCTGCTGGGTTTACAGAATTAAAAGTCTTTATTTTTTGCAGATCATAATTAAGGCAAATGTTTTGGAACTGCAAATTTTGAAGAGTAAAAAATAATTATAAAAAAAATTAACTGGTTGATCATTAAAAACTTAGCCTGAGATGTAGCCCACCATGTCCTATATACTCCCACTGCCTTCACTCTTCCCTCTATGTTCTTCCTTCTCACTTCAATATCTGTCTTTCTCATTGCTTTGGTGGAGAAGGTGGAGGTGGGGGGAGAGGTGACTTGCCTCTTTTGATGAGACCGGCATGTTCCTCCTGAGAAAGGTTAGTAGTGTAGAGGCTTGCTTGTATTCTTTGGCTATAAAATGACAGTCACTAAGCTGTAACAGGCTTAGTTTCAGTGGGTGAAAAAGTTTGTATTTTAAATGGTAATTGGTGTTCTAGGGTCTATTTTTGTAGTAAATTGTGCAAATTCCAGAAAACTAATATTTCCTATACAGTCCAAGTTTCTTTTTGAAATATACATTACGTTTAACTGAATATTGTTTTTATTAAGAGTAAGTGTGGTAATGAAAGCAGCACAGTATCTCACTATAAATTAGTGAAATGTTTTGTTTTGTAGGTTTCCCTTTGTGGCAGTTTCAATTGGCTTTGTTGTAAACAAAAAGGTATACTTTTTATTACTTAATATCTAATCAATCAAAACCAAATTAATTCCTTGTTGATAGTTATAACTAAGATCTGTATTTTCACAGTAAATAGGAAGAAAGGGAAAAAAACCTCAAGGTATCTTTACTTTTTCTTGCAGATAGAGTTTGGAATTGTGTATAGTTGTATAGAAGACAAAATGTATACTGCCAGAAAAGGAAAAGGTGCATTTTGCAATGGTCAAAAACTTAAAGTATCAGGCCAAGAAGGTAAGCTGAACTGAGTAGCTTATTTCCAGTAATTACATTTATTTTTAAAATGAGGCATCAACAGTTTTAGACCTGGATAATTCCTGTTTCTTAGGTCATAGTTTTGTTTTGCAAAGACAGACTTTTTCTGGCCATGGGTTGTTCAGTTTTGAAAAGCAGCTTTTTTGTTCTCTTTAATGCATATAACATGCTTGTGATCTTTGCAAAAACAGGACTCAGCAAAGATTTTATTCCCTGTGTGTTGTGTGTGTGTGTGTTTGTTTTTAATTCCGTGTATGTTTGTGATCCATCTGTGATTGTTCTTTAGAGTCTGTAATAAATCTGCCAAACAATTCAGCTTCTTCCAGGTGTGAACTACTGGCTTAAATCAGTATCTCTCTTGTATCCTTACTACCCTACGTAAAGTAAAATCCACACTTAAAGCAGCACCTTTAAAGATCTGAGGACTGTTCTAATTTTTATAGCAATAGAATTTTATTTACTAATGACATTGATTAATGTATATGCACAGTTGAACCAGACTGTGCTTTGTTCACTGTATTTTATTTTTTCCCTGACATTTTCCATGTAAGAACAAATTTTTATACATTCAATTATGTAATGTTTATATTAAAATACCTTTCTTTTAATCAGTGTTGTAAGAAAGCAATGATGTAAACTCTGCTAATTATTATTATTATATAAGTTGTACTGCTGGAAAAGTGAGGGTTTTTTTTCTTTTCCAGACATTACAAAATCCCTTTTAGTAACAGAATTGGGATCAAATCGTGATCCAGAGAATATAAAAATAATTCTTTCTAACATGGAAAGACTTCTCAGTATTCCTATTCACGGGTAAGATATTTCCTACTTCTTATATTTACAGATGTGTTAATATTGTAAATATGTAAATAAGATCATTTTCAGGAAGGATTGGTTGCATTACATTTGACACATTAAGTGTGAAATATGATTTAAACGTTTTTGTATAGTAGCTTCTGCAGAGAAACTCTTAAGTGTGTTTTAACTTTTTCAAGCTGGGACATATATAAGAGAGCCCTAACAATCACTATTGAGAAGTAAAGCATGTTTGCTTTTGTAGGACTAAAATATATTGTATTAGTTAAAAAAATGAAATACAATTCTGTTCCTTTTTTTTTTTCCCCCCAGAAACAAGCTAGGAGTAAGACTGGATTAACAGGAGCTGTATTACAGTTCTTAGTTTCCTTTCCCTGGAGCAATGAAATTAATTGCTGGGTTTTTTTATATACATCAGAAAATAAAAGTAGACCTCCCTTTTCTCTTTCAGCATCATAATTTTTTTTTTCATTTTTTGAAGTAGTTGAAATTGTCCATAAACTGCTCTTATTTTGGTTACGTTCCCTGCTTCCTCTCCTCCAGATAAGCCAAAGCCAACATTTCCGCAAACCATTTCATGTCTAAAGGTGGTTTCAGTAGACAGTTTCTTGTTACTCAATCCTACTCATGTTTCCAATCTAAAAGGGGTTTTAGTTTTATGCTGAAATTCTCAGAATTCTTGTTTTGACACTTCATGTGTAGGTTTTTTTTCTACTAACAAAAAGTCTTCTGCTGTCATTAAAGAATATATGCTGAATTGTAAGAGAATACATTTTAGGTACATTGTCAATTCAACTCTGGTATTTTATTTGTGAAGAATAAATGGAGATTGGAGTTGATATAAATTGCTTCTTGCAGTAATTTAGCTGCCATCAGTTACAGTTTTATGTACTGATGATTAAAAAGCAAAGTAGAATATCTGTTATTGTTTCAAGAGTAGATATCTTCCATAATACGTTTTAGGTTAAGAAGTTGTTTAAGATGTATTTCCACTCTAGAACAAAATTGGTTAACAGAATTCATAAGTGTAATTTCTGATAATCTGCTATATTCAGAGAGCTCTTCAAGCTACTTAAGCAAAACTTCATTCCCAATTTTTTATTTGTTGCGCTGCAGCGTTCCATCATATTTTCTCAGGCTCAGTTCACTTTGCGTATGACACTTCTGTGTTCTCTGTGCAGTGTACACAGACATTTTGACTTTCTTACAAACTGTTCTCAACTAAAAAAACAGTTATGTCTCCTTTAGGATTAGAGCCGTTGGTACAGCAGCTGTGAACATGTGCCTTGTGGCAACGGGTGGAGCCGATGCCTATTATGAAATGGGGATTCACTGCTGGGATATGGCAGGGGCTGGAATCATAATTACCGAAGCAGGCGGTGTACTGCTAGATGTATCAGGTAAATACACGGGCATGCATGATACTCTCTTGTCCTTTTAAGTAGCTAATTGGGAGCGAAACATAGCTGAAATGAGAAGGCAAAGAGGTTTTTCAATCCTCTTTCCAAGTTACCACTACTGAACAGAATTTCAATCCAGTTAATGGACAAAGAGAGAGTCAATTCTATGTTTTTAAGCTACAAGACAACCTTTACGCCCTTGGCTGAGCACCTGGAAGAGTGAAAAAAGACAGTAAACATACACTGAAGAGTGTAAAATGTAGCTCATATGAGATACCTGTTGTGTTAAATGCATTTTTATCCAGGGGCAAAACTTGGTCCTAAATAGTAATGTATCATTTACACTTGATTTTTTCAACACTTACTTTATTATCAACTTACAGTTTTTTCTAGATATAATCTAGTTACTTTGCTTGCTTTGATTTCTAGGTGGACCATTTGATTTGATGTCTCGAAGAATAATTGCAGCAAGTAGTCGAGCTATAGGAGAGAGAATAGCCAAAGCACTTCAGATAATTCCTCTGAAAAGGGATGATGCAACTAACTGAATAACAAAACTACACCTTCAATGTAATTATACAATGTTGTCTCATACTCCCATGTGGTCGTTCTACACCTAGAACCTGATAAAAAGATAGATAAATAGATAGTAGTCTTTCAGCACCGGTGTGACTGTTAAGTAGTGTTTTGAGATTGGACCAACATTCTAAGTAAGCTTTTACCGTTAAGTATTTTATTCAACATCACGATTACATAACGATCTATAAAAAGAAGCAAATATATACAGCTAGTATTTTCAAGTTTTATACTGCACTGGAAGGCATAGCAAAAGACT
Organism: Stercorarius parasiticus; assembly: GCA_013396915.1. NCBI lineage: Eukaryota > Metazoa > Chordata > Aves > Charadriiformes > Stercorariidae > Stercorarius > Stercorarius parasiticus. The sequence continues at coordinate 1,016,922 of VWZL01002232.1, read as the reverse complement.
CTTTGATGTATAGATAAGCAAAAATCTCTAATTCTGTAAGTGACAAAACAAAATTCACTGTCTTAACACCACATCATCACATCTGATCCTGAATCCAAAAAAGATGAACGCATTACTGTTTATCCAGTCTTTCTCTATCCCATCTGTTTTCTTCAGTGTCATCACTGTATCCATTTCCTTACCCGATTACAGTTTTTGTAGAAGTAGTTCACACATGTCCAGACTTTTTTGTTGCTTGTAGTTTTGGCTCTAATTTAAAGTCTTTATTACTTAGCTGTCATTGGTTTTGTAGTCATCATTCTACCATTCTTATGGTAGGTAAACACATTCTCTTCTTTAGCCTCTTACGTGGCCAGTACACTTGCAGATTCATTACAGTTGCAAAAGTAATACGTTTTGTGCCAGAAAATATGTGCATCTCCCAGAAATAAGTTCTGAGCACAACTTCTATCACTAAATGGACTTATTCTAAATTGAGATGAAGTATGATTTGCATTTGACCATTGGAATCAGCTGATCCTACGTCCTCGGTCTTATTCTTGGCAGTTAGAATTCCTGTTAATTTTGCTTAGGTTTCTCCATGGATGAGTGTGTTTCAAAGATGAAGGAATCATTAAAATCCAAGAGAGTTTTCAGTAACTCAGCTCACAAAAATAAGCCCATAGTCCAGATTTTTTACTTCATTTTCTATAAATTATGAAAGCACTGACCAACCAGGATCAGGTTTCCATTGTGTTATAGACCGTAGAGGCAGAAAAGAAGAGACATAATGTAAACCTAAAGGGTTTATAAATCTAAGAAATATTAGTAATTTTATTCTTGGTGTCAGTTGTTCTAACTTTCGAAAACTATACTGGTTCTTTGAATTTTTATATTGAAGATTGTTAAAAGTATCAGTGTACTGTTCAAATAATTAATGCACTTTAAAAAAAAGATGTAACTTAGATAAGTTTTTAGAAGGGTTTTGCTGTGTCTGAAGTTTCCTAAAGAAAGCTGTCTCATTGATGGTCCGGTCAAGACACCTCAATGCGCTGGGAAACCTGACTTTTTGTACTGCTGTCCCACTATTTTTATTTTGGAAAACGGTGTTCTCTGTCTTGAAGTTTCAACAGATCTCTTATTATAAATTTCAGTCTTTTGTATAATTTGAGTTTTGCAGATTTTGCAGAAATATTTAATTTGAAGTTGTATCTAATGCCAGATGATTAATGTTAATGACATTTAAAAGTCTTGTCAAAAAGCCAGACTTATATTAATTTTGCTTTTTAAATTCCCATTGACAAGGATAGAAACTTTGAGCATTTCACTGTAACTGATGTGGGATCATCATTACTTCTTGGGAAGTATGTCTGCTGTACCATTTGGGGCTTCAAGTAACCTGGTCTAGTGGGAGGTGTCCCTGCCCATGGCAGGTTGGAACTAGATGATCTTTAAGATCCCTTCCAACCCAAGCCATTCTATGATGATTTCTGTGGCTTTTGTATAACAAATTCTGCATAACTTTTAAAAACTGATTTATTTGTGAAATGGAGACGTGTCTAAAAAATACTTGAGATGGGAGAACATATTCGAAATAAACATGCTTTAGCAGCAGGGGCTTCAGATGTGCTTCCTTTCTCAATGTTCATCTGAGTACAATGCTGGGTCCCAACAAGCTGGATTTGTGGGCTTCAGACTTTCTCCAAGTTGAACACTTTCTCTTCTTGGCCTCTGATGTACATAGATCATAAACAGTTGTGCCCTTAGGTAAATGGGATTATGTATACACCTGCAGTAGGCTTTTAGAGTGAATATTCCAACACCTTCCAATGAGATCATGGTGCATTAATCGTCTCCAACCTCAGAGCTCAAACTTTATGGATTATCTTGCCTGTGATTTGTTTTGGAGGCCCATCAGTGGGTTGAAGCATGTGGCTTTCTTACTGTTAGCTTTCCTAATAACGCCCTTCCACAAAAAATTTATATGAATTTCCTGTCTTGGTCCTCTCACTCTATTTGTGTTGGAGACCAGCCTAATTTTTTTTACTCTGTAAATGTCAGCTTTTATCAATTGTCTGCTTTCTTTTTAATTTCAGTCTCCCTTTCAGGGGGATCAGAAATCTCCGTTGTTTGCTACTTTGATAAATATTATCTTCTCAGATAACTCTTCATCTAGTATGTGGCCACTTTTTTTGGTATGTGAAAGGACAACAAAATGTAATTGTTAAGTATAAAGGCATTTTCTTTTTGGTTCTATGCTAGTCTGCAATTTTGCCAATTTTTTGTAGTAAGTGTTTTTTGTAGTAAAACAGAAGTCGTGATTGCTGTGTAATCAAAATGCTTTTGAGAGATTATACATGAGGGGTAGTCTCTGTTCAAAACAGTAAAATACCTGGGTTTGTTGCTTTGAAAGATGGAGTGACAGAGATGATAATCTTAGATTTTGTTATAATTTAAAATAAAGTTATATATTTACAAGATAGCTTTTGCTCAGCAATGAGACAATCAGGAAGGATTGTTCAGTCTGTTCCTGTTACCACAGATTGAACAGATAGACTTTAATTAAGATCATAAGACTCAAAATTAAGATCACGGATATCCCTCAAGAAGACATCAACAGTCCAGTATATGGGAAAATTTCTTACATAGCTTTTCAATGAACTCGTGACTTCAGCTGGCAAATTCTACTGTGGTTTGAATCTCAACTCTTGAGTGAAGGACACTCAAAACTTGCAAGTGCTAGAAGGAGGAGAGCAGGCGGACAGATTCAGCAACTGAAGCAAGTGAAAAATTCCAAGAAATACTACTGGAAATTAAAGGACCACAGGGGCAAATTTAACCAGTCCCTTCACCTTTACTTTGAGAGTTTGACTGAATGGTCAACATCATCACTATGTTGCTACAGAGCCGACTGCTGTTCTTAGCGAAGGTCTTCACAGTAGAGGTACTGATTTTTAGCCTGAGACTAAAATAGTCAGTACTGCAAAATAAGTAACACTGATTTTAACACTGATATGTATAAAAAGGGGGAGGTAGCCTTAGCCTGCCATCCTGGCTGGCTATCATCCCTGTTCACTAATCCTCTTTATTTATTATTTGCTGATAGTTTGTGATAATTTTCTATGAAAACCTGCACAGCTTTGCTCCTTCAAAGGAGAGTGTTGCAGTAGATTCAATCCTTCAGAGCTTTTCCCAGCATGAAATTTTGCCAAAGATAAAGTCATAAAAGGCTTCAGACTCTTGTCCAGCCCTGGTAAGCAGCCCTGCAGAAAATCCTCCCCCACCCCAAAGAAATATGGACTATTCCTCTTAGTATCTGTGACCTAAAGCTATGGTTTTAATTCTGCATAGCCTCATGCCTAGGTGTGAACTAGACATTCTGATTAGATATAAAATGAGAATCTGTCACCTCAGTATGAAGCAATTTGAATAAGGCAGATCTCTGTCTTTTCCTGAGCTTCTTCCCACCCTGTCAAAGCCAGCTGCTAATTCAGCTCTATTCATTACCTGTGAGTGAAGTAATTGCTTCTCAAGCCTGATCCTGTTGCTAAAGTGCTGACAGGCAACTTTCCAACAGCACGTTGTTTTTGGATCTACAGCAGTTGGCATGGTTTCCTTTGTTTGCACAAACTCCAGGCATCAGAAGGACGTTGGCAGTGATGTGACACCACAAGAGTCTCAGCCAGAGCCAGAGTTAGCCAGATCTCCTGGACAACATAATCCATTTGATCTCTGGATTACTGCTTGTCCTGCACCAAAGTGACAGTGAATGTGGTCTGTCACATCACTTTTCAGTTTGTATGACTTCACACAAAGATCTGCAGCTTCTCAAAGATCAGCAAGAGCTTCTGCAACGTGCCCACTGTGCCCACTCTCCGTTGGCTGCCTGCTGCAACAGCAGGGCAAACGAAACCTGCCACACTTCAAAGCCATGTGCAACAAACTCTTGCCTGTTTGAGGAGGATGGATTAGTTCTCCCACAGTAGAGAAGAAATTTCCGAGCACAATTCAAGCTAGTTAAGATGCCAAAAATAATGGTGTCTGTACATCCTGTTCCAGAAGCTTGTAGCCTATGTTGATGACTGCTGCATTAGCTTGAGTTTACACTTTGTGTGTCATACTTGCTCTTGGTTTGCACAGTTGCGCTGATGATTTTTACACTGAGATGATTCTCCCTGCCCCAATGTTGCTTTAGTTAGGAATCAGGCCTTCTATACACCCATTGAAGTGAAAGGAAAAGAAGCCCAGAATACAACAGCCACTACTGTACCGCAGCAGCAGTGAAGAACAGAAGCCCACCCCCTTTTTATGCAGTGGAAGATCAAGGTTTATGTTTTGTTTATGTCTGTCCTTGGCTCACTGGAGACCACACAACCATGTAAAGCAGTTACTTCAGAGTAAGTGATGCTACCTCCAAATACTTGAGAACTAATTTCATAGGAGCTCTTCCTTGTCTGGCTGCGTTAAATCTTCCTCCTCTGCTGTCCCTTGGAGAGGTGCTTCTCTATTGTTTATCCTGCCTGTCTACACAGGTGGAGTTTCAGTCTCCGGAAAGATTCACACGGACTCAAAATAAGCCGTGCGCCTCACCGAGCCTGACAAAACACTAGATGGCAGCCGGAGCCAGGAAAACCCCAGAAGGTCCAGGTTTCCTTTTTTTTATAGACAAGATTCCCTTTTCCACTCCTCCCTCCCACCCTCCTTCTGTTCTCTGTAATTATTGTTGGATATAACTAAAAGCGTATCTGAGAATTATTCGAAAGAATTATACCACAAATTTTTGAGGACTTGGGCTCTGTGTTTCTGTGACTTGCCAAGAAATTTGAAACAGGACTTGTGTCAGCAGCATTAACATTCCCTCCTTTTCAATGCAAGTGTATTGAAGATCGTGGTATCTATCACAAGAGCATGAATCTGAAGTGTAAAATAATACAAAAGGCGTACAAATGATCAGATTATACTGCATTTAAGGCTGTAGTCATTTCCCCTACATTTTTGCTGTAATAAATTAGGACATGGCTTTTAGAAGCCTTTTTTTAACCTACCAGATAATATTCTGGGCAAGCACACATCAATCTGTGTGCAGATACAACAGCCCTGGGACCACAAACCCAGACACAAACGAGCCACCCTTTATGATCTTTGAGATGTAAATGTTTTATTTTCCAAAGAGAACACAAGCCCAGTGTTTTTCCTCCAAATAACTTGTGATGATGTAAAGGAACTTTACCAGCTGTGTCTGCATTGTTCCCTATACAGTATAGCCTATTGAGACTACATTTTTCAGGACCTGTTCAAGCGTGGGGAGGTAACTCATCCCTTTATTTCATTATTTCACAGGACTGTGTGCTGCATCTTATAAAAAGTTTCTCTGTCTGTGACCTTGCCCAGGAAGTAGTCACCTAGAGATTAAGTGCCAATGCGTTACTGACTAAAGGCTCACTATTTGTGTCAGCGTGGATGATTAACGATTGCCTCAGCAGTGTTCTCAGGAAAAGACTTTCCTGCCTGCCCTGTAATAAGTCTGGAGATGCCCTGCTGGAGCACGTCGTCCAGAACATGCCCAGCGTTAGCAACTTGCCAAGCACATCTGCACAGGCTGTTGGGTAGGCCCCAAGGTACTCTGCTTCCTAATAGTGAGTAGTAAAAGGAGAGATATGCCTTCTTATCTCTCCAACAAAAGCTCCAAATGCTGTTTCTGGCAGTGGGGACCTTGGCTGAGGACCAATAGCTGCAGGAAGAGAGTCCCAGCTGAGGAGACGTGTCGACCCGGGGACACGGGGGGTGTGATCTTAGGGAGGGTAGAGAGGGGCTGGCCAGAGAAGGCCACTCACAGCAGGTAGCTGCAAAAGGGACAAGAGGCCCTAGCTTGGGGCCAACTCATATTAATACCTCCAAGGAGTTTTTCTAGTTTTAGAAAGGTTATTCTTTTCCAGTTCTTACGATGAACAGGCAGGGTGACATCTATATAGATTTTCTATAGAGCCATATAGAAAGCCTTTGTAGAGATTTTCAATTTTCTATAGCTTTTCCAGAATTAAAAAAAATTAATTTGGGTCTATGAGGTCATCAGGATGACTTTATTTATTATTAATGGCAGAAACCTCCATGTTACTGGATGTTTGCATTGGCTTCCTGCAGGAAAACAGCTAAAAAATACTTACTGTTTTCACCTCACTACTGAAAGCTAAAAATAATAAAAACTCCCTTTATTTCTGCTTCATTATACTTGAAATTGTAATTACAGTTCTGAACAGTCCTCCAGCGAAACACATTTCAAATGGAGTAATGGTTAATGTTGTTAGAAATTCCTCTTTCAATATTTGTTTAGGTGTAATTAGCAATGTATTAGCTGTGTAAAAGTAAATTGTATCCCACTTCATCCGTGCACCTTGTTTGGCTCACTATGTTGAAATGGAATTCATAATGATCAACTGTCATAGCTAGGGGGGGTGGGGTTTAAAAGCTTTACTTCTGTAGGCACTTAGACCTTAATAGCAGTTTCTACTGAAAGGAAGTGCAAACCCAGGCATAATGATTCTCATCAACAGCCATTTGTGTTTCTGACACTGAAAAACACTGCTATTCGGTCAACTGAATCCATTAAGAGAGAAAATACGTTTTCCACTAATGTGCACTCCTGTTTGGTTAATTTCTCCTATCTTTTATTTAAATATCATGGAAAATGAGTAACTAGTGGGCTCTATCGAAGTATTTCTTTCTGCCCCTTGTGTACCTGCCAACTAATAAGTGATGTTTTAGGAAAGGCCAGCCCTACGCTATACTGAAGTTAGTCCCTCCAGTTCAGCAGGCTCTGTTACTAGTATTTATTTCTCCTTCTTCCTGAAGTTTTCATTGCAACCTTCAATGCACCTCGACTGAAGTCATGCTGATTATGTCTCCTTGGGAATCCAGAATAGAGAGTTAAAGTTTTCCCATGCGATAAACATGGAGAACTAGGGAGTCCTCAAAACAGAGCGGTCTTCAGCTGGAAGTTTTTAAAATTAATCAGTAGGCAGAGCTGAAGAATGGCAACGTGTCTTGGATCCTATTCCTAGCAGAAATTTAAAACTGGACCTCAAAAAAGGATGTAGCGGAGACTGAAGTTGCCAGTGAAATGAAATTCACTGAGAGCTGTTAAATATAAATCACAGGAATTATATTACAAATCTCAGGAAGTTCTTGAGCTGAAAGTGGCTAATAGCTAGGAGTGTACAGGGTGGGAGGTTTTTTGTGGTCCTCCTGTTCTTATTATGGTACTGGAGCAGAAACCGTATTTTCGCATGGCCAGAGACAAAGGCACCTACCTTGTGCAGGAGGCAGAGCACACTCACAGCTCACAGGAGTCCACATTTAGTTCCTTCTCTGCTTGAGGAGACTCACACCTCCGTTCTTGGAGAGTCTAAAGAGTCTTGGAGAGTCCTAACTACCAAAGAAGAATTTGAGGTTCATTGGACTAGAGAACAAGCAAGCAAGACTTCAAGGGAGTAGTTTGCTAGGTAGGCTGCACACATGGGCATGAAATGGAGAGTCTTTGGTTCCAGTTCCTGGTCCAAGAACTGCTCTGCATTTTAAATGAAAGAATTACAGACAAAATGTACAAACAACGGGAAGCAGAGAGAGAAATCACAGCCTCCTTCCCTCTCTCGGGTAAGTGCTCTCTTCACTGTAGTGCTGATTTCTTTTGGCTAGGAAACCCTCCTCTCTTCCCCTTCAGAGTGACACAACTTCAAGAAATGAGAAAAAAAAAAGACCATAAAAGTACATGTTGGTCTTTAAACTTCAAAAGAAGGTGGTGGCCACAAATGCGTTTTCTGTAGAGTCTGGTCGCGGTGTTGCCAGGCAAGTGTGCTGGGAGAACTGGGCACCCTCGGGGCACCTGGGGAGTTGTCAAGACAAATAATGCAGTAATAAGAGCGATTAGGTGCCTTCAGTGGGAGTTAGATCTGTGAGGGAATGAAAGTGGAGGCCTACACGCCTACATTTCACCATGCTGCAGATCCTTCAGCAGCTTCTCTGTCCGCAGCCGTCATGGCTGGGTGTCTGGTACCAGCAGGAGGGCTCCCATCCCCAGGTTTGGACAGGACATGGCCCAGCCTCACTCAGTCAGTACCTCCTTGGTGTCACGCTGTCATCTTCACTCCTAGAAAACAGATGCTATGGGAAAGTTCAGTAATTATATTGTTCCTGAAAACTGGGAAGCCATGACAGACTTCTTTCCTTCCACTTGCAGGGAAAAGAAAATACAATATACAGAACAATTGTCTTGGAGAGGAAATTTCATTGTATTAATCACATATCAAATTTTCTGCTGTATTCATCTTTACCTGAGCTTACTTATTAAAGATTTGTTTCATTTGAAGGCTTCCCCCACACACACACTTCACATCTCCCAAGATACGCAAGATGACAAGTGGAGGCAGTGTCTGGGATGTGTGACTCTTCCATTCCAGTCTGTGAAATTAGTCCCTAGCATTTCCAAACACAGTACAGTAACTGCAGCTCCACTCCCACCCTGCCTGTTGTAACATCTTCTGTCAACAATTTCAGGGACAACATGAACTTCATGAACTCAGACTGAAATACCATTAAAGACAGGATGCATTTATTTTTGAAAGGGGCATGCAAGGGAGGGCTGTCTTATGATGGCAGAGATCTTGCAAGCTAATGATAGGGAGGACATTTTGCAATAGCTTTCCACCAGAGGGAGGAAGTTTGGGTAAACTAAAGCTTCCAGAGTGTGCTTGGTTTGATTTAATTTTGGCTCTTTGTTCTCTGTCTCTTTAAAGCAGACACGTTCACAGCAGGTCCGTAGATGGGCCTGAGGAGACATCCAGCAGGTACTTTGTCATATTACACCAGACTGTAGTTGGTGCAATTTGAGCTAAATAGGTGACTGAAAGCAGGGGAGGAAACTAGAAGGGTAAGGTGGTTCTATGTGTAACTCCATTGATTTCATGCTGGAACTGTAAGTCATGATTCACGAGCCACAGAAATGACTCCTGGTAGCGTCATGAGAAAATGTTATGTTACTAAAATCCATATACATCTATATTACACATACTTATTACCTAGCCAATGTCCACACACATCTAAACAAAACTGGTTTGGAGAAGCTCAAATTCCTGTGTAAATTCATGTATGATGAAGTTTAAATTTTTAAACTTTAACTTGGTAAAGACTAATTTAACGTGTACCCACCAATTTGCTTTTTCCGTGGCTAGGCTAGGGCACCTGGTGCCAAATATTTTCCGCTCAACACCACCTAAATGCTTTACATCACCGAGCCTCCACTTTTAGCGGTGACCAACCAATACCGTGTCGCAGAGGAGCAGGCGGCACTGGTGAACAGTCCCTTTTACCCCAGCTTCTGGGGGCACAAATGTTCAGATCACCGGCTGCTTCTTCAACGCCACAGATATGAATGAAGAGAGCAGTCTATTTTCAAACGTCTTTAGTGGATGAGAAGCCATTTGATTAATGCAGGTGTATTTTCCTTTCCTTGAACCTCCTACATGATCCCATCTGTTGGTGGGATGCTATTGATTTTTACAGCTTCATGTACGTCCAGCAAAACATTTTGTCACATGCTTACTTTTAGGTTCCCTTCTACTCCTAATGCCATTGTGGAGCACACTTAGCAAAGTTAAGCATATGCATGGGAATATGTCATGACCTAAAAGGCTACCTGGCTTATGGGTGGATAGAAATCATGACCATGGTTTGTAGGACTCCATAATACACAAGGACATGGAAGCTTTTATCCTCTGAATTTCTCTCCCTTATTACAGATTACAGAATCACAGAATTGTGTGGGTTGGAAAGGACCTCTGGAGATCATCTAGTCCAACCCCCCTGCCAGAGCAGGTTCATCTAGAGCAGGTTGCACAGGAACGCGTCCAGGTGGGTTTTGAGTATCTCCAGAGAAGGAGACTCCACCACCTCTCTGGGCAGCCTGTTCCAGGGCTCTGTCATCCTCAAAGTAAAGAAGTTGCACAAATAGCACAGAAATCACCAATAGGAAGTATGCCTATGATTAATAAAGTGAACGTATACATATATCAAGCTATTACATATGATGATCAGCAATCAATAATATAGTATCAATCATTAGAATGGCAGCAGTTAATAGCAGCAGCAACCAATTGCATAGTAACCACCAAGGAGGTATGTGCTATTACAGGTTACTACAAACATTATTAGTGGAGCAACTTACCAGCAATATAGCAGCAGATATACTTATGCTAGATTGCCTATATGGGTATATAATACTGACTGGTATCATGTGAATTAGATTTCAGAAGGGGACAAACCATGGCAAAGAAGAGGATGAACTGATCTCAGAGGGGGACCCAACCATCCCAGAGGTGGGAGGACACACCCCCAGAACTGGGCCCAAAGGGAGTCGGAGAAGAGAAATACGCAGAGTCTCACTTTGGAGATGATCTGCATCACCAAGCCTGGAGTCAGCCAGGCGTCCCCATTGAGCATCCAAGCGCTCGTGGAAAGTTCGTGCGGGATTCAACCTGTTTGGGAAAGGAAAAGTATGTGCAGCATGGGAAGTTTTCAGAGAGAGAGGCTTCATTTTGGATAAAAATTAGGTTCCTCTTAGATCAAAGAGGCATAAGACAGTGCAGGACATCATCACCTCAAGTAGCCAATAGATGCTGTTAATTTAGATTTTTCACCATAACAGCCAACAGGTGATGCTGTTTTCTGTTCTTTCAGAATGATTTTATTTTCCCAGACTGTTTCCACTTTTTCAGATGATAAGTTGCTGTTACAGTTTCTTATTTTGGGGCTTATCGACGGTATCTCAGGATATCTCTGGTTTCTAGGTACACAACTACACTTCAAAGATGCCGAGGGTGTTTGTGGTTCCCAGGCCTAGTCCCCTGGCTCATAGTTCCAGGCTGGCAGGCCTTTCTCTGTCAGTATTTTTCATCAGGACATTTTCTTTTGCTCAGTAATTTTCACCCTTCCAAGCAGGCCACCTTTATGGCTGTTCACATCAGGACATGCAAAGGCTTCAGGGCGTTACTGGTGCAGAGCCCTCTACCCCAGCAGGAACCAGTGCACACGCTGAGCCTGAGGAGGCAATACTGGCATTTCTTTTTAATAATTGCGTTTTGTCACGTTCACTCATTGGAATGATTTTCTCCATGTTGCTACTGCTTCTCTTGGTAAATGCCTGCGTTTCCGTTTAGCTCTTAGTCTCCCACAACAAACACATTTTATTATAGTTCTCTGCCATGAATGTTCATCCTTTAATTAACAGCTCCAGAGACTGATCAGTGTCTCAGCTATGCCACTGCAAAGCAAGAGGCTTTAACATGAACCACAACAGCAATGTTAGAATTTAATTATGATTACAGCTGCTAGAAACAAAGATAAAAGATACAGATAAATTGTCATCTTCACAAACATTGCTAACATTTGATGGGATGGAGGCTTTGATTGTCGAAGCTATATAAGTGCCTGACTGCACAAACCAATGGGAAGGGTTCTCCTCTTGTTAAAGTCAGAAAAGATAGGGTTTTTATTGCATTTGCAGTCGGAATTTTTTTCTTTGAATACCTTTAATCACAGTAAAAAGGGAGGGAGAGAAGAGTCAGGGTCAACTGCAATTGTGCATCCCTGATGGATCTACTCTTACATCGAGCAGAAAACTTAGCAGAGTTGAATCTAAATAAGGGCCTTACAGAAACCCGTCCTTCCATTTTGACAACAAATCATGGAGAAATTCAGTTTTCTTTGTACTTTTCTACTGTTTTCATCCTGCCTGCGCCTCCTTAACACCCTTGTAAGAGCATCGAAAAGGAGCGTCAAAAGCCCCTGTTAAAGTCACAACAGATGGCACATTACTTCTTCCCTAACCATAAGAGCAATTACTTTTTGAAGAAGAAAACACAGTTGAATTGATGTCAGTTGCTCTTGACATCTATGCTGGCAAGTACCAAAATTTCTTTCACATCCAGATACTTACATTTAGTTTTTCAAATGTTGTCAGTAAGGCCTGTTATTCCCTATTTCCTCTCCAATTCTCTCCCTCTCTCCTAAAGACAGGTGTTATTCCTGAACTCCTGTTCCCCTCCCGTATGTTCTCCACTGAGGTTGTTTCAACCTGTCTTTAAATATCATACTGGGCAATTTATCAGCCACACTGAAACGTCAAACCTCTAAGAATTTTACCTTCTGAGATCTCCCTACCCCATCCTTCCTCTATTCCAGGCTGAAATCTTGCACTTTTTTAGCTGGTATTAATTATTATAGATTTGCTAGTCATTGAACTTTTTATGGAAAGCTGAGCAAAAGAAAGAACTGAATGTTTTGGCCTTCTCCCCATCGAGCTGTTTAGTAAGTGAAGCAGAGGCCTTCCTCTTGCCTGGCTCTTCCCTTACAAAGGCTGTTTGTAGCTGAATTTCTTGTTATTTGCCATTTTTTTTTTACAAGTTGCATCTTCTTTTATGCCTTTGTCTTTTGGATTCTGTCCATAATTGCTCACGCTCATTCTTCTTTTCCTGTATCTGTTCGTGTAACCTCCTTTCCATTTTCTTTTTCATCTTGCATTTAAGGACAGTGATGAAATGACAGAGAGACAAGCTCCCTCTGTGTCCTGTCTGAATTTATCTGTATCTGTCCTTCATATTATTCCTTCCTGAGTGACAGCCATTCTCCTTAGTTTACCCTTCCCTCTCCTTGGCTTCCCATGAAGTTTTAGTGATGCATTACCTGAATTTAGCCAAATCTACCTTCTCGAGGTCTACTGTTTTGTTTTGCTTGTCTCCCTTTTTCTTCACCTTTTAATTATGAATTCTCTTTCTTTTGGCCACATTTATGCGAGCTGCTTTCAATCTCAGATTCTCTCTACTGGTTGTTAATTAATTTCCCAGAATTAACTTAACCACATCTGAAATTAAAACAAGAGAGATAAGAGACTCTGTGGGAGTTGGGCACTAAAATACTCCTGAATGGCTGAATTAGAAATGTGCATCCTCAACTTACTCAGCACATCACAGTCTGAAACTCCCCGCGGAAAAGTTTGTAGTAAACTACTATAATTAGATAAAAATTATTTGATGAATAGTAGCAAGAAGGTTATGTTAATTAATTGGTGCCCTGGTCTCTAAGATGCAGGATAACAATTTTAAAAGCAGTCAACATCCCTTAACACATTACTGGTGTAAGAGGACTAAGTTTAATTGGGGAACTACCTCATGGCACCGTGACATGGGAAGTTTTCAGATCTGTAGATTCCTTGCATGTTCTTGGGAAGGCCACCTAAATTTTAATCCACCTGTTTCCAGTTGGGACCCTCAAGGTCTTTGTTCATTAGTACTTCACCATGAAGGGATGGGGGTTTCTGGCATGACCTCCTCTCTCTTGCAGCAGCTCCATTTGTGGGCCCATTGGGGCGGCAATGCACAGCTCAGCCCCTGCCCTCAATTGTCTAAATCTCCCCAGACACTCCCCTGCCTGCCTTGCGGGCCAGCAAGGTCACTCTGAGCTCCCAGATTTGGGTCCACGTGAAGTACAGTGGAAGCTGCTGCTTTCCTTCGAAATGCAGCTGGATGGAAAATGTTGAATGCTCTACAGCAAGCACCAAGAAGTGGGTTACAGGGTTCAGTTCTTCTCTTTGCGGGAAAGGATCCAAACCGCCATTGCTCACCTCCCAAAGGGTGTGTAACCAAGGGCAGGGTAGGCTCCGCTTCACCTGCTGAACTTGTTCCACGGTGTGGAAAAGTGAAATGTTCAGTGAGTCATGGAAAGTGAGCAGGATTCCCGAGAAAAGCAGTTGGGGCTGGAGGGTGATGCCTGCTCTTTCAGCCAAAGTTTGTGTACGCATTTTGCATGAAACAAATATTGCATAAAATATTGATGCAATCCTTGTGGCCAGGCCCAAACCCCCTGTTCCAAGCTTCAACGTGAGCACCTAATTGCAAGGCTAAAAATCACAGTCTTGCTTTCCAGTGCGGTGAAACTTTTTTCACATCAAGCAGGGCATTGCAACAGGGGAAAACTGCGAGCCTTCTGTGGGCAAGGCACCTTAGTGCAAGTTATGAGCCTGGACTCGTTAGACAAAAGAGGACATTAAACCCAATTTTCCTCATCTTGCAAGAGTGCTCCACAACTGAGTGATTTATTAAGAGAGTTTGTTCCTCCTGCCAATCTATGTTGAAGAAAAGGAGTGAGCTCTGCCTCTACCACCAAAGGAGAGGCTCCAGGTGAAGGCTCAGAGATGTGAAACCTGCATGGAGAGAAGCATCACTTCATAGCGCTGAGTAAGATACCTTAGAGTCCAGAGAGGGAGAAACTTAAGAAAAATGTCAGACCTCAGCACTTCCAGCCACCTAATTTACATAGCTCCCTGACAAGTTTGCTGCTGCTGTGCTCGGATCCACGTATGTATCTACACAAGTCTCTCTGGGTTAGGTCTTTCAAGATATTTAAGTGTGTTTCTCTTTTATTGCAGTTCTACTAGAGCTAGGTAGAAATATTACTTATCTCTGATCATGCTCCTTTCTTTAAAGAAAAGTTACACATCAGTCCTGTCCAAATTATACATGAGGAAAACGAGCGAGTATAGTCAAGCACTGGAATAAATTGCCTGAGGAAATCTGTGGAAAGCTTCATCATGGGAGACTTTTAACAAGCGACTAGGCAACTATCTGCCAGGGAAGTTGTAGGTAGAGTTTATTCAGTGTTTGGGTGGGAGGTGGAATGGCTGATCTGTGGAAGCCCTTTCCAGCCATAATCTTCTATGATTCAGACACTTCTGACTGTAAAGATTGCTTCACACTGTGTGTGCATAATAGCCTCTTTATCTTGATAACAGTGCTGGATCCAAACCTATGATGTCAGCTGCAGCTTCACGCTTCATAAAGTTTATTTAGTGAAAACAACATCTAAAACCTCCACGGCGCAAGGATGTTAGCCCTGTGTCCAGGCAGCAGATAAGGCACACTGGAAAAGATGAACATGTCTGCCGAATTCTCAGCAATAAAAGCTGTCAGCATAGGCAGAGGAATGCAGGAGATAAGCAGATGCTTACAGGGAAGAGATATCATGATACAGAACTTGGGGATGCTTTCAGCATTACTCCCAGGTGATTGATTTAGTTAAGGGCTCAACCTTCACCAAGTGCGTTGCATGTGTCAGGAGTACAGGTATGGGGCCAGCCGAAGCTTCTGCTTTCTTTCCGGTGACAAAAGGAAATATTCTGGTCACGGAGAAACTGTTACAGGTAGTGTTTGAGCATTTCTAACCAGCTGAGGTTAGACTGAGCATCCAGTGCTCTGTTCATACAGCTTCAAAGCAATGCCTTGCATGCCTGCCTATAGCAACCCCCAAATCTCTGCTTAGAACCATTAAGGCCTCATTTGGAAGCCCACCTCTCCAAATCCTGCACAGTTCCCTCACAAAGAACCTGCTTCTCCTTCTACACATAAACAGGTCATTATTTGCCTTTCCTCCTATTTGCAGGACTGTACATGGAAGACTTTTGGAGCTGCTTATGCACAAATGTTTGTTGTATTTCTGCCAGAAGGATGGCTCAGAAAACAAAGCCAGACTGTGACTATCCTCATAAGCTGGTTTTAAATATCTCAGAATAAAAGTATATTTTAAACTGGCTTCTGCAAAAGGACCAGCCACAAAGACAGATTGAAGCTTTTTTCTGCCGGTCATTACTGAATAGCGTGCTAAGCATTGACAGTACTGAAGAAGCAGCAAGGTAGAGAAGCCCATCTTACAGCGTTTGTCAGTGGGAGTTCAGAAAAAGGCAACAGGAGGGATCAGGCACCCGGAAGACTTGGGCTTTGAAGAAGGAAGGTTGTTAAACAGAGATGAGAGAACTGAGGGGATACTTAGTATTACCCAAAATTCTCAGGCAACCGCTGCAAAAAATAAAGGAATAAACATTCAGTGATGACAGAACAAGAAATAATAGACTTCAACTGCAGCAAGAAGGATTAATTCTCATTAGAAAAAAAAATCTCAGAGAGATTGGGAAATATCTACTTGCAAGTTGTCAAGAGCAGGTTATGCAGATGCCCATCAGAAATCAGATGTCAGTGATCATCGCTGCAGGGACAGTGACCTCCCAAGGTCCTTTCCAGTCATATTGTCTGTACTTCTGTGATAAGATAAAAAACAGATGCAGATATGACAGGAGATGTTAGCAACTGGAAGAAAATCCAACTAATTAAAAACTTTAGAACATTGTTCTCCTTTGCTGCTCTGCCTCAGGAGACTGATAGGTCCCTGGGACAGTATCTGAATATAAAAGCAGACGAATATGGAAGCAGAAGCCAAAATTTTGCTTAAATGATAAGCATAAAGACACTTAGAAAAGGGAAACAGAATCTACTTTCATTATTCTTGGGCTTGCTGTAGAGCTGGAAGATGTATAAACATTTACAGCAACAGATAGTAGTAGGCTTCTCATTATCTGCGTTGGCACCAGGAGGGAACGGAGAGGTCCTCTAATTGTTAATATGCATCACTACTACAGCAGTCAAGTGAGTCCAACATCTCTAATGGCAGCATCATCAGAAACTTAGGTATTAATTATGGAGTTAGTTAAACCTCTAACAAAATGCTAGAATTGAGGCCATACATACAAAATCTTGCTCTTTAGGACATAAGCTGCACCAGATGCAGTGATTTGGTTTTTGTCCAGCAGAAGGTGGGAAAAATTGTTGTTAGACATTCACGAAGAGAGCCAAAGGTGTCCCATTTGTTTCTGCAGATTTCTGTCTAGCAGGTTTAATCATCCTGAGCTGTCAGACGTGAGCCACTGGGGAAGAGCTGAGAGCAGTTACACCACTTGGGCGCTGAAGTTCTTTCTGCTTTGTTTCTGCTTGCATGCTCAGCAAAAAGCCTGTAACAAATTCAACTGGCTTGTTAAAACAAGACCTGCTGATTCTGATCTCAGCTTTTTTGGACGTTCTCCCTCTGCACTAAGCCACATTTGCAGCAAAATGCAAGTGGCCCAGGCCAGGCGTTTCGTAATGCCATCAAACACTCTACCTGCTCTGCAATACAGGAAAGGAGTAAAACGATGTTTCTGGGGAAAAAAAAAAGCCAACAACATACTTTGACCAAGGTCATGCTCAGTTGAAAAATTCTCAAAACTGGAATTTTATGAGTATTCTGGGACAGCTGGATTCCACAGCTGGTGGGTTGAGAGGGCTCAATAATGCTCAGTGGGCAAATGGAGGAATAGGATCCAAGTTGCAAAGTAGGAACTGGCATACACAGAAACATGAGTGCACACCTTGACAAGGTGACCAATGCATGTTCCAGCGGGCTCCAGGGACCCCGACCCCAGCTTCCCAGAGCAGGTTGTGTGTTCTCTCCAGCTGCCTGCCCGGGTCTCCTTCCTTTGTGAGGGAGCTGAGGGAGATAGGAGCAAAGAGTCGGGGGAAAGGTAGGCCCATAGGACCAGCACCCATAAAAGCCAGCACATGGAAAGAAGAGTAACTAAATATTATTGGAAGAAACCCAAAGTGGGCAAGCAGTGGAAGAAGCCCCACACAGCTCAGCTCTACCTGATTTTTACCCAGGTCAGGGAAAGGATCATCCATCCAGTCAAAGACCATTTCCTTTCCTAGAGTCAGATCATTTGTTGCTCGTGCCAGAAAACATGTAGTGAGGAATCTAGAATCTCCATAACTGGAATAGTTTGAAATGGGAAACCCAGGTTAAATTACTCTCTACCCTAATTTGGCACACCAAGGCCTCCTTCTTTTAAGACTAATGACCCAGCTGAAAAGCTGCAGAGCATTGTGGAAGCCAGCTGTCTCAGCCTTCCTGTCTGACAATGTTCTGCTGTGTATGAACCATATTTTGAAGCCAAAAAGGAGAGGGAAAGATTACTGGGTAAGATCTTTGTGCCTCTGCTATTTTTAGGAAAAGATTCCTCTAAAAATGCTGTTAAAATTTGTTGTTGTTCCTGGCTACAAACTGGCTACTAATTACAAGTGGGTGATGCTGAGTGTGATGGATGCTCAGTAGTATTAGTATGTAAGGTGAAGGCAGAGATGAGGAGCCCCCTGAGTTTAGACGCTTTAATTTTAGGTACTCGTAAAACTTCAATAAATGCCAAAATAAATCACATCCGAGTTCACTTTTAGCTGTGTGTGGTCTGCCTGGACCAGGCAGCCTGCACTCAGTGTGATGGCTGCTGTTCATTCTGTTCATAGAGGCCTTTCCCCTGTTCAGCTATTTTCTAATTCATCCATAGTGAGCCGAGCCCTTTCTCTAGTGGCTTTCCTTTCCTTTTGCTACTTGTTTCTGTATGTCAGTTTGACAATAACATACACCTTCTCTATCAAGACAGAGCAAACCCCCTTTTTCCTGCCTAGACATCAGTCTTACAGCATCACTGGGCATCATGAAGAGCTGCTCTTTTTTCTTATGGCCACAGCACAGCTAACTGTGCACTTGTCTCAAGCTGCAGTGTTTCATAAATTAGTGTGCTTTCTTTTTTGGAAGACTTTTTTTTTTTTTTTTTTTCAAAACCCAGAGTCAGGATCCAAGAAATTGCACTAGACTTACAGCTTCTGTCTGAAGAGTGTGTTTCTCACTCTCCTAGATGCAGAGAAATTAAGAACTTTCTGAAGACCCGGACGTAAATGGAAAGAAACCAAATTATATAATTCAAATGGAGTTTATTTTTAAGGCAATCTCATTTTAGGGCATGGTGATAGAAGTGAGGAGGCGAGAGATAGGTGAACTTTAGTTTTCGTTTTATTTTTTTCTGTTTGCTGAGTGCTCTGCCACAGATTGTCTCTGAAAAGCAAAAATCCCTCTCCCTTTAGAGGACCAAATTAGAGAGCAGTAGCTTGGGCCCTGTAGTTCTACTTTTCATGCAGAAAGAGAAGGTCAAGTTTAAAGAGCCTGGGAAGTGTTTCTCAAATAACTCACCAAGCTATTTGTGTGTGCATAGACATGCACAATGTACGAAGGTGAGAAATCCATTTGAATTTGACATAATGATGATATCAGAAAAGTATTGCTGTATCACTACTAACTTTAAAGTTTCTTGGAAAATGGGTCCGTAAGATTACAGGTCCTGTGGGTAGGGCATTCTGTCTGCTCAGCTTGTTCCCATTACCAGCCCACCAGATCTGCCTCTGGAGCTAGGACCTGTCCTCAGGAGACCTCACTCTGCAGAAGAGGCTGCAACACCACACGGTGATGGGTGAAGGGAGCGAGATGCCATGCACGGGTGTAGCCTGGGCAAGCCAGGAAAGGACAAAAGGCCAGGATCACGAGTACCATAGCAATAATACAGGTGGCCAATGCTTCTGGCACCTTTGGGCACCATAACTGTTCAAGGTGGCAGCACGACCATGCTGCGGGTGTCTGGGAGCTGACACCTAATTTGCCTGTGTGAATCCTTGTCATGACCAGCCCTAATGCCCAACAGGGAGCCCTCCAAAGAAAAGTGAGCAATCCAGCTCGCTAAGAGCTTGCTACAGCCTACAGAACTCATGGACAGACTGGCGAATCTCTGCAAGCTTCAGGGCTGCCATTAGAGTTTGGGTGATTTTAGGCAGAGGGTGACCACACGTGGCTTTCGCCTCATGGGCAGTAGCCCCCAGGGCTGATGCACCTGCAGTCCTGTGTACATAGAAGACTGAAAAGCAAAGACAACCTTGGAGGAGCTGGTGTAATCAGAAGCTTGTCCATTTTTTCCCTACAGATCAGCTGGTCTGTAAATACTGTTATTGTCCTTACAAACCCTGCCACTCTCTTAGGCATCTTAGTGGTTTTGGATTAGCAGAAATTAACAGTCTCCAGATGGTGCAAGGCAGAGGAGACTAGATCTCCGCTTTAGTTGGTGGCATCACACAGCTGATATTAGCAAAGGCATAGTCAGTCAGTCCATCAACACCTAGCTCTGATTAGGCACACGATAAATAAATAAATAAATAAATGTATGGAAACTCAGTGTAGTCAGTCCCTGACATGTAAAATGAAAACAAAAACCAACCATGAGCTCATATAGCTAATTTAAAATATGCATACATTGAATCAATAAATTAGGTGTTATTTCTTTTTGAGTACACGGTTTCAGGGTCTTTTTTTTCGTAGTCATCAAAGCTAGAAACTCAGAATTTAAATGAAA
Organism: Stercorarius parasiticus; assembly: GCA_013396915.1. Classification (NCBI taxonomy): domain Eukaryota; kingdom Metazoa; phylum Chordata; class Aves; order Charadriiformes; family Stercorariidae; genus Stercorarius; species Stercorarius parasiticus. Next base: position 996,806 of record VWZL01002232.1, on the reverse strand, counting down.
ACGTCAGTCTCTCATGGGACTTGAGGAAAGCTATTAAATGTTGAGAGATGCTGGTAAACCCATTAACTGATATCACTGATAGCGGAGTAGAGATATTCTGTGCAGATACTATGGGGAATACCACCAAAACTGATGGCATCAGAAAACAGTCACGTTTCATAGAAAAAATATTTTAAAGAAAGCTGTACGAAAGGTCAGAATTGTTATAGTGCTTCAACTGGTTTTGGATGCTTTGCAAAACCAGTTTATGATACCACAGAACAGCTGATATGGAGAAAAATAAACTGAATAGCAGAAAGCATCATCATCTGTGTTATAACAGAATTGCACATCTCCTTCTGTGAAGGCAAGAAGTGTTTGCTCTGTTGTTGCTTACAGCATGATAAATCCTGTTTTGCTAAGGAAGATAAATGGTAAGGTACCCTTTTTTCTTTTTTTTTCTCTTATTTTTTTAATCCACAGCCAGTCACTCTTATCAGTTGCAAGACTTCCAGAGCACAGTTGCATTTACCAAAGGTGAAGCCACCCAGATGCAAGCTATTTCCACCATTAATTCCTGTCAGGGTTTTGGCACATAGCTTGCATTGCTTTTCTTAGCAAGGCACCTGCTGCATTTAAAAAAAAAAAACTCATTTGCCTGGGAAGAAAATGCTGTGGCAGCAATCTGCCAGCCTTGCTGGCACATGTGAGACTTTTATCAGCCAGCCCTGCCTGCACACGTAAGGCTCCCATCAGGTACTGGAAGGTGAGCATATTTTTCCAGGTATGTTATCAAAGGCAAATTGCACATGTCTTGTGAAGGTGTGGGAAGCAGTATTTGGACTGTTATGCCCTAGGGATGATAAAACCACCGTTTAAAGAGTGTCATCTTGAATAACAAGTTTTCACCACATCACAAAGCTTTATCCACCACTGCGCAATATTCAGTGTTTTTTATACACAAAGTCCGTGACTCTCACTCTCTCCCCAGTCAAGGATTCATTTTAAAACTTCAGACCCAGAGTACTCTTGAATTTCTTCAATAGGTTTCTGCAATTCCTTATATTACGTGCTTGTCCAGGGTAAAGTGTTGGGGAAGAAAGCCTTAGTGAATCATTAGCAGGTTGTCAAATTCTTTTTAATCCTATTCAGCAGAAGTAAATCTAAGCCTTAATGGCTTTTATATTTGTGAAATACCTTCATTTTCTTGAGTCTCAACTCATTGAGAAGATCAGTATTTTAATCCTGCTCTACCCGGTACCACGTTCTCTCTTCAGTAATTGTTTGGAACAGGATTTAGTGAAAAGAAGATTAGGGGAACGGTAAGGGCATGGAGAACTGCTCAGCAGAAATAACATATTGGTAGCTTGAATAATTGGCCAGTAATGGCTGTAGTGGGATGCGTCTCACTGGGATTAAGCTTCAACGCACCTGAGTTTCCCAGGTCCTTTCACAGAGAGTCACAGGGCAATCGTCTTTCGGTAGGAAGAGTTAATCTGTTTTAGTAGTTGTAACTGCTTACGTCACCCCCTGTTGCTTACATCATAGCCTATAACTTTGTGCACAAGCCCTGTGCAGGTGTCCTTGCGTTGCACAATGGATTGAGAAGGGGGCCACCTGCCCTCCCTCTCCCCAGCCACAGGTCTTACAAAGCTTCCTAAACCTCCAAGGTGGTGGGCTACGTTCAGCTGCGGCATGATCTCAGATTTTACACAGAGAGAGGTTTGGCCTGTCCAAAAAACCTTTCAAGGTCATTCCAAGAAAACAGTATTTTCCTACTGTGCTGTGTAGCACAGGAAAACCTTACTTTTCCAGACCATTGTGTCCATTTCAGACCTGAGGAAAAGCCTTATGTGAGCGGAAGTGTGTTCGTTCTCAATGATTTCAGTTGGTTCAATGAAAGATATTACCTCCCTATTGGAATAAGCCAGTCTAAAAACATGAAGGCTTTTGTCAAATTCTAAAACAATTAATTGGACAACTCATTTATTTTCATCCAGCAGGAGTTAAATAGGAATCAATTTTAAAATGCTGTGTGCTTTGCTAGATGACCTACAGGAAGTGAGATATAGTTGGAAAATCAATCACATGATGGTGGTAAAGGGTCACAAAATGAGCTGCTGCTTCTAACACCCAGGAAGGACTTAAGCAATAGAAAGCAGGAAGGCCAACAGCATCCCGGCCTGCATCAGGATCAGGGTGGTGAGAAGGACTAGGGAAGTGATTGTCCCCCTGTACTCCACACTGGTGAGGCCCCACCTCAAGTAATGTGTCCAGTTTTGGGCCCGTCACCACAGAAAAAGACATTGAGGTGCTGGAGTGGGTCCAGAGAAGGGCAATGAGGCTGGTGAGGGGTCAGGAGAATAAGTCTTATGAGGACCGACTGAGGGAGCTGGGGTTGTTCAGCCTGGAGAAAAGGAGGCTGAGGGGAGACCTTATCGTTCTCTACAACTACCTGAAAGGAGGTTGTAGCCAGCTGGGGGTTGGTCTCTTCTCCCAAGTAACAGGTGATAGGACAAGAGGAAACGGCCTCAAGTTGCACCGAGGGAGGTTTAGGCCAGACATTAGGAAAAATTTTTACACTGAAAGGGTTGTTAAGCATTGGAACAGGCTGCCCAGGGAAGTGGTTGGGTCACCATCCCTGGAGGTATTTAAAAGACGGGTAGACATAGTGCTTAGAGATATGGTTTAGTGATAGTTTTTGTCAGTTAGGTTGATGGTTGGACTTGATGATCTGAAAGGTCCCTTCCAACCTAGGCAAGTCTATGATTCTATGATTCTATGTTCATCTACCCAGAAAATTGATTTTTCCTTCAGTTTCTCTACAGGAATCTTGTTCCAAGGTTGCACTGCTCACCTTCTGGCTGGACACTGCAAAAAAAGGCAACACTAAGAAGCACTGTGGTGCACAGTGCAGGGTATGGCCAGATAACCTGGTGGGACAAGCTGAGATGCCGAAAACTGCTTTGAGATGTGGCCTCCAAGCTTAGCAGTGACCAGTGGCATTAGTAGGGTTACCCAGCTTCAGCCCTCAGATGCTGTAATGGAGAAGCAGGCTCAAAAATAGGTCTTGCGGATCAAAAACATATAGCACCAGTAAAAGGCAGGGGCAGTTGATTGGTTAATATTTAAACATATATACAGCTTTCAGCCCCTGACAACATCATCTCCAACAACTACGCAGAGAAGTCCTTGAATCCCACCTGGATAACTTTCAAATCCTGTTTCTTCTCTGGTTATGTGAAGCTGTATTTGGCAACTTCCCCCCCAGCCACTCACTATTTGACCAGAACTCTTCATGCTTGTGTTATTTTCTTTTCTGTTTGCAGCCATCATCCAGACGCGATCTCATTTCTTCTCCGCTTCTAGCAGATCCCTGAATCTCCTCACCTCCTTTTCAACTGCAATGTCTTCCTCCCCAGTTCCCCCAGAGCTCTCACTCCCCATTTGTCTTTCAGAGGCTCCAGAAATGGTCTTTTGTCACTTTGGAATCAACTTCTCAAAACCACAAATTCCTATCTTCTTACTAACACTCATTTCTTCCTCTACTTTTTTCTTTGGCATCACTGTAAGCTAGCCTTAAGCCTTCATCTGCCACATTTTAAACTCAGATTTACTAAGTATCCCTATGTCTCCCTAGGTGACCTGCCCTCTCTCCCTCTGATGTTTTCTGCTTATTGTGAATGTTCAGACAAGGACTGGTGGGAGCACTGAACATCCATTACCTCTGGGAAGCCATACCAGCGTTATCAGGATCCCTCCAAAACTGCAAAATCACCTTTCTAGACTTGACTCCCGATGCCTGTGAGAACAGAGCGGAGGAGCGGGAAGCAGACGCCGTCCTGCCTGTGTTTGGTTCTAGCTGCTGCTTTCATTCAGGCTCAGCTAGGCTGCTTTACCCTCCTGAGCTGTGAATGGGAGAAGTGAAATGCTGTGAAGACTGAGATGTGAAAGTGAAGGGCTTGTAGGTTGACTTCTGAGGTACTTTTTTCCTTCAATCTTGGCTTAGTGGCATGTGTCATCATACACTAGAAAAGTGCTGTTTTCTGTGTGTCACACATGTAGGGACAGGTTGCAAAGGAGTCTCCTTTGGGTCATGCTAGTAAAACAGCTGTTTCTTCTTATCCTTCAGAAGCAGCACTTCACCACATCCAGAAAGGTGGCAGATCATCTTTTGGGAATCTGAGATCAATCTCTTATGGAAAATTTGAATAATATATGGAAGAACTAGATGAGACACGGTTTTTATATATATTTTTATATGTGCGCACACACATATATGCATATAGATGTATAGTATATATGTAAATATATATGTGAGTGTATATGTATGATATTAATTTTTAAAATTCTCTTATCAACACCATTTTGAAACAGAAATAAGAGAAATAGGGATAGGAGAGAAGGGACGAAATAATTTACTATCTTATTTGCAAGAATAAGAAGGCAGTAACTATGAAGACATAGAATATCCTGAAGAGAAAGATGGAATAATAGACTGGGAAAAGGCTGGAAATTGAACTGCAGGGAGTAACCCATTTAGTGAGGAAACTGCCCGTGTAATCTGCTTCATGTAGAAAAGAGTATCAAGTCTCTGCTATTACATCCACTTACTAATAACCCATCTGTCCATCTTCTAACTCAAGCAGTTCTGCTAAAGGTGGCGTCTTTATCACAGAAATAGTGTTAAAAACAAGCTAGGTTTTAATACCTTAATGATAATTTTTTATTTCCCATGAGAAAAATGAATTCAAGAGACTAATCAAAACGATAAAATTTAGCATCTAGAAAGCTAAGAAACAAAGTTTTAATGAAAATCCATTTAAATACCAAATTCAAAAGAGCCAACATTTGGGAGAAGACATAGAAGATGAGAGCAGAGGCCCTTGTTCTTCAGCTTCTAGAAATAAGTGAATTAGTTTTGGGGGGTTTGTTGTTGTTTTTTTTCTCTTTTGCAATGCTCTTGCAATCTAATATCGAGACATTTACAGCTTATCTCAAACACTTTCTACCCTGAGATATGCCTGTTCAATAATAATTTCTCAAATCCAGCTGGTTCTGGTAGGTGTTCCCTGACCACTGAGCTGCCCCATCTTAAGCACACAACCGCTTTCCATTAATCATTCTTGAGAAACTTTTCTGTCTTAGAGGTGTAACAGAACCTCCTTAGGGGGCTTCTAGTAAGATTTTCTTATGATGGTCCTTCCTTCAGGCTTGTCTTTGTAAGACATGAAGTCTGAAGAGATCATTTTGTCTCAGTTTTTATGAACTGTAAAATCTTTGATGTTTGCATTAGAACTACTTGTAAAACTGTCGTCTGTAAGACATCTTTATCCAGCCCTGACCAAGCCAACCAGATAGAGTTCAGAGTGTGACAGCAATGCTCAAGGAAAGACCTCATCAAACCACAGACATAATGGCACTTGCCATAGCAGGAATTATACATCATGCATTATATTATTGCCCATCTCTCACTTTTGAAAAGCCAATGCTGGAAAGAAAAGCAACAAAAAATCTCAAAAAGCAGCCGTGGCAGGCCAGTCTCTGGAGTAGGTTCCTAACAGCTTTCCACAAAGGGCACTGAGGTAAGAACATTGCAAATATTTTTCATGAGATTGATCAAGTGGAGTAGTTTCAGCTTGCTTAGACCACTAGCAGCTCTGGGAATTCCTGGATTTTTCCTTCAGGCTTGCGTTTCATCCTCAATCAGCTTGGGAGAAGTTTTGATTGAGCAGGTGCATGGACAGGTAGATACAAGTGTGTGCTGCAGCTGTGTGCTGGTCTGCAGGGACTTCTTCGCAGTGTAAAAACCCTCAAGTCCGCGGGCAGAGCGGTCGCATACAGCATCTTCATCAGGAAACATTCACACGTCTGTGTTTATGGCATGTAGTGCTTGCAGTGACTTTGGCTGTTTTCAGCTTTGGACCACACAGGCAGCTGGCACGCAAGTTCAGGTTGAAGTTTCCTGTTTCTTTTATCATCAGGCAACCCGGCAGTAACTCAGTTGATACCACCCCAGGAATTAGCAGGATGCTGTATTTTGCTGGTTTTCATCACTTTTGGCTTCTAAAGTTACTGTCATTTTTTTCTGAGCATCAAATCCATGTGAAACTCTGGCTTGTCTGACACAAGATTGGCTATTATGCTAAACTTTTATGATCCTTTCTCATTTCATTGTGAAACGGGATGGGTTGATTGCGAGGTGCAGGGGAATACTATACAGCAACAACGCGTTCTGCCAATTCACCTTCTCAGGTAAGCAGCATCTCAGGAGAGGATAACAAGATTCAGCCACCTGAGGTGGTTTCGGTCAGTATGGAGTTAACTTTCTTCCTAGCAGCTGGTCTAGTGCTGTGTTTTGGATTTGGAGTGGGAATAGTGTGATAGTGCACTGGTGTTTCTGATTGTTGTTTAGCACTGAAGGCCTTTTCTGCTCCTCACACCACCCTGCCATTGAGCAGGGGGGACACAAGAAGTTGGGAGGGGACACAGCTGGGACAGCTGACCCCAACTGACCAAAGGGAAATTCCATACTATGTGACATCGTGCTCAGTATATATATAAAGCTGGGGGGAAGGAGAAGGAAGGGGGGACATTCATAGTGATGGGTTTGTCTTCACAGGTAACTGTTAAGCGTGATGGAGCCCTGCTCTCCTGGGGATGGCTGAACACCTGCCTGCTAATGGGAAGTGGTGAATGAATTCCGTGTTTTGGTTTGCTTGCATGCACGGCTTTTGCTTTACTCATTAAACTCTCTTTATCTCAACCCACAAGTTTTCTCACTTTTACTCTTCTGATTCTCTTCCCCATCCCAGTTGCGGAAGTGAGCGAGCGTCTGCGTGGTCCTAGTTGCCAGCTGGGGTTAAACCACGACAGAGTGATACATGATTTTCATTCTCATCGATTTAAAGAACAGCACGAAGTATCTCCAGACTCTGGAAGAGTACTGCTACAGGAGTCAATCTGCCCCTCTCCTTGGTTTGTCTTCAGGCCTGGTACTGATACTGGGATGTTTGACTCTTGTATTTCAGCTTGTCTGGTCACGAGCAGCTTTGGCAGTAAATGGAGCTGATGGGCAGAAACCTTACAGCTCTAAGTGTTATTATGCACTTGGTTTTCTTCACAGAGACAGTACATCTACCAAAAGTATGTACCTTATTTGTGTTCAGTTCCCCCCTTGGTGCTCAATTACCAGTAGTGTTTTATCCACCCAGGAAAGCCCTTAGCAATAATTCATGTTATGAAGATGGTTTAATATATGCCTTTGCCCTCATCTCACAAAGCGCATTCTGTTCACAAGTGCAGGGTCCGTCTGACAGTTCAACATGTGTACAGAATACCTTACAGGGCATTTCTAAGGCAGTTGTAAAAGACAGCATTGGAGTGCAGTGACCTGACAATGATGGAAAATATCTTTCCTACTTAGTAAATAAGAGCCATTGACTTTAATAGATGATACATCACATCCTATCCCCAGTAGGAAATTAAATACTGCAGATGCTAAGAGCTCTTCAAGACCACATGCTGTGAAATGTTTGCATTTCCCATCAATGCCACTTTTCTCTTTACAAGACATTCGATTCCCCAAGAGTTTGCTCAGGTTTCTGGCAGAGATTACACAATTTGAGTTTATTTTTTTCTTTCTTTTTGTTTTCTTTTTTTGAGTGGTTTCATTCTCAAGGAAACGAGGCAGGCTAGCCAAATCCAGCAGGACAATCAGTGACGAAACGCATGTGATCACCACCAAAACCAAAAGTGCCTTTAAAGCATCACAATCTCCTTCATGCTGGGTGAGGAGTACAATGAAAACACACCACATAACTGTAACATTAAAAGGTTTCCACTAGATTGCCCATATTTACAGAAGAACAAGAAAAGACATGCAGATTATCAGCAAGAACATTTGTGAAATCCAACTACTTTTGGAAAAAATAATGAAATGGAAACAGATACTCCATACCCAGGAACAGACAGGACCAGGGACTTCAAGAAAACCATGAAGGGTGTGTTTTCTCCAGTAGATTCATAGAAGTTAAGATATTAATCTGGCCAGATTTCTGTATTTCCTAAATCATTCAGCTTCACATGGTAATGCCTGCAAGTGGAATAGGTCATTTTAATTGGATTAAAAACTATCTTCCAGAGACATGACGATGACAAAAAAATAACTGGTACTGACTTGGAAACAAGATACAGAAAATTTCTGTCAGGCTTTATTAACCTCACTCGCTCAGGGAGTGTACCTCAATTCTATTTTTAATTTGTCCAATTTCAGCTTTCAGACACAGGCTGTTGTTATGCCTTAGAATAAGGAGCTATATCAAACATAATAGTATCCTTTTGCTGTGCATCAGCAGTGAAGACGAGATGATTATACTGTGTTCAGCTTCCTTCTCAGTCACTGAGAGACATTTTTTCATCCCTCAGAAAATTTGTGCAGCTCTTCAACGAATCTTCTCTTGGTCCTGTACAAGACATGCAGCAGTTCTGTGCATCCAGCATCCTTAATAACCATAAAAATATCCTACTCCTCTTAACACCCTCAAGAACCACGTTAGCCCTGTTTGTCACACTGTTAGACTGATGTTAACATTTTGTGGTTTGGTCAAAGTCCTTTACAAATTTACCTTCTTCCAGCATCCCATTTTATATGCGCACTGTAACATGTTTTGTTTGTTACCAAATCCAGCTCGTGCTGCATTACCAGCCCTTAATCTGTCATAATTTATCATTCTGCCAGTATTTGTGTCATCCAGGGGTTTTATTGACAGGGATTTTATATCTATTTCCATCTTTGATAAAGGTATTAGATTAAGCCAGTACTGACTACCGCCCACCAGTTTTATACAAAACCTATTAAGCTAATGATCTGCAGCATGAAACCCCAAGAGAGCATATGGGCATTTCTGAGAGTTGAATAATCACTCCCTGATTCTGCATGACCAAAATCTGTTCAGGCAGGAGGTTTAATTTTAAGATAGTCATTTGTGTTCTCTCTGTAGCCAATGGAAAGAGAAATTAACTTCCAGGTGCATCCTGCCATAAAATATACACTGTTAGTATGTGGCCTGGATTTATCTGCCTTTCTCACTGCACCTTGTCTGTACCTGGAGCTTAGTGAGCTAGCTTAGCTAAATTGACTAATTGATTATTGAATGGCTGAAATTAAGTGATATGAATCCAAAACTGTATGTTTCCGTAGTTAGAGTAGAACAGAAACACCAGCCTAAGGAGGGAACTAAAATACCACTGTAATCTCAAGTGTAACTGTAGCACGAAGAGGAGGCTTGTGATTATCTTTGCATTTACTCAGAGCACTGTGGCTGTGGACTGCCGGTCACTGAACCAGGTCCAGAAACGGGACAGCACAGAGTACATAATCAGGAGACAGGCAACAGAGGGGGAAATGGTGGCAGCGAGCCTATTTTCAATATCCAGTGAGAGAGTGGCTCAGTTCGTGTCTTGACATGTTCCATCTTCTCTGCATGGTCAGGTCACACACCAGGAACATGATCCACTAAAGGGCAAGTCTGAGGTAAATTAACATGACAGACTCTGTGAAAATTATGTGTATATTATGAGCAACAGCCTCTGATTTATAGCCAAGACTTAAATAACTGAAATAATCTTTACTGGAGTTGTTGCATATCCTTCACTCCTGGGTGAAAAAAGTTCAAAGGAAGCCACAGGTGGAGTATCAGTCACATCAAGATGTGCAGTAGGAAGAGAGTACTTGAGTTGCTTGGAGCAGACACCGCCTGGAAATCTAGAAAGGTCAGGGGTTTTGATGTGACTGCTTTCACCCTCTTTGACTGCCTGTGCGGCTGACTGGGTGGCTGAGGACTTTTATGCTATCCTTGGTCAGTCAGGTTTCTTAAATACTGTAGCACTTGCCCAAAATTGTGGGAATTACTATCAAGCAAGTTCACATTTTTTACAGCATTTTATTATTTGCTGTCTGGAAAATTCAACCAAGGATTCATGCACTCCAATGCTAACCTTTGCATTATCACGTATGCAGTCATCCAGTCAAGTTTACATGTGTTGGTCTGTGGCGGATTGACACCAGCCAGCAATGAAGCACCATACACGCTGCTACAAAATTTAACTCCATCACAGCCAGACCCAGTACAGCATATATTGGTCATATAAGAACTCCGTAGATTTTATGGAAAGAGCAGGTACCTAGGAAAAAAAATCCCAAATATTCAACCTCCTGCTCTCACCAAAGGAAGTGGCAGCATATTTTTGCCAATTTGAAGGCTATTTTTGAACTCAGCAGAACAACATTATCAGCTTTTGTTATGAAATAAAATAAAGGCAGGAGAATTTTAAAAACAACATTCTTCAATTTAAGGATATTTTTTCTTTCACAAAATTTTATAAAATTATTAAAGTCAGGATTCACAGTCTTTGCAATATAGTGTTTTGGTTTTTTTTTAAAAAAAAAGCAAGAGAGAAAGTCAAATTGTTAATTTAAAGATTACATTGCTGAGATTATTTCATCTACTGTACTTTATTAGCTCCCCAATGGTTACAGGGATACAAAGCAGCAGTTACTCAGGGCCAAGATGTCATCTGGATATTAGAACTACAAAGACAAAGGTGACTTTGAAGATCAAGGAAACGGTCCATGGCTTTGTGTCTTAAACACGGAAGACTGAATGCTGACCAGTGTTTCAAGGTATGGTTGGAAAATCACACTGGATGGTCTACAAATCATCTAGATTCTAATTCAAGGGAAATCACTAATTACCGGAGACAAGGATAACCATAATATTATAATCCCTCATCTGCTCAAGTTCAGTTAATGCAAATGGATAAAAGCTCAGAGTGCATCCTACTCTCATCATCATTGTCATCATGTAGAACGTACCTCATCTAAGTTTTGACATGAAGATACAGAGCTTCATGTAGGAGCACTCTTGCTCACTTTTACAAGATATTAATACAATTTATAATACAATTTACAAAGTTGTTATTCTAGTATAGGCAATGACCTTAAAATGAGAACATTTGTACTCTGTAATCCACCATTGGACCTCTGTTGAGTATAAGGAGGAATCCAAGGTGACTTGCTTTGATATAGATACCTATTTTCTAGACATACACATTTACTCCAGACAGTCCCATCTGGGATATCAGCCAAACCACAGTAGCCAGAAAATATGTAGTGATTCAGCTTGCCTTAACCAATAGTTAGAGAGTTAAACCCTGTATTTGACATAGGCTGGGGCCACAAGGACATAGTCCAAGTACAGATTGCTCTCTTGGTGGCCACACAACAGCTGGTGAATTACCCTTACTGCAGTTCAGAAAATTACAACCTTATGACTGAATTAAAGTTATCTGCCTTTAATTATCACAACTGAAGTTGAAGATCCAAGCCAACAACACCTTCTGAGTTACAGTACATGCCACTACTCTGAGACAGGGACATGCAGAAATAGATGACTTACAGTGACATTTATTTCAGTGTATTGAAAAACGTATTACTTAAAAAGTCCAGATGCTCTTAGGGAATTAGTTTGGGGTTTAATTTGTGATAATAACAATCTTCTATATACACTGATTTATTGCAGCAGTATCACAATACGGTTTCCAGTAAGAATGTTAAACACGTGCACATAGGTCACCTCTTCCAGATGCCAGAAACTAAGCACTGCTTTGAAGTAAAACCCTAGATAATCCCTCAAAATTGTTGCCTTATAAAATGCAAGGAGTAAGAAATTTCTTCCTTGTGCTGTAGGAATGTCTCTTTCAGGGAGCAGAAAAGGGTGGGGAATTTGCTTGGTTCCTAGATCTGTAAACACTTACCTTCCATCACATACCTGCTTCATTCCTTACTGAGCTGGACAAGTCTGGGACCTTCCCTGTACTCTCACAGCCCCAGAAACCTAACCTGATTTTCAGGTTTTCCTGAGAAGGGAAGTTGCTGCTTCCTCACATATACTAAAACAATTCTATACAAGTCAGGAAAAGGAATAAAGCTGTTTGATTTTAAAGGAAATTTTATACCAAATTAGTAAAAGGCTTAACGTTACCATCCTGTTAAGGAAAAAAAAAAAAGATGTTCATGAGCTTTTCCTTGCCTTTTTCCACCTTCACGTGTTCACCAAAGCAGGTTCCCCATTTGGTAGGCATGTAGAGGGAGAAAAAAATAACACAGAACTTGAAAGGGAGATTTGAGTAGCTGGGCCTCAGGAAAGGCAGTGAAGACAAAGGCTCCCAAAGTGCAAGGGCTTGAGTGTGGACAGTAGGAAGTGTAAGCAACTTTAAGAAGCATAAGCAACTTCATAGCATGAAGAGTTACTAATATGCAGAGAGAGGAATAAATAGAGCAACAATTCTCGTCTGTTTTGCCTTTGCCTTTTCACAAACTTGAATGACAGAGGATTTAGCTCCGTTTCCAGCAGTCTCACTGAAGTGGCTATTTGGAGTCAGTGCCTGCCTTTCCATTCATCTTGATGGCATTAACAAGCCCTAATTTAAGAGAAAGAGGGGCACTTTCCTCTCCAAGCAACGGCACTCTCGTTCTTGGCAGCACTGTCCTTCTTGTTCACATTGTAAAGCAGGTCACAGAAGATCACAGACAGACACATCTCAAGCTCATCGACTGCTCTTGTTTCAAAAGAGAAAGGTTTTTTCTGTCTGCTTGGTGGGGAAGGGGAAGAAAAAAGGAGAAGAGAGATCATTTTGTGTATTTTCTTCTCTCCAGAGAGGATCATTACTAGTGTACCTTGACAAGCAGCATAAACTAAGCAAGTTTCAAAGTGTGAGGGACACGCTTTTTGCACAAGTTGTGTTGGGTATTAATTTAGCCCAGGTAGCCCAAGCACAGACCACCTTCCTGCTTAAAAGCAGGTTGAGAATTTGGCCATCCAGCCAATAAGCTAAAACCAGAGAGATTTAAGTCATTGTGACTTTGGATAGTAGCAATCCAAATAATAAAACTAATAAACAGATTTAGTTCAAGCATCAGCATTAATGATTTCTCTCAATGTGCATCATAGTTTTTCTTCTTCGGAGATGTTACTTTTAACAATACAGTCAAATTTGAAGATAAAAGGAGGCAGGAGGCAGATCATCTTGCTTCTGAAATTCCCAGAGAGCTATCTGAGATTGAAGTATTCTAGAGTGTCAAGTGCACTTGACACTCTCCCAGAATTAATAAGAAAGTTGCCATTTCAGTATGAAGACTAAATTATGTATTTGGTATCAGCTCTTGGTTGTTGTTATGCTGGAGCACGCAGTGGGTGACATCTCTGCAGTCTCAAGCAACTAAAAGTCATTATCTCTCCTTACATGTAAAGCAGACCTTTAACCTCAGCTCCCGGAATCATCCTGGTGTGTGTGCCTGCAGACCTGAAATTCAGTTATCTCCAAGTTAAGAAGTTAAATGACCTTTTTAGAATTGAATTGTTCTTTTAGTATGCAATGTTAATAACCTTGCATCTATCTTCATAATAGAAATATGAGTACAATTAGAAGTTAATCGGGATGGTTATAGAACTTTAAAATAATGTTCTGCTAACCTCAAGTATTGATGTATTTAGCACACTGATTTTTGTCATGTACACCAGAAGATGAGGTATCTTCCCAAATTCTGTGTAAGCAGCCACGAATCCAAAGGCCACCACTTCTGACTTATCCAGGTTGATTATAAATGTAGAAATTTTAATCTAGATTCCACAGTAGCCCAAGTGTGTGTGAAAGATACAGGCTCCTTCTGGGCCAGACTTACCTTATAGCCTTTACACTCATCCCAATAACTTTGAGACATGATAGACACAACTTCCAAAGAACACTGAACAGCAGTTTCATCAAGTGCCAGTGAGGCTACTGGGTTAAGCCTGTTCTGCTTTCATCCTAGAGCATACTACATTACTGGCTACTAGACAGAAATATTTTTTTGAACAGCTGCCATACTCAGGTTCTGTACCAGCAAATGTTCAGGAAACACATGGGTAATTTGCATGACCAGTTGAGAAAGCAATCTCCTATTTTCTGCTTCACAAAGCAGAAGAAGCTACGCAGCTAGATTAGATCATATTAGGCATACAGTGTTTTTGTGGCGCCAACAGACTCCATGAGATGTTTGGTTATAGAGAGCCGTGCTCACCCAAGAATGAGCCCATAATTTGTCCTGGACTAGTCTAGATTTAGTTTTAGCTAAGCACCTCCAAGTATTTGCCAGATGCGTTTCACCACTTACCTTACAGGGTCAGAGAGATTGTAGGAGTTTTGCTGGTCATGTCAGTATGTTCTGGGAGATCCCGTAGCTTCAGTACTGTCCCAGATTGCACATCTTCTGTCTAGCAGCGGGTAGCGTAAGTGTGATTATTGTCCTACCAAAGTTACTTGCAGGAACCGGCAAATAAGCCTCGCTGCCCCAAAGAAAGCTTGATTCTCCAACATTGCGGTTGCAGCCAAGTTCTTTTATTGTTAATGGGAACAGACGCTTAACACCATGTTGCATTTGAAAAGTTAGCTGCTAGGCAAGACAAGGAGGATATCAGGTTGTTTCTACTTCAGAAAATGTCTACTTCTCTAGGGCATGAGATAGGAAAAAATGATCTCTCAGCCTTTCTAAAGACAAAAAGAGTTCAGCCTAAGTAGACACTGTGGTCATCAAGGAACCAAATTATAAAATCTAATAGGTTAATAGCATTGCTCCAGACAGTTCCTTTGGCAGTAAATTCAGCAAATTAATTGCTTTGTATATTTGGAAGTTTTAATAAGCAAAACAACTGGCAGATTAGTTACAGGGATGCTTTCAATAAACTTGTAAGAGCTTTGCTGATTGTTTTTATAAAAAATATGGTCACATATCTCGGGTATAATCAAACCAGTCCACAACAGCAAGTTCTGATGCTACACGGAGCAATTCCTCATCAGTTCTCAGAGAAGGAGCATCTCTCTGAAGCCCTCTCCATGTGTGGGAACTTCCATGAAGCTTTACCAGCCGTGAAGATGCTTTTGCTCCATGCAGATGCAGACAACTATCTTACTAATAAAAAAGTAACCAAAACAGATGAATGAAACTTCACTCTCACCTGCTGCCTGAGTGTCAGGAGACGTAGGTTCAGCAGCCCCTTCAGCCCAAGAAATTCAAACCTGCATTCCCCACTTCCCACTAACACACCCAAAGTATCAGCTCTTCTGGGCAAGAGGCACGCTACTCCTCCCATTGAACATGAGCCCTGGGCAGCCTCAGACACATGTTAAATATCTAAATACTAGACTAATTCCAGGAAAAAGGGATGTGTTTTTGTTTTTCCCTCCTAGCTTAACCAGTAGTTTGTTAGATAACCAAGGCCTAGTTTTCCAACAGTAAAGTAACACATGAGATACCAGTCACCTTTGTCAAAAGTTTTCATACATGGGCCTGAAAGTTTTTTACAACTACTTTGATGCCATATTTTCTGGGAACCTCTACCCTTGGTATTAACAGTTCAAAGCATTTTATAGAACACAGGTGGAAAATAGAAAAATCGGATAAACACAACAAACACAACAGTTCTGTAACAGGCTTTGCAGGAGGCTGAGGCAAGGAGACAACGGGCTTAAGGGTCATGTCCTTAAGGATAAGGAACTGAAGAGACCTGGAAGGAAACACAGCTTTTCCTTGGTAGACACGAAACACAGTTCAGTCACCCCAGAGAGCCCGGCAACACCTTATCACGTGTTTAGTTACAAGCAAATGTTTATAGGCTAAACAAGTCATAGGCAATAACTGACTGGAAACTGGATGAACAACAGTACAACACAAACAGTAAACTATCTTCTTCTACCAAGCCCAGTTCTGTACAACAGAACTGTGCTAGATGTTTGTGAAACAACCAATACATCCCTGGCTCATGCTCTGCGACCCAGGGAGTCGTTCTCAACAGTCAAAAGCAGCGCTTCTACCATTCGCATCTTCTGCTCTTGATGCTGATGATTGTATTTGTGACATTTATAGGTAGGGGAAGAACCTGAGGTGCTACAACTGCTGAGGGCTTCTTCACAGAACTTTTATATACACCAAGGAGGGTGCAGTCATGCCTAAATTGTGGTGAGCAGTTTGAAGGAGCAATAAGCTGGGCAGTAAATTATAAATGACATCAGGGATTTTCAAATACTTCAGTATAATTCCGGCAAGTTAGTATTGGATTACCAGAAATTCACATTAACAAAACTAATGCAGAAGGTACTGTTAGAACATGGATATGTACAACCTAAAGCCATATCAGATCATAAAAGCAATTAAGTTATGTTCAGCTTAAATAATTTGGCAGTAAGACTAAAACAATATGAGAGAAAGAGCATGTGTCTAGCCTCATGCCATGCTTGTTGTCTGGTTCCTTCAGTTCTTGCCTGGGAAGATATGCTGCGGTCCCCTCGTGTACACTGAATTGATGGTTCCACCAGGCATTTTGTGATACCAAAAGCATGTACAAAGAGCCCCTGTTAAGGTGAAATAAACTGCTGTGCTCTTATGATGGAGCAAACACCCCACCAAGTGTTTGCAAGAACCCACCCAAAGAGGAATGGTAGAACTCAGCATAGTTTAAAGAATCATCAGAAGCTCAGAAACAAATAAAGGCGTCCAAGATAGCAGGCCCTTGGTGTAAGGAAAGGGAGGCAGCAATGCTTCTGAAATGACCTCAAGTGCTTCAGGCCTTCAGTCAGCAGCTCAGAGGGACACTGCGGCTCTAACTCCTCCATGGTGCTTCCACAAACTGATGCCAAACCAGCATTACAATAGCTAGCATGCAAATGCAAATAGGTGATATTGGTATGGGACAAGGCTTCCAGGTCTGTTTATTTCTTCACAATGTCCTAATAGTTCAAAAACAGCAGTTCGAGCAGTTACAAGCTGAAGCAGCTCTTTGGTCTGTAATAGGTTTTGGAGTTCGGGAAGATGTTGAGATAAGTAGAAACCCACTTTAAAGCACAAGGAAGGTAAATCAATGAAACAGCTACCAGTACTGAGAAGGAGAGATGAATCATTTTTCCTGAAAGGTCATGTTGTCTCCACTAGAGACCTACAACTTCCCCTGCTTACTAGCTGTGATAAGATCCTCCAAAAGGGGAAAAAGTAGAAGGCAGAGAGGATTTTAAAGTAGTTTTGGAGCTGCCGGGTCCATTTTAAGTTCAACTAGGTGTCCTTATTGTCCCTAGCATCTTTGGAGACTCTGTGTATGCCAAAACTAAGGCTTGGCTGTGGTTAGGGATTTGGGCATCAAGAGCCACAGGGATATACCTTGCCCACATCTGCTGAAGAAGCCTGCTGGGAGGGATGCAACACACATGACAGCAAGCTCCATCCTCCCTGTGCTAGCTGCCCTGTGCCTCCAGTCCTTCCGCAGCCTGCAGGGCGAGGAGCTGGTTGGCTACCTGACACTAAGCAATGCATTTTATAGATTGCATCTCCAGTCAGATGTGAGTTTTTACTTGCTGAACACAAGCAATGCCAACTTGTTTCTGGCAAGACAGCTCTCCAGGGCTGGAAGGGCAGGAGTGCTAGATTGCTTTAGAAACCCCTTTGCATTTCTTTCCTCAGAGATTCTTTTGATTCCTAACCTACTTTATCTGGTACGAGATGACATGAAACGAGATGGCTGTGACAGTGAATTTCGGCAGCCATGCCGCAGAGGAGGCAGCTGTAAGAGGCTGCTGGCCCAGGCGAGGTGTGTGGCTGGGCAGCAGCTGGTGGCTTCTGCAAACCGTCTCCTTCTCCTTCCCTCCAGCTCCCAGTGCCCAGGGGCAACCGTGAGCTGCAGAGCTCTGCCGAGGGCTGGGAGAGCTGCCAGCTTTCACACCCACCCGTTACTTGGCCACCCGTAGAGGGAGAGGGCAGTTTTCATCTCCGAACTCAGGGCATTTCATACTCGGATATTTTTTTCCTTTCCTTTACGTGGAGCAATAGGTCTTTGGACGTGGTCCAAATGCACCTGTAATAACAGATCGCTTTCTGGCAAACACAAAGAGGAGGTCCCTGAAAGTTTCAGAGCAAGCCATCAGATTAAAGCATTGCTAGCAATAGACTGCAACATGCAGAGTGAAGAGATGCAGAAACAAGGATGGGGAAAAGCATGTACAGTTACTCAAAGTGCAGGTTCAGCAAAGCTTCAATGTTTTGTACAGGGTCTTTTTAGTCTTCTTGAAATATTGTTCTTACACGTTGTTCCTTCTTTAGCTTTCTTAGAAAGAGAAGTGAAATTCTGGCAACATTCTCACTTCACAAGAGGGCAACTGTTAAGAGAAGGACAACTGCTGATAGGAATAGTTTAAACTTACAAGATATTACCTGTTACCAAAATGCACTAGTCTGTCATCTTTATTTGAAGATTTTTCCTCAGCTTGGTAAAAAATATCTAGCAAGAAGAAAACAAGCACAAAAAACAGTGGAAGGAGTCTAAATGCAGATCCGCATGGAAATAAGAGACAAGCCTGGCTCTGTGCAGGAGGTATCATATGAGCTGCAGTAACAAGGCAGAACTGAAATGGAGTCCTGTTGGGCAGTCCCAAAGCAGTTGTAACCAATGGCCTTATCGCTTTGATCAGACGGATGCTTCAAGAGATGGTTTCAGCTGGATGATCTGAGATAATTCAGAAGAGCATCTGGGGAAGGACTACAAAGGGATTTTTCAGAACATTATTAGCAAGTCTTCAAATTGCTAGAAGAAACCCAAAAGTGCTTTGGGAAATGGACTACTTCTCCATTTGCAAGTCTGCTGCAATACCTAAATCTAGAGAGAAGTTTAGGGATAAAGAAGTAAGGAAAGAAAAGGTGCTTTTCTTTTTTCTGGGGTGAGGGGTAGAGGCAGGGGGGGAAGAACAGGCAGGATTTCTGTGCTCTGAGGCAAGTCCAGGGAAATGAAGTCCATGGACAAGAGAAAGCAGGACTCGGAAAAAGGCTGACTTTCATTGTACACTCTCAAGAGGAAATGTTCCGATGTTAGATGCAAGACTTGTACAGTACATTAAAAAAGTGGGACAGATTTGAGCATCAGAAACTTTAGACAAATTTAAATTTGTTCTTTAGGCAAGGGAAATTGGTAGGTAGGTAGAAATATGAAGCATATGCAGTGCCTATGTTATAGATAGCAAAACAAGATCTTCTCTTGTACAAACCTTCGCAAGTCATTAAGTTAGGTTTATCATTAATGTCACTATGGCATTTGCTGAATACAGCATATCTGAGGTAGAGCTCTGATATGTTGAATGTTCTTATACAGAAATGCCCACATTATGTTCTGGAAACCTATCACCTGCATGCCCATAGGAGCTTGTGTACCTGCATTTCTTCTCATTGCGATGAAATTAAAACTGATTTACAAATACTCCTCCTTCCCTGCTTTTCTGATACGCCTTTTAACTCACTCCCTGCAATTCATAGCATTGCTTGATGGGGTTCACACTGCCAACTGACTTGCTCCAGGAACGAGGGAACACAGACACCTTAGAGCTGTGTATGAGAAGTCAGTATTTTCCCCAGGAATAGCAGTAACCTGGCATCAGGCACAAATGTTTGAGAGAATACATTATTGCCATGTCATCTGCTGAGAAAAGTCAGAATCTCAGCTGTCAACACTACTCTCACGAGAACCCGTCAAGGCAAGGGTCCAGAGGCCTTCCATTCCTTCCAGCCATATCTGCATTCTGTCTTCACCTTTAAAGCAAGTTCAGAAAATGTAATCATGTGTATTTTAATTGCAAGTTAATGGTGTCAACCATCAGGTTTTGTTTTGGGCTTGATCTTACTATGCCTTGGAGTTATGAGATTTCATTTCTGTTCTTAGCATTACCACAAACTAAGCCTAGTGTTTCAGAAATACCTTCTAGATGTTTCCATTTTCACAGTCCTGCTTTCAGATACTGGAAACTTATCTAAGTGTGTGAAGTACTCACTGGTTGGGCTAAAGGCCAGGAAGAAATACAAGAAAAAAAGCCAGAATTACTAAAAGTAAAAATCAAGTGCTGGGGCCCACCAGCCTGATGTCTCCAGATGTCACAGCCCAGGAAAGTAACTGGGTAGAGTGGTGTCGGGACCCACTCAAGGTAACAACAGATTTGTTGCTGCTACTGGCAAAATCTGACTCCTTCAGCAAAGTGACCATTTGCAATAGTACCCTCGGCCCTCAGCAAGGCCTGAAGCCACAGCCATGGATCGGGTTTGCTGCTGGGGACCCTTCTGCTGAGCATAGGAGAAAGGACCTGCTCGTGTCTCCTGCTCAAATCCTTCCCCAGGAGAGAGAAAAAAACCCCTGAAAACCAACTGGCCTCTTGAGCTTTCAAACCAACTGAAGCCAGTATTTTGTAAAGTCAGTGCCCTACATCATGAGTACTGAAGCTTTAGTTATACCTTTTCCTGGCTAAGCAGAAGTCTAAGGAATTCACCTGTCTCAAACATTAATCAGAAATGAAAGTAGCAAGCTGGTGAGCAGAGGCAGGCATCCTTTTACCTTTCCAGCATTAGCTCACCTTTCTTGAAGTTACCCTGGGGCCTTAGAACAGATTCCCACTCTGGTATCTGGACAGACAAGTGTTGAGAAAACTTTTTGCTCAGTCTAAGTTGCAGCAGTACCAGATAGCGTGACATGGTCCCTCCTTCCTGGCACGAGAGCTGCTATAGCCCACCTTATCAATACATACTACTGCGCCTGAACAGGAAGCTTGCAGCAAAACCATTGTTCCTTCCCTGCTTAAGGGAAAATCCCTATTTTTCATAACTTTTCCAAGAATCTGTATTTGTTTCTTACTATGGACATTGCCATCTGTGCCACTAATAACCCCACATAGAGGCCACATTCCTTTTAAGAAAGTTTTCAAGAGAAATCATTATCAATGGGCTAATAGTCTGCTATGGCATCAGGTGTGGAACTGAGCACAGATGTCTTTTTATCTTTTCATCCCAGTTTTTGATTCAAAGGGTAGCAGAACTATGGAGACAACTGTGGAAGCCCAACACACTGCTGCTCATTGGTAGTCACCAGTTCAATAGCTGTAGCAGTCAAAGGAGTTGTACACTGTTGCCCTCTGGGACAAGGAGGAACTGGAGAAAGAAGCCTCTATTTAAGCAGAGTGTTGCTAATAGTCGTAACTGTGATTTGTTAATTCATGTCTTCTCATTTGAGAGTAAGCTGTATTTTTACTTTGACAAGTCCATACATATCTAAAGTACCAGGAAAGCTTTGTCACACTCCTCATTTAAAAGCTGTCCTAAGTGACAGATCTCGACTACAGGAATAATCATCCTCTTTCTCATTCTCTAGCGGAAGCAGCGTCATTCCTCCTGCATGCCCAAAAGAGAGAAAGGGAGGTTACTATTGTGCTCATTTTTGTAAAAAGCTGTTTTCTCAAGCAGATCTGCTTCGTTGGTCTGACTTACAGAGCAAGAGTTAACCCACCACCACCACCTTCCCATCCACCAGTCTCCCCTGCACAGCAGCTGCTTTGCTATTCCACTTCTGCACCTCCTGCATCAGGAACCATCCTTAAAGGTCACAGCACCCCAAAACCACATTGCAGACAGTGTATCTTTGTTTGCAGACTTCAGCTGCCTCAGTTCATATCAGGATTAAGAGACAAGGTTTCCCTCTGTAAAGAATTTACTTTGCAAGCATTTCTTTACTGTGTTGAACTCTCACCAGCTTCCCTTCTGTGGTTTACGTCTTACCTGATGTGGTTTCTTCAAAATTCCCTCTTATTTTGAAGGAGCTTTCTACACTTTTGAAGATGCCCTTGCTTTTGATGGTGTTAGATCCCATCAGTGCTGATGACCACAGGACTGTTTAGCCACGATGCCCAGCTGTTGCCGGCAAGCCATTTTGCAAGTGACAAAAATCCCAGGTTTGCCTAAGCTTCCAGACTCAGAAGCCCCCTGATTTCTTCATAGCCATTAAGCACTTCAGTCTTTATCAGCAGGGCTGGGTGACTTGAGGCCTTTGCCCCAGAGAGCAGGCAGGACTTGCATTAGATGACATCAATGCCGCAAGCTTATCTCCTGTCACTGGAAGTCTTGCGAGGGAAAGTAGACCATCGGTAGGACATTTCCCAAGTGACAGCCGTGAGCCTGCTCCCAAATAGCTGCTTGCTTTGAAGTAAACAAGCAAGTCAGCCCACAAGCTGGCTTTCTTCTTGCATTTTTGAGTCATCGTGTTCGCAAGACATCTACAAATAGCTCAGATTCACTTTAAATAGGTGCAAGCAATTGACTGCCTAGGGAGGGTGCGCTTACCTGCTCCGAACTGATTTGCATGGAACAGGTGCTTCACCTCTCTCCCAAAAATCTATTCCAGCAGCACAAGAATTGCAGGCAGCTGTTGTTAACACCAAAGGAAGGCCAATCCCCTCTCCCAGGCTATAGTTTTGAATATAAAAGGCCTATTTCCCCTCCAAAGAAATGAATGCTAATTGTAGTAAGCCACACACAGAGCAGTTCCCAAAAGGCAAGCAAAGTGCAGGAACTGGGTTCAGCCAGATCGCGTCCTTTCTGTCCAGGGCACCGCAGCAACCCTCACCTCATACTTTCAAGTACTCCTTCTGTGACTACTGGATTTGAGTTCTCAAGTTCCTACAAACTGATCACACATGGTGCCGTGTTTTTCAAGCCAATAATTCTAAGTCAAAAATCCCAAGGTAATGACACAAACTTGAAAGCCCCTCAGAGTTTCCTTTTAAAGAGGACCTGAGCCTGCGATACTCTGAAAAAAAACAACCAGGAAAGGAATCAGCGACTTCAATAATTAGAATATTATTTTATTTAGTTTGGGATTAGCCAAAAGTCAGTATGCAAAAACTCAAAAAAGAGTAGATCAAACCTAAGATTGGCTATTCTAGAAAAAAAAGAGAAAAGAAAAAATGGTCTGCAGTCTTAAGGGCGCAAGAGGGTAATTAATTTTACATGTACAAACATATTCAACCCTCACAGCAATGCAGGCTGAGGACAGAGTGGCTAGGGAGGAGCCCTGCAGAAAAGGCCCTCAGGGTCCCAGTGGGCAGTGAGCTGAGCCCTGGCAGCACAAAGACCAAAAATCTCCTGCTCTGTATGAACAGGAACACAGCCAGTAGGTTGGTGGACGTGATTATTCCCCACTCCTCAGCACTCATTAGGCTGTACTGCATCCAGTTTTGGAGTGACTTCAGCAGGGGGCCCCCAGGATGCTTAGGAGTCTGGAGCACTTGCCCTCTGAGGAGAAGCTGTGAGACTGCAGTGGTTCATCCTGGTTAAGAGATGGCTTCAGGAGTGCTTACAGCAGCCCCCAACACCTATGGGGAAGTGACGGAGGAGTTGGAGCCACAGCAATGAGCGGCGGAAGAACAAGAGACTGAAAGAAGAGAGGTTCAGAAGGAGATAGGGAGACTCTTTACCCCAGGGCCACAGGTGGGCAGGGGTGCAGGTTGCCCAGGCATGTTGTGCTGGCCCCATCCTTGGAAGTTTCTAAGCCCCAACAGGGCACAGTCCTGAGCAGCCTGGTCTGAGCTCAGAGGTGGCCCTGCCTGAGTGGGAGGCTGCGCTGGAGACCTCCTGACCTCCCTTCCCTTCCAAATTTCCCTGTGATCTTACAATCCTATATAAATATTTTTTCTACAACATTGTTACTTACAAAGTGAACAAGTATGAAAATACATGGACCAACATTTTTGATGCCTAACAGCCAGCGAAGTATTTCCAGGAAATCCATCTAAAGGGAATTGCAGGGGCTGGAGTCCACACTTAGGAGCTGCTTTTTGCTATTGGAATAGCGTGTTACAGCCAAAAGGACAGTCTGACAAATTGCTTGCCTGCTTTCCAATACAGCTTTTTGTGATCTGAGCAATGACAGAGCTTAGGGGATCAGTCAAGGTGGACCTCATTATGTCAGGCCTGTACACACCTTGCCTCAAACAGATTACTACCTGAAGAGTGTGAACAGAAAACGAATTAAGTGTCCAGGGACCTTTGGCGAGTCGATACCAGAACCTAGTTTTATGCCATCACTAGTCATAATGCTAGTCTTTGGGACATAGGTCTTCAGAAAGCACAGGAACAAAAGGCAGAGAAATAATCTGTTTTGTTACTTTGCTTTTCACAGAGCCCTATATCCATCACATAAAAGCAGAATACAGAATATTGGTCAATCGATTCAGGAGGTGCAATGATAAGGAGATCCCGTTCAAAAAAGCAATTTTATTGCCTTATCCTTTTACAGCCACCAGCACACTCTCTGTGCCCCAAATCCACTTCTTCTTGTAATTCTGTGCCTCTCTAGAGAAAATCTCTGAGTGCAGGGGTCCAGAAAGCAAACTAAATTATCCCGACAAGCCGTTCAGATCTTACAGACTAGGAATGTAGCTGTGTTCAGGTGATATGGTGGACTGAAATGAAAGAAAAGGGTATGGGAGAGAACATAACCTTCTGTGGGTTGAGCCTACCTTTTTCTTCTGAAAGTCAGTGTGATTTAATTATTTGCCTTTAAGATGGAGTGTTCTTGAATGACAAAAATAATTAAATAAAAACAAGACAGTGATCTTTGTGCTAGTAAGGGCATATGAATAATAACACTATGACCTACTGGCAAAGGAGGGGTAGGGGAGGAAGGAAAACACTGGGCACTGGGACTCCCTCTTCATTGGTCATCCTAGAGCATCATGTGGCCAAGGCTCCTTTTTAAAGATAACTCCTGATCTCCTGGAGCTCATACTATCCTCCTGTCCTGCATTTCTGCTTGATCCTGTGGAAGACACCTCTCTAGCCTGACAAAATGTGTGACCAGTTTGTGGGCACCTGGAAGCTCCTTTCTAGTGAAAACTTTGAGGACTATATGAAAGAGCTAGGTGAGAATTGCTATTTGGAGTTGTTCTATCTGGGACAGGGAAGGAATGCTGATTTTGAACTTTATTCCTTACTTGCTTCTTTTTCTGGCTATGCTGTTTAACAAGGGGGTTTTAGTCCACTTGGATCAGTTGTTCTTAAACTGGAGAACTGGGCTGTTTGAATCAGTGGTGTCAAATTCCTATAACGTAGAAAAACCTTGATTGGGAGGAATAGTTTCAGGTAAGCCAAGTCTATGCATGCCTACTCAGTAGTGTTATAAATGGAAGTAAAACGCGTCACTGCAATATTTTGTGTGGATTAGCTTTTATCCTTGGACGTACAAAGCAGTGTAATGCTAGAATGCAGCAAGCTTCTCTATGTCTAAAAGCAACACACCTAAACTTCTTTATATTCCTACTGGACTAGGAGACGCATTAATTGTCATGGCTATTATAGTGAATGAAACTGTAGCTGCCTCCAGTGAATATTAACAAAGAAAATTGCATGGATTCATGCAGATACTTGCAAAAGATTTGAGGGATAACACACTTCTCTCAAGGTGTAGACTTCTTACTTAGAATTAAAATTGGGCTTTCAGAGGATTCCACATCCTTTTAGTGTGCTAGCATGGGGGCAGTATGGGGTAACTTGTGCTGATTGGACCAGTACATGCTAAAAAGCCAGGGGTTTTTTTGGGGAGTAGGGGTAAAATACTCACTGAGACTTATGCAGCATTCAGACAGCTTTCAGTGAGACTCTTGCACTCTTAATCTTTACCCCAGATTTTACTCAGGACGTAACCATTGCCAGCTATTTCTTAATCATTTCCTTTTATTCAACCTAGCCACTGATAAATTAAAAAAGTGCTTGCTTTTTTTTTTCTTGATTGTTTGTTTGTTTTTGTGGCTTAGAAACTGTCGTATATTTCTGCTTGTTTACTTTTAGATACAGTTAGCATACAAGTTAGTGTACAAACCACTGCTGTTATTTTGAACAAGTGTATGTGCAAATATCTGGCATTAAAATTTTGTTTCCGTCTTCAAAATATTGCTTTTACTATTCTAACAATGACAGAACAGAGAATTTCCTTATGTAATCCCACCCGGCTTGGTCTATAGCCATAGCAAGCTAGTGAGATGTTACAAAGGAGCCTCTGCAACATGGAATTGATAAATAATAAAAAAGTAATAAAAAATAAAAAGTAAAAAAAAAAGAAAGTAGAAAGTAATAGGGAAATCAGCACCGGATTCTTTTTCTTTCCCCAAAAATAAGAGAAAAACATTGAGTAAAGATAAAAATTTCATAGTGCCCTGTCTTATTTACAGGTGTGGGGTTTGCTACCAGGAAAATGGCTGGTGTGGCCAAGCCCAATGTGACTATCAGCATCAATGGTGATGTGATAACCATCAAAACAGAAAGTACCTTCAAAAATACAGAGGTCTCTTTCAAGCTGGGTGAAGAGTTTGACGAGACCACAGCAGATGACAGAAAAACAAAGGTGAGTCCCAAACCAGCACTTTCCAAATACACCTCTCAAAAGGGATGTGGGAGCAGGAGGGTGGAGTTGTGATTTTGACATCCAGTGTAGAAAAGCTGCCTTCAAAGGTAACAGTGCTATGGATGCTGTGTCCTTCAGTGCTGTTTGGACATGGAGACAGTCTTCAGCCCAGAGCACCCTGATGAAACGACCATGCTTTGCTTTTTTTTTCTTTGGCAGAACGTCATAACCCTAGACAACGGTGTACTGAACCAGGTGCAGAAGTGGGACGGAAAAGAGACTATCATAAAAAGGAAAGTGGTGGAAGGGAACCTGGTGGTGGTGAGTTCATTTTTGCTATATAATCACTGAATTCATTGTGCAGAATTCATGCTTGCCATATGTATTATATTGGATTCAAACACAGGGAGTGAAAGCACCTGAAAGGGCTCTGTGCTCTTAGTGAGAAGTTTCTCCGAATGAGTCTGGAGTACGTATTAAAAATGAAATGCTGTTAAACTTATGGAATGGTATGGAGGTGCCTGACCTCCATTCATAGCAAGACATGGTTAGGAAAGAGTAGGGAGAAAAAAACATCCTCTCTGTGAGGGAAATTTTTATATATTGTAATCTTTAACTCCTGGACAGTTTAGACGAAGCATTAGCAAAGTCCATGTTAAGTGCGTCTGCTCTGTGCTGGTGCAAAATACTCCTGTTCATTTCCAGTAGAGACTTAACAGCCGTCTGTGGGAACCATACTATGGATCACCAACAACTGTGCCAACAATATGTTGTTATAACAAAAAAAGAAAGCTCTATCCGAGCTCTGTTGGCTGGCGTTATCTGGTCAGAGAGCATTGTGCTTGACGTGGTGCCAATGAGGCCCACCTGCAGTTTGGGGCTTCCCAGCACCACTCTCCAGTTTTAGGAAAGACACTTGGGAGAATCTGGGAGGGGACTAAAACTGTGTTCATAAAAGGCAGCTGAGATTCCTACATGCTACAAAACAAAACACGAAATTCCTGGGGTGTTCTGCCCTCCCCTAGAGAAAAATAGTATGTCCATAAATTTAATATTTAAATTTGCATAGAGACCAGAGGAGAAGAAACAGAAATAGTTTTTAATAACAACTTCATTAAGAAAGATGGAACAAAACAGAGTTTGATCTAACAGAAAAATAGATGAGGACGGAGGTGCAGAGGCTGACACCAGCAGCCGCAAGTCTGGAAGCTGCACAGGGCTCTGTGCGGGTACGTGTTGTGCACACGTGTGTGAAGAAGACAAGCCACAACTGCAAAAGGTGGAAGGAAAAAAACCCTAATGCCCAGCTCCAGAATCCCATCGCCCTCCATAGAGTTCCTAGAAGCCTTCTTTAGAGGTTTTTAAGAGGAGATTAGAAATCTCCTGGGGTTCTCTGGAGCAGTCCTTTGGTGTTTGTTCGGTCCTGTGCTTGTATTTCAGACTTCTGTTTCTGAAGTTCTCAAACTTGAGTTTCACTGTCTTGGCAATTGGTTTCAGAGGGGAGCAATGCAATTTTTTTCTTACTCTGTCTTCCAATGGATAAGTAATTCTCTACCTTCTGACTTACAAACACTTAGTGAGAGTTAAAAGCCAATTAAATTTGCCTCTCTTTCCAGGAATGCGCCATGAATAATGTTACCTGCAAAAGAGTTTATGAAAAAGCATGAAGAAGCCATCTTCACACAGGACTAATGCTTAAAGCTGGAGAAAAACAACTTAACCAAAGGAGAAAAACCCCACAAATCCATTTTAAAGAGAACTGTACTTTTTACAGATATATCCCAAAACAGTTACATGCAGCTAGTCTAATTTGTTGTGGCTATTCAATAAAACGTTCAGCTTTCTACAACCCGTGCTTGTGCTGGAGTTTGTCAGAAAGGGGTTTTGGGGGGGATGCAACATGGGAAGAGGTGCTGTGCGGGAAAGCACCGCGTGAGAGCGAGTACCGCGCTTGGTAACTGTGACCCATCTCACTGCGGAAAGAGGGTTAGAGACGATCAACGAGTGGCACTTGCTGTGTGTCAGTGACAGATGTAGACCTGGACACAAAAACATCCTCCGGTGAGCGCTGTGTGTGGCCCACCGTCTGCAAGGAGTCTGTGCACAGCAAGGGGAATTGAGGGGCTGCTTTTCCTGGCTTCGAGTGAAGGGCGTTGTTCCTGGGGCAGGGAGGAGGGACATTACTGTGGATGCCCAGCCTTGGCTTCCAACATGAGCAGGGAACCAGGAACCTCCTCCTCGCACAAATGCCAACAATTTTAAACCCGGGGATCATCTAAGTGGCTTGATCTTGTCCTCTTCTAACTGAAGTTTGAAATTATAGCTGCTTTAGCTCTCAGCTGTGATTATTTTCTTAAAACCTCTTTTTGTCCTAAATTAGACAAAAAGCCTTGAATTAAGAATCATAGCTTTAAAGTACTTCAGTACCTTTTAAGTACTAAAAGCCTGTAAAATTTTGCTAGTGGTACAACCTCCTTGATTTCCTACGTGCATTTTCTATGAGCTCATTAAGTTAGATCAGTCTTGGAAACACGAGCCTCTCCAGATGCAAAGCCTTTTGGACACCATGTTTTTCAACTCTTCTTATTCTCAAACTACGTTCTTCTACTGCCCTTAGGCCTGGCATCCTATTTCAAAACTTTGTGTTCACAGAAACCCTGATTTCTACACCCGGGATGACTCAAACTGAGGACAAAAAAACCAAGCAGTCCAGGGAAAACCTGGACAAGAAGAGTCTGAAATTGTGCGCCGTAACCACAAAATGGGGAAATGAGCATATCTCAAGCTTTGCGATTAAGAACTGTGAACCAAATTCC
This sequence comes from Stercorarius parasiticus, assembly GCA_013396915.1. Taxonomy (NCBI): domain Eukaryota; kingdom Metazoa; phylum Chordata; class Aves; order Charadriiformes; family Stercorariidae; genus Stercorarius; species Stercorarius parasiticus. Next base: position 967,726 of record VWZL01002232.1, on the reverse strand, counting down.
ACATATTCCTGACATTCCTGAGGTCAGCTGTCAGAGGTGACAGTGCTGAGTCCCTACTGCCAGCAGCAGAGACCTCATACGCTTGAACTTTCCTCTGCATGACTCAGACTGTTCCCAAGTTTCTGCACTATTAATACAACTAGGGAGGGGAAAAGAAAAAGAAGGACTTCTGCACGCTGGATGAGCTAAGGAGTCATTTAAGAGCAGTTCCAAAAGACTATCAGTAAATTCTGCAGAAAATGTTTAAAAAGGCATGAAAAAGTGGCTCCCCTCTTTTTACCTTCATTGGTTGTGAAATCTCATGAGCTTAAAGAACAGCAGTTGCATAGGGGAAGGAAGTATGCTTCACAGTAGCCCATATATACAATATTAAATCTACTTAGCACTTAACAAGAACCAAAATGATTTACGAAAGCCAGGGTAAAATTATAGTTTAGTGGCAGAAAACCTACATGGAGGAGATGATCGTGAGAAGCAGCAACATTGACCTAAATAAGCTATATATAGACATTAAAGATCAGCCTATAGTTAAATATATCCCATTGTCCACAGGTATGGAAATACTATATTTCAGAGGTCAAATTTCCAAATTCCAATATTCATATAGCAGCATGTATTTTCCAGAAATCTTACATTCTTAATAAAGCCTGCAATTAGAATTGTAACATTCACAGCCTGATTTTTCAGAGGCCGGTAATCTCTTCTGAAAGCATCACCATTTATTTTAGTACCTGGCGAATGAATTCAGACTTTGTGAATGAATCAAGCCACTTAAAACTTCAACTTCTTGAAATTTCAATGAAGTGACATTGTGTCTATAAACTTTAGCAAGGCCAGCACCATAATGAAGTATTAGTGATGCTTTTCTTAGAATATGAGCATGTCTGAAATATATTTTCTGAAGAAGGCCAAAATTTATTCTCTATAAAAGGCAGCAGTCTGATGACTTCTTGAATAAATGGAGATAATTCCTCTCTGGCAAACAAAGGTGTGTGCTCTCAGACCTGGGTGGAGGTGACAGCACACGTTTCTGAGGGCCAAGGACAGATCAGTGTCTTGTCCTTGCCTGCAGAGCAGCACAGCTGCCCCTCTCCTTTCTGTAGTGCTGAACTATTCTCCAGTAAGCAGAAACCATCCCATAGCATTCCTCTCTGAAAAACGAGGACCTCGCCAAATCCCTACAAAGCCCGTGCATGGCATGCTTATCACAGCAGGCACCCTCGAATGCTGAGGGGAGGAGATCTTTGCCAGCTGGCATATTCGCTCACTACTCCTTTACGGGTTTCTTGGATGACAAGAGGGGAAGGGGACTCACACCCATAGATTTTTCACAGCTCAGGAGAAAGATGAAGCAAGGCTTGTGAGCTTTGACCTTTCTGTTATTTTTCTGTTTTTCTTTTAACTCCTTGTTTCCACTGGAAGGAACTTGGGGTACTTTTGTGCCCTGACCAGTCAAGCCCAGTGCGTGCCCAGCTCTGTGGTCTGCCTCAAGCTGCCACCCCTTCCCTCGGCCCCAGCAGCCTTGGTCTGGTCTCGTGAGGTGCCCCAGTTCAGGAGACACAAGGCTATTTGCACCCTCCCATGTAGCCATTGGGAAGAGACAGACTGCTGGACTCATGTTCGGAGTTGATCCCTCAGCTCCACAGAGTCAGTGTTAAAATATCCTTGGGTCCTCACAGCAAGGCAGGCATTTGGCCTCTGTCCTCTGCTTTTATTTCTGTTTTCTTCATTACCCTCCTAGGAATTTAATTTAGACTTTTTTTGGTACTACATTTGCTCAGATGACATTTCCTTTAAGGAATTGACATAAATTTACTTTCTGTACTTCTTTAAATAGTCTCTTTACATTTTTAGCTCACTATTTTTATCAATTTTTATCTTTATCTCTAGTGCTGCTTCACAATCTCCAAGTGTGTTGGTTTCAAATCCTGTTTTAGTACAACCATGGGCAAAAAAAGGGAATCATCACATGTACTCACAATCTTTGACACTTTTTTTTCCCTTTAAACTTGAAGAAAAGATTGGTTTCTACAGATATTACTTCTACTGAGACAGAATTCCCTGCTCCTCTTCTTTCTGGACTGTAAGTCCTTTAAATGAAAGTGCTGATTTTCTTAGTGACAAAGAGATAGATGGTAGCAATGTCAACATTGTTTGAGACTGCTTAAGACTGGGGTTTTGTCTGTATAAATAATTCTCTGTCACTTTTGTTCTTAAGGTTACTGGTACTGCAGTATAGCTGTTCTATTCAGACTAATTTTCTCTTCTTGAATTTCTTTGGGCCTGATTTTACAACATCCCAATCATCTTTTATTTCCCAAAGGCACCAGCCTTGTCTTGTTAAAGTGCCTTTATGTGGATAAGACAATTAAATGAAAGAACAAAGAAAGCCTGAGGAGCAACGGTAGAATATTTTTCTATTATTCCTTGAGAAATAATGGATAGTTTCATTTAGGAGGAGCTTTCTCGTTTCCAGAGATTGGATGAAAGAGCTAGATATTCTTTACAAAAAATCTGCCTTGGAAGAGCTTTGTGTGGACAACACCTTCAAAGGCTGACATTTATTTACATATTATCGTTACAGCATCTGCTTCCTACTGTGGCAAAGAAAGAATTCTTCTTTACTTCATTTTCACTTTCAATAATTCTAGACTTTCACTCCCTACACCGCACTGTAATTAGACCTGAGCAGTAATGGGAAATTCTTCTCAACTTACCCTTGTTGATGATATGGCTGAGGGGATGAAACCATTTTGCACATACAACTAAAATTTGTGACTTAAGACCTTTTTATTTCCCCACAACCACAGTATAATCAAAGGAGTACAATAATTTCACTGCTCAGGCTGTATCATTTTCCTGTTTGAGCATGTTCCCCTACTTGCATATGACAGCTTTCAAGACGAGACCCAAACCTCACCATCCTTGGCCCAGGATCAGCTACCCAGAAATTTGGTCCCACGACACTGGGGTTACCCGGTGTCCCTCCATACATACAATGTAGATCTGAGAAGTCCCTATGAGTGGTCATAACCCAGAAAGTGTAATCATACAAACAAACCAAACAGGCAACTATTGTTCACACAAGTAAGAAAGAAGCCATCTAATCCTCTCATGTAACAAGCAATAGTTTTCTCCAGGAAGATGGTTTAGGAAGGGGAAGGACAGAATTGCAGTTGATGTGGTCTTACGCTAAATAGTTTCAGATAGTTTGAGGTGTCTTGAATTACAATGCTTTAAATTCATGCCTGTCAAATGCACATGGTTTATGGGTTTGTACTTTGTGTCTGGCTTTTACTAACCACAAGACGATAGTTTTAAATGTACATTTTTTAAAATGTTTTTGAATGTTCAAACTCAAACTTTTCAGCCTTTCGAACTCAGCTTTGCAGAAGAGGCCCTGGGGGTCCTGGTGGACACCAAGACGAATATGAGCCAGAAATGTGCCCTTGCAGCAAAGAAGGCAAGTGATGTCCTGGGCTGCATCAGGAGGAGTGCTGCAGGTAGAAGGAGATAATCCTTCCCCCCTACTCAGCACTGGCAAAGCCACACCTGGAATGCTGGGTCCAGTCCTGGGCTCCCCAGTACAAGGGAGATGTGGACCCAGGTTGGTTGTGGAGTCTCTTCCTGGGAGCAGGGAAACTTGAAGAAATCTGACCGTAGTAGGACACATTTAAATGCAACACCTTATACGACTGTGCCAACTTAAACCTGCCCTTAACTCTTTATGTTCATATGGATCATATGATTCTATGACAGACCAACTATCCAGGTGCAGAAAGGCAAAAAGAGAGTAGTATATGCCCTCCTCCCAATCCAGTAAAAGTGCTCACTTCTCATCAAGTGACTTCAAACTGAGAGTAAGTCCTTTAATAACTCAGCCTCTGTTCATGCTGTCCACCTGCCAGGCACAAGAGCTGCTCTCCACTGATGCGCTGATCTTCTGAACATGCCCTATTGTGGAAGAAGGGAGGGAGTGAAGTTTGGCTGCTTCATTTTGTGGTGCTGCCTGGTGTTTGTGCAGGAAAGAACTCACAGCTTGGAATCAGTATAATTCATTTCTGCCTTTAAATGATAAAACACACAGACCCTTTCCAGGATGGATCAGGAAAGTTAAAAAAAGACCACTATGTAGAGCAGCTTCTTGACAGCTCCTCCCCAAAATCCACATGGCTTTGATTTATCTGACTAGCACACAGGCAAAAAATGTGGTAATGCTCTCTCCAGCTTCCTGAGGAGGGGAAGTGGAGAGGGAGGTGCTGAGCTCTTCCCCCTGGTGTCCAGCAATAGGACATGTGGGAAAAGTTCAAAGCCGCACCAGGGGATGTTTAGACTGGACATTAGGAACATTTCTGTACCAAGAGAGTGGTCAAGCACTGGAATAGGCTTCCTAGAGAGGTGGTTGATGCCCCAAGCCCATCAGTGTTTAAGAGGCATTTGGACAATGCCCTTAATAACATGCTTTAACTTGTGGTCAGCCCTGCAGTGGTCAGGCAGTTGGACTAGATGGTCGTTGTAGGTCCCTTCCAACTGAAATAGTCTAGTCCTATTCTATTCTATGCTATGCTTGGCTATGATATCCTACTCTACTCTACTCTGCTCTACTCTAGTCTACATGGTGGTAGCAGGAGAATGGCATTGGGAGGACAGTCAGAGCTTGGTTTCACATGCATGCAGTGCTCTTGTGCTTGGTGGCTCAGTGTTGCTGAGACCCCACCGCAGTGTCCCCTGACGTCTCTGTGGATGCAGCGGTAGCCTCACGTCCCCGTCCCCGTCCCCACGCACCCCTCAGTGTCGTGATCTGTTCAGCGGAGGAAGCCGAGGCAGGCGTCACCCGGAGCCTTGGTACTGACACGGCTGCCTTGGACAAGGTGCACATTGTCTTGCCCTGGCACTGCCTCTCCTATTGGCCCGTCCTGACCGCTGCAGGGACCGGGCATCTTTAAAAGGGGGACGGCGAGGTCTGAGTTGGGCACACGATCTCTCTGACTCCCACCAAGAGCTGCTGTGGCCACTGCCTCTCTCTGCGGGACCAGCCTCACAAAGCTGATACGATGTGTAACCGATTTGTGGGAACCTGGAAACTCGTCTCTAGTGAAAATTTTGATGACTATATGAAAGAATTGGGTGAGAAATGCTCTATCTTTTTTTTTTTTAAATAAGTTTTCTTTGAGAATGTCTCTTCTTCATCTTATGCTTTGCTCATGGCCACAAAAGCACTTTAATTACTTTTCTAGCATAATTTATTTTATTTCCTTTAGCATCTAAAATAAAAATCAGAAAGGTAGGTGCTGAATTACTGAAATAAATTAAATTCTGTCTAACTGAGCTGACCTGATCTTATTTGTTTTTCTTTAATGAGAAGAATCTATGGGGATGCAGCATTTTTTATGTTTTTCTTGACTGCACCGTTAAACTCGTGACTTGTGATAATTTACAATATATAATGGAGCTGATGTCTCATGACACTTTGGTTTCAGAGGCCTAAAGCCTATGAATGAATCTATCTGTTACTGAAGAATGCCGGGAATGTAATAAATTAAGCATTGTTTTTCATTTTAATGCTGGCTTCATTCCTATATAGCAAGCACACAGACAGTCAGCTACAGCATTGCTTTTGCTACATAAATGATTCACTGGGACACTGATTCCCTTTATTTGAAATGTTGAACTGAATAACAACAGAATTGCAGCTAATTCATTAACCAGAGTAATTGTGGGATGAAAGTCCAGCTACAGATATTTTTCTGAAGATCTGAACAGAATTGTTTAGTATAGAATAATTACTACAACTAGTGTTATACTTTACAGATAACTTCATACCCTTTTATACGGATCTTTTCATCTGAGCATAGCTAGCATTACCAAAGGCAATAACTACAGCTATCCCCTTTCTGCTTTTATACAGCAGCGATACATCGTCAGTGGCCTTCATTCTAACTGGCCCCAGACCTCCCAGCTTGTGGACAATGAACTGGACTGAATCGCACTGGGCAATACAAAAGGCTTTTGACATGGAATTTTCCCTGAAGCTCTCTGCAGCTTTTTGCTCTTATACATCAATGTTTTTTATATTTCATACTTGTACTTTTTAAGGATCCTTAAGGGATGTTAGTAGCAACCTAGGAATTGCCCAGTCTCCAGTATGTTTTAATGAACAATTAAGAGTTGGCAGTTCAGTGTCCATTTCTTCCATGTAGCCAGTTAACAAAAGCGCAGATTCTCAGATTTGTCAAGATTTTTTTTAAAAAGGATTTTTGCAAACTTTTATGAGAAATAGACCTTTCCTCTGAATTTTTCTACCCATTCTATCTCTACACAAATTCATTCAGATTTATAACCATCTATGTTTCTTCTTAGCTAATTGTACACAAGTGTATACTTATGTATATCTCTATTTCTTGCTGAAGGTGCACTCCATCAACTGGGGCTGCCTCAATCTCTGAATGCAGTACTTCCACATTTGAAGAATTAATGTCTCATCTGAATCAGGCATTGGAGTACTCAAGAAGAAACTGTTCCTTATTAATCCACCTAAGATTTATTAAAGGATATTGAGTTTCTTGCTTGCTAGAATGTAATTACAGTTTTGTTTCTGATTTCTAGGAGTGGGCTTAGCTACCAGGAAACTAGGTGGCCTGGCAAAGCCTGATGTGATCATCAGTATGAAAGGGGACATAGTAACCATCAGAACTGAAAGCACCTTCAAAAATACAACCATCTCTTTCAAACTGGGCCAGCAGTTTGATGAAACAACAGCAGATGACCGGAAAGTCAAGGTAAGGGGGCTGATGATCTCTGAGTGGCCTTGGCTTCCTAGAACAGCATGAGAAGGACTTTTTCCTTAGGGCAGTATGAGTTTTCCAAACTATTCAAAGAAAGCACTGAAAGGAGAACTAGCATGCTGCTGAAACTAACTTTACTAAGCGTGTCATTAGCCAAGAATGTGGATCTTGCTGAATGTAAAGTGAATTCCTACTCCTACCTGCAAAGCTCAGACCGCAGTTTGAAGCTTTTCTCTTGGCCTTTGCAGAGTGTTGTAACCTTGGAGAAAGGAGCATTGGTGCAAGTGCAGAAGTGGAATGGCAAAGAGACCACGATAAAGAGAAGACTGGTTGATGGGAAAATGGTGGTGGTAAGTTCACGCTCCTTGTGCGCTGATGAAGGTCAAAAGGATGCAGCCTTCAGTTTGCTTCTGTCTAAACAGACTGTCAATTTTGGTTTTCTCTCTGGCTTATGAGATAAATTAAGAGGGAGAAAAAGGGAACCAAGCTTAGGAAACAAGCTGGAAGGAAGCAAATATTGTTCCATACAGCAAATTGTCTTTAAAGTGACTATATTGGTAGAGCTGCCATAAATTGTCAGCATACTTACTGCTCTCAAGGTTATTATTCTTAAAAGAAATTGGGTTTTCAAATAACAGAAACCTGTGAAATGCAAATAATAGTTTGCAAGTTGGGTACTGCTGTCCCTGGACTGGCTCTTTCCTTTTTTCTATCTTTGGAATAAAGCCTGTCCACCTTAGAAAGCTGATTTTACACCTTTTCACACATCTATTTCCATTAAATCCCATCAATTCACAAACTTCTGTTTGCTTTCTCTGCATGAGCATGCCGAGAGCACTAAGCAGGTGCTTGAGGTTTACTGCATGAAAACCAGCACCTCTGTGCCCAGTCCTGCCTGCGTGGTGACCAGCAGCAGGGACCAGCAGGTCCTGATGGCTCCTCCGAAACGCCCACCACCGTGAAAGGATGCCGTCTTTCCTTGGGGTGGGGGAACGATGCCTCGTCCCTCACCCCCGCTTCAACCTGCCTTTCTCTAGCAGCCATGGGAAAACCATGGGCTGGCCAGGCCTGGGTGATAACATATTTTAGGGATACTTTGTAAGGGTCACCACTAAAATTTAAGATTTCACTTTTGAATGAAGGAAAGTACTTTGTTAGTTAAAGTTTTTAAAAAGTGGAGCCAAACTAATTTTGGCAACTTCTTTGAAATTGGCAGCATTACACCTTTACGTGCTGGCTTGTTCTGACTGCATTTTCTTTTAAGGTCTCATGCATTTGAAAGGGTGATTTGCTTTCGCATCTCCTCATGGCCGCATTTCTGTGTAAATTTTTTCTAATTATTAAACCACCTTCGAAAAGCAGAGGGGGAGGGTCCCTCTTCCATCGATGTCCTGCCATCTGCCCCTTATCTGGTGAGAAGGCCTCATCTTCTGCAGACTGATGAGGTCTTTTTTAATGTCCCGTCGCCTCTGTGGCAGGTGTCCTGTGGCTGAGAGTCACCAGGAGCCACCGAAGGCCACTGGGGCAAGAGGGTCAGGAGAAATTGTGACTCATAAGTGCAAAGTTTTTTAGGCCAGAAGCCTGGCCTCTGAACTACCCAGGCTACTTCTGCTTCCACAAAAAAAACCTTTGTAAACTTGAAAGTGTCTGTGGTCCATGGTACAATAAACGAGGTGAGGCTTGTATTTCTGTCAAGCCAGCAATAATACCAAGGAAAATAAATTTGTTTCTGGAAGCTGAGCCTAATTTTGCAATCTATTTGTCATTGTATGCCACTTAATTAAGTCCAAAGATGTTAAAAGAGAAACCACTCCATTTGCAATACAAAAATAGCTTTACTGTTTGCTCTAAAAATTATGTAAATATGTAAAGATGTAAAACATGACAACTGGATTTTCACTGACTTCAAAGGTTACTGCAGCAAACATACCTGCTGTCAGCAAAAGGTTTATATTAATCTTTTCCTTTGTGCCTTAGGAATGTGCCATGAAAGGAGTTGTCTGCACTAGAGTGTACGAAAGAGTGTGAAGAAATTCCCTCTCTGCACCAGACTGGGACTGGCTCTTAGAAATCGGCTTAGTTGGGTGACCAAAGCCTCACACACCATGCTGCTTTATTTTCTTATTTCCTTTTATTGGGAAAATGACTACACTATAATTTGATATTTCAGAGCCATAGTGTAACTAATCCAAAGTATTGTGGTGATACAATAAAAGCTTCTCAACACATAAAATTGAATGTTTGTCTCCACATGAATGGTTTATGTTTTCCTTCTTGGATGGTGCCATTTCTTCTGTTGTTTCAGTCTATCTAAATGGTCAGACTATTTCTGAGTAAAACGGTGAAAAACAATAGATCTGCCTCTACGAGTGGATTAACATGGCTTCCTTGATATGTGTAAAAATTCTCATCTTGTGGATTCAATATTCCTTTCCTGTAAAAGATTTTGCTGCTGAATAGTTCCTATAGCAAAAATCATCTTTACCACCAGAATTTTTTACTTTCAGTATGTTTTATTGTTTCAGCCTTACAGTTTTACCACATCTTTGTTTCATTCTCATCCCAAAATGTTTATACTTCTTTCAGCATCACTTTTTATATCCTGGCATTTATTTGGAAGAGAACAGCTACTGGAGGAAAAAAATATCAGAATAGATTCCATGAGATTTTTGCCAAACAGCTCTTGAACTGTGAAACAAAGTGTGGAGCAGGTGTCAATGAACTGTAGAAAACTTAAGGCTAGAGGGCTTCTTTTTGGAAATTGCCCAGCAATGCACTCTATTTCTAGCATAGCATTTAACCATGTCCTTAACGTTAAGCACACAAGGGAGATTTTGTTGGGTAGAGTTTGCTACCAAGCCTGGCTGAGTCACTAAAGCTGTTCATTCCTCCCATCGCACTTACTCTGCGCTTTTAACTAAGGAAAAAACAGATAAACCAAACCTAGGCCTCTGGAAATGTATTTAATCAAAAAGCAGTGTAGCAGCTTATTAATTTTTGCCTCCATTAACCAGTTTTCAGTAACACCACAGCATTCACGCTAACCACATGGAGTATTTCATTCCTTGTCGTCGCCTCCACGCCATCACGCAGGGCTCTCCCTGCCTTCTCTGTGGGGTTAAAAACAGCTGAGAGAGGCGCCTGTGTTTATTTTGGCTTGTTAGGAGCTGCAGTGCTGATGTGAACCTTTACCTACTGGTTTTACAGTCAAGAACACGAATTCTCAAGGCTAGGAAAGATCCTGAACGTCACAATCTAATTGGTGTGGCCAAGCAGATAGTTAAGAGATGGGTATCGTATGTAAATGCAAAATGTAAAGGTCACCTTAATTCTCTACCCATCACTGGAAAAGCTGGAGAGTGGGTCCAGCTTTGGACACACTTCTATGTAGATGCAGATTAACTGGTGGCAGCTGCCAGAAGGCAAATAGAAAGCAAATTTTTGCCAGAAGACAAAAAAAATCCTTGAAAATATGACTGTGAGAGAAGGCTGTGAGGTTTACGGACAGCAGTTTTAAGGAAGAGTTTATCCAGGTCTCTAACTTAGATGGAGGGACGAACTCCCCATATTTAGCCTTACCATTAAAAGTCACCTCTGTGAGTGTCAGAGTGTCTGTGACTGAAACAAGGAAGGGAGGCAGCGTGATACCCCTTGTATCATCTTTTGCAAACAGATTGTAATCACATATTTTAAGCAAAGACCATCCACCAGGTTTCCATACAGTCATACAGCATGAACTGTTGATGTACGTGAGCTTCCAGTTTATCCTCCTAGACACTGTAAATACATTTCTTACAGCTCAGAAACTGCAATAGCCTGAAACCGACTTATGAACCTGGATTTTTTTCACCGTAATTACTTCATTCCCCTCCTCTTGCAGTGCAACACGGTCCCAGTGAGGCTGCTGGAGGTGCTCGACCAGGAGGGTGGAAGCCATCCCAAGCCTTTCAAGCAGAGCTCGTCTCCTGCCCCTGAGCCATGGGTGAAGGAGCAGTTACTGCTGCAAACAAGCTCTGTGTTTCCTCTGCTTTTCCTGCTGCAACCTGTAAATGCTTCTCTGTGGTTAAATGGAAAATTTTAATCTCAAAAAAAAAAATGGTTTTCAGCTTTTTTTATTTCCTTGAGGAAAGGAAATAAACAGTCGCTTTGGTACAAACTGTAGTTTTTCCAGATCTGGAAACAGTAACAAAAGAAAAAAAAAAAGGACTGCTCACCTAGTCCTCATTTATTTATTTACTGTCTTCTCCTTTTCTGTGACATAACCCATCTCTCTCCTGTTATCCATGTGGAACTTTTAATTGCATTTTATTTTTCCAGAGATTTGGGATTAAAATAATGGTAGCTTTGGGTTTTTAAATTCCTAACTAAATGCAGATACGCTATTAGGAGCCTAGTATTTGGCACTTTCACCCCATACAAAGGTCACTTAAAAATGTCATGAGAGCTGGAGACTTTCCAAAACAGGAAAAGTGCAAGAGAACTGATAGTGTTGAAGGCAAAAACAATAAGGCAGGTGGTACAAATCAGCACAGAAACGGAGCGCTTTGGGATACTGGTGTCCATAAAGCAATCCTTGGGGTTTCCAGGAGAATTTAGGTGGAATATGAATTGTAGAGTCTCAAGGTATTTTTAATGTCTTACTGTAAATTAGTTTTCCTTCTTGATTAAACTTTTTACATGGACCAGATACTTATGGAACGAACATCTAGACTGAGGTACGATGAACTGTGCTTTCACATTGACAAACAACTGCATTTGGCATTTCCCTGGCTTGTGTATGCACTTTAGAAATATTGGTAGCCTGATGCTGGCATATAAACAGCATTATTTAAAGCAATCAGCTTGATCTAGTGCCTGCCCCAGGTAATGAAAACCCTGCTGAGTTTAGAGGGTCACAGTCACACTCATCTCCTGTTGGTCACTCTCTGGGAGTGCTGTAACACTCTGTCACACTTGGTTTCCCACACATCTCCCAAGGCGGTAGGAAACTCCTGCGTGGGATATTCATCCTCCAGCTGCTACAGACCTACCTACGTTGTCTGCTTCTGCCCTGCCTGATGTCTCCTGGGGCAGGAGAAGCAAGTTGGCATGACATGAGCCCACCTCAGCCCCGGTGCTCCTACAGGCAGCAGTGGAATCACATAGAAGTTGTGTCTGGACTCCAGGTACCATAGCTCTTGCCTTGGATGGGGCAGAACTTGGCAATTAGTGATAGAAAGCATCTCCTGGCGATGTACAGCTAAACCTGGGATACTGCAGCCCACATCCCGGTCTTTTCCATGTGGAGTGGAGCTGAGAGGAGAGGCAAAGGCACTGACTCTCCTGCAAGGGAATCTTTGTCCCTGCTAATACCTTAGGTACTATCTTTAAAGTTTTCTTAGCTGTTCTAGGTAGGTTCATTTTGAGGGCAGCTGTATTCTTGCAAAGTGAATTCACACCCATCCAGGGGCTCAGCACATGGCCTTTGCTGCTGTTTCAGTCGCACAGGAACCTTGTCACCTACAGCGACAGTTTCACTAGACAACAAACATACAGCTGAGCAGTTCTAGACACAGCAAAGATTTGGGGAGGAGGATTAGGCTGGATTATGAAACTCAATTGCCCTTCAGAAGAAGTACTCACAATTTACCACATTTTTTTTCATAGAGAAACAACTTCTTATGCTGATAAACACTGTGCCCTGCAGAAATTAGTCAACCACGTCATTTAAGACTTTGTTACCTTTCATAATTTTCATTTTGGACTAAAGATGTTCTGTTGATGTCTGGGATACAAAGGAGTGAAAGGTTAGCAGCGCTGAAGCGTCAATCAGTCAGAAACAAATAGGCTGATGCCATGAAAAAAACGCCTTCAGAAATCCTGGAATTTAGATGTAATCAAGGTCTTTGTTAGGGAGGCAATTAGAGCATATCCTTGCCATTTTAACGCAAAACGTTGTGATTGGCTATTGGCCATCGTGCTGCAGATGGGAAACACGAGAGAGTGATGTTATTTGGACTAAAGGGCACAACAACATTGGGAATAATGCAGTTATTCCCACTGAGACACTGCCGAGAGAGAAAGCTGTGTTAGACACCACTGATTTTCAAAGGAGACTGTGCTCTTCTTACCTCTTGAGTAGCAAATCAGTATTTAAATATACTCTCCTCAAATGTTATGAAAACTTTTAAAACTAAAATCATAAGGAATGCCATGATTCAGGGATTAGGAAAGGTGGGGTGAATGGATTACATCTGGATCTATTTTCAGGTCCTCAGTGGAGTATTAATTGTGAATATTTAAAGTATTTTTCATATTATTTGCTACAATGTGATCACCAATATTGATCATATTATTTTTGAGAAGTGTAGGGCAGGGAAAAAGGGTTTTCTACTTACTTCCAAGTGAACACATCTACTTCCTGGCACACTCCCCTGTGAACGAGATTTCCTTAGAGGCACCTCTGTCAGCAATGGGGCCAAAAACACTGCACGAATTGATCTTATCCTTCAAGTTTATAAACACTCTCACTGTCAGTTATAGCTACAGGAGGACACTTCTGTAGTGGGGCTGTGGGACGTGCCAGATAAAGAACTGCCTGTATGAAATTCAACAGAGCTTTAGGGTTTCTTTGGGAAATCTGTAGACATAATCACCGGAAAAGAGAGATATTTAATGTATCTAGCTACTGTACAATACTTATACATGCCAACAATAATCTCATTTATCTCTCAGATCCTAGCATGAATTTCCAGAGCTGAAATCTAAAATACATATGCATGTTTCGCTTCTGCATATTTGTTCTGCACATAACATAAACATAAAAGTTCTGCACATTTGATATTAAAATCTGTGAGAGAGTGAAGGCAGAGCCCTCAGTCGCCTTGTATAGAGAATCTCCTAGCAGAAGGGCACAGCTTTGTACAGCGTTGTGCCACCTTCTTGCATTTTGTACTATATAGCATTCAGAGTTTTACAGCCTACTGACTCTTACAAATTTGTATATGCAAATTCCTTTAAAAGGAATATTAATTCCTTCACAAACCTCCTCTTTTTATGAACAGTGGAAAAATAAGGCTACAAAGCAATTTGATGCTATAAGACATAACATTCGAGGCCCGTAATTACCCAGTTAACACAAGTGTTTTTATTCAAGTTAACAAGAGATAGAGCAGCCAGATTATGAAAGGTTAGGTGCATAAATGTCTCCACTTTCCAGATAGGATCTAAGGCCTCTGGCCAGAAGCACAGGAACCAACATTGACTCTCCCTGGCGCTTCCTCTTTCTGAGGAATTTGGTGTAATCAAGAAGCATCATCACAGTTTATACTGGCTCTGTCTCCAGTTGGGCAGAAAGCATGTTGTGAAATAAAATGGCAATCATTATAGTCAAAGCTAATGACTTTGGAAAACTTGGGTCAAGGAAGAGTAATAATTTTAAGATTGTATTCCCTCCCGTTTTCTTAAGAATGGGGGCCTATCTGGATAAATCATTTCAAACCAACCTCATTTTCTTCTACAGAGTCTTGTGGGTGGAAGAAGAGCAGTAGTAGTCTCCTCTGTTGGCTTCATTAAGACTTTGACAGTAATTCATAAGACATGTTCACAGACATGTCATAAATTTAGGCTAGATTAAGCTTCTGCTACAGAGAAGGGGTACAGACTGGACTTAGACTGTCAATGGTTCAGTGTCAAAGTGGAAGGATGTATCAAGTGGACTTTTGCTGGTCCAGTCCTGTTCAACCTCGTCAGTAATGACCGGGGTGTTATTTATAGACTGTACAGAGATGAGAGGAAATGCGAGCATACCGGAGGGCAGGGTTCAAATTCAAATGAACTCAACAAACTCAGGAAATAGTTTGAAGCAGCCAGGAGGACATTTAAGAGGGAAAAATGCACTAGGCAATATGGGCAGTAGCACAAATACAGATGGGGAACAAGAAATAGTGCAAGCACTGGGAGTTCCTAGGGGATCACAGCCTGAATATGACTGGCAAATGTGGCATTACCCAAAAAAAGAAAACCTGATACTGGGGTGCACAGTCAGGAGGAGAGCCAGCAAGCTGCAACCATCCACATGCTCTGCTTGTCACCGGTAAAATCTCCAGGACCCACACTATCATGGTTAGTTCTGAGTAATGCAGTGCGAAATCAATGGATCGTTGGAGAGAGTTCAGAGAAAAGCAATGATGAGGGCTGAAAAACATGCTCTAAAGGGAAGCATGAAATTACTAGGGAGAACGGATTCAGGGAAGAGAGTCTGCCCAAGGGCACAGAAGACTGATGACACCAAGTTCCTTGTATAGGTAAGATGTGCAATATATGTAATCTACACACACATGTACATGCACACACACAGAATTAACTGTTAATACACAGGGTTTTAGTCAGATCCAGTGACACAGGACCAAGCTCCTGTGACTACTGTTCTCCACCACTAAAACTGTCCAGGCGTTGATGCAGCTGAGACTAACGTCACCTCTGCAGTACCTGCAATGAGAGTCACTGCTCAGTGGATCTCTCCTCAGCTGCCCAAGTACATGTGCTAATAGCTCAAAAGCTCGGCACATAAAGAAAAAGAGGCAGTTTGAACAAGAGCTATAGCAAAAGAGTAGATTACTCGGAGAATGAACAACACTCCTGATTTCCTTCTACTACTCATATTCTCTAACTCATCTGTCATATGAAATTGGAGAATGAAGTTGCTTGCACCTGAAATGCAAAACTAAAAGAGGGGAGATTTAGACTAGATCTAAGGAAGAAATTTTTCGTGATGAGGGTGGTGAAACACTGGCACAGGTTGCCCAGAGAGGCAGTAGACGCCCCATCCCTGGAAACATTCAAGGTCAGGTTGGATGGGGCTCTGAGCAACCTGATCTAGCTGAAAATGTCCCTGCTCATTGCAGGGGGGCGTGGACTAGACAACATTTTAAGGTACCTTCCAACCCAAACTATTCTATGATTCTGTAAAATATATTGGCAGAAGATACTCCTTTGCTCAAGATATAGAAGCAGCTGGATGCTAAACAGTTTAACAGAAGAAAAAAAAAAAAAGAAAAAAAGACAGAAAGAGAGAGAGAAAATCTGAAGTAAGTAAAAAAAAAATCTCAAATCTGTCATCATTTCAGAAATGCTAAAGAGCTTACAAAACAGAAGACACCGTATCTCCTGAGAAAGCTATGCTTGTCACCCTGTCACTGTTATGGAGGAAGTGACCGTACGGTGATTAAGTGTCATCTTCCCAAAGCTTTTCTGGGATCAGCAAAGAATCACTGTATTGTTCTTTGATATAAGTTTCAGATTATTTACAGGGCCTATGAAAACAGTTGAAGAATGTGCTTTTTAACTTAATTTTGACTGTACTCAAGCCAGAGTTCTTCCCTAAAAACCATGTAATAGCACCAGCTCTGGATTTGCAAAGCAGGGATTGCCTATGTGGTGGCTGTGAGCCCTTTGAGGACTGGCGGTCATATGTTGAAGAAAAATATTGGACTAAAAATATTCTCAAACTCTGCATCAAGAGCAGCTCTTCCACCTAAAACCAGATTGGAAACCTCCCCTGACAGCTCTTGTTGGTCAGCATGGGGGTGTCAATATGATTTATGTTTTTGATGTAAGGCTGTGCTATCAGAATTAATATGTTAAAAAAATAGTTAAGGTGATAAGGAAAATGTCCAAGGTTACTTCTTGCTGCTCAGACATAGTCACCTATGCTGATGTCAGATGCTGCTGGGTATCTACTGGGTGCCCACTGGTGGCAGAGCTCACTTAGAGGTACTGATGGGGGACTATCCCCAGGGACTGGGGGAATAAACCATTCCTGAAAAATACCCAGCATGGGCATTTTTACTTAACTCCCACTTAACCGGGAAGATGGCAATTATCCCATTCAAAAATGGGCTAACCATCAGAGTGGTTTCAAAGAATGTTTATCAACATGCTGATAGGCACTTTACATATATAAATATATAATACATATATAAAAAAATGTAAAGTTTATATATTTACATATATATATGAGTGGCTCGATACATGCTGGGGATTGTTCAGCCTGGAGAAGAGAAGACTCCGGGGAGACCTTATAGCAGCCTTCCAGTACCTAAAAGCGGCTTACAGGAAGGATGGGGAGGGACTCTTTATCGGGGAGTGTAATGACAGGACAAGGGGTAATGGTTTCAAAATGAAGGAGGGTAGATTTAGATTGGGTATCAGGAAGAAATTTTTCACTATGAGGGTGGTGAGGCACTGGAACAGGCTGCCCAGGGAGGCTGTGGATGCCCCATCTTGGAAGTGTTCAAGGCCAGGCTGGGTGGGGCTTTGAGCAGCCTGGTCTAGTGGGAGGTGTCCCTGCCCACAGCAGGGGTGTTGGAACTAGATGATCTTTAAGGTCCCTTCCAACCCAAACCATTCTATGATGATTCTATGCTGTCTGTGCTGAGCACTGCTACAGGCAGTGGTCGCAGCCGCATTTCTTCCTCTGTGCAAGAATCTACCCAGTGCACCCACAGTACTTCACCTCTTATGTGCAGAGGTCTGGAATGTGCCCCCACTGGGTTGCTTCATCCAGGAAGGCCAGGGAGGGTGGGATTTGGCAGGGGTTCCCCCAGCAGCCTGCAGCATCCTGGTCTGCCAGAAACAATGGCTTTGAATCAAATTTGGAAAATTTGAAAAAAAAAAAACGACCCCAAAAAAACCAGAACCACCAAATAAAAAAAAAAATCCCTACACAACATTTAGATGAGTGGTATCAAAAGACGAGGGGATTAAAGCACACCTTTTCTCCTTTCTGCCTAAAGCTCAAGCTTGTTCCCCCTGGCAGCCCACACTGCTCGCAGCACACTGTCCCCCCCATCTGTTTTCACCAGACAGACAGTCCACACTAGCTGTTCTCCCTCTTCTCCTAACTCCTCATTTTCCATAGCTATTTAAATTACCGGTTTAACTTAATTTCCCACTAATGCACCTTTCCCCCAATCAGCAGGGAGGGAAACAGAATGGGACCTGTCCGTGCTTGTGTGAATGCCAAGTGTTTTCAGTCCGTGCTGGTCTGCGTGGCTGGCCGTGCGTACAGGTGTATGCTCAGCACCTGTGTGCGTGTGTGCAGCCACGCGCGCCTTTTGGGAAGACAAACCCAGCCTCGGTGCTGACTATACCTGG
Organism: Stercorarius parasiticus; assembly: GCA_013396915.1. Lineage (NCBI taxonomy): Eukaryota > Metazoa > Chordata > Aves > Charadriiformes > Stercorariidae > Stercorarius > Stercorarius parasiticus. The sequence continues at coordinate 949,805 of VWZL01002232.1, read as the reverse complement.
GGCATGGAGCCCAGGCAGCCTCACCTCTGTGGGCTGACTGGATTCAGACACCCCAAACAGATGTCCCTGCTCTGCCTTCTGCAACCCAGCCATGCCTCTCCCTCCGTTTCCACCCCGCAGTCAGGACGTGGCTTATCAATGAGTTTTAACATGCATATTACTTGATCTGAGTCCACGTAAATGAATTGCTGAATTCAGGTTTACTCTCCTTTTGAATCCTAACCTCCGATCTTATTCTCAATGCAGGGTAGACATCTCCACCTCACCCACTGTAGACATCTCCATCTGAGATACCTCCCTATATAACCCGTGGAGAATGATAAGCACCTTTAGGAAACAGTTTAACTGACCTATTTCAAATGTCTTCAGGAGATGAATCACAGTTTAGAGGCACCTGCTTTTCTTCCCTAGCTGTTAAGGGATACACGTTATTGTCTGACGCTTGGTGTAACAGCTCACTGAGCTGAAGGTTTAATAGCTCTCACCACTCTTTTGGCTAACAGGTCTGCAGCTGAACTCTCTTTGGCGGTAGACTTCCAAGGAGCACCCAGCTGGAGAGTGGTGGTGGTGTGCAGTGAAAACCCTCCTACATTTCTGGTGGTGTGCCAGCGATACACCGTGATACCCACCTGGAAAATTTGATCCACGTTTTCTAAACAGGATCAGCTCTGCCTGAAGATCACCTGTCGAGACAAGCAGAGAAGGTGACCTGCTTCCTTCCACTCGGATGTGAAAGCGTGGTCCTGATCACATACACACATATGTCGTTAAGTGCGGTGGTGTCGCTTCATTTGCCCCTGCACACATGCTGCTGCCTCGCTTCCTGCTCTTTCTATGGATTTGACAGCCTGACCCGCTTCTTGGTCTAAGCAGCTGGGCAGCACAGATGGCTGCTTTCCAATGGGTTTCCTATCCTAGCTCCAAAGTAGCTTCAACTTGTTTGCAATTGTAGTGTTAGGAAAACATGTGGGAATCTGGGGGGCTAAAAGGTCCTTCTTGACTAAATGAAACAATATTCTGTTGTATTGTCATAACCTAGTTTGGACTCCCAGGAGACTCTCATGAATCTGACAAACACTCAAAATGCTGGAAGCTAAACTAACTTTGAATCCTTGTTCCTCATTTGTTTCTGAAAATACTGCAGCTTTTCTACTCACAAAATAGTAACACAAAATAGCAACTAGATTCTCAAGCTTTATTTATTAAATCAGGAAATTACTCAGTACTCTCCCGAGCAGTTTTCACTTTTTCTTCCCCTTTTCTTGGTAAATCTGCAGAGAGTGCTTTCGGCAGATGGGGAAAGGGTGAAACGTAGAAAGGATGTTAGAGTTCAACAGCAGCATGCTGCTTATGTCCCAGAGAAAAGGGGGACATCATGTCAGGGACTTGAGCTGAGCATCCACATTATGATAACACAGTGGAACATTCAGATCCAAAGCCAGGCAATGGGAATGTGACCAGCGTCACTGCCAGGTGTGGTGCAAGGATGTACCACAGCCAAGAGGAAGGGAACTCTTTTTTTCAGTAGCAGAAAATTCTCCAAGCACCATCTGGATTTGAATAGAACTAGTCCTTAAAGGAAATAACTTATAAACGATGACACTATCCTTTGTAATCTACATGCCTTTCCACACACATCCTTTTCATAACACAAAAACACAAAGACACAGAGTTGATGTACTCCTACTGCTTTCAAACCCAATCATAGGCTACAACTTTGTTAAATCTTGCACATTTATGAGAAGTCTTTCAAGCTGTGAGGAAGGGAGAACATGGCCAAAAGGCAGAAAACCAGAGGTATCCCCTTTAGCATCTGAATGTAAGGTAGGAATGCAAGGTACTGCACATGGATCGGGGAAATCCAACAGGCTGGGTGGAGAATGGATTGAGAGCAGCCTTGAGGAGAAGGACTTGGGGGTGCTGGTGGATGAGAAGCTCAACATGAGCCAGCGATGTGCGCTTGCAGCCCAGAAAGCCAACCATATCCTGGGCTGCGTCAAAAGAAGCGTGGCCAACAGGTTGATGGAGGTGATTCTCCTCCTCTGCTCTGCTCTGGTGAGACCCCACCTGGAGTACTGAGTCCAGCTCTGGAGCCCCTAACATAAGAAGGACATGGACCTGATGGAACAGGTCCAAAGGAGGGCCACAGAGATGATCAGAGGGCTGGAGCACCTCTCCTACGAAGACAGTCTGAGAGAGTTGGGATTGTTCAGCCTGGACAAGAGAAGAGTCTGGGGAGATCTCATAGCAGCTTTCCAGTACCTGAAGGGGGCCTATGGGAAAGATGGGGAGGGACTCTTTACCATGGAACGTAGCAACAGGACAAGGGGTAACAGTTTTAAACACAAAGAGGGTAGATTAAGATTAGATATTAGGAAGAAATTCTTTGCTGTGAGGGTGGTGAGACACTGAAGCAGGTTGCCCAGAGAAGTTGCGGATGCCCCATCCCTGGAGCTCACAGAATCACAGAATAGTAGGGGTTAGAAGGGACCTCTGGAGATCACCTAGTCCAACACCCCTGCCTAAGCAGGTTCACCTAGAGGAAGTTACTACACAGGATTGCATCCAGGTGGGTTTTGAATATCTCCAGAGAAGGTTAAAGGCCAGGTTGGATGGGGCTCTGAGTGACCTGATCTAGTGGAAGATGTCCCTGCTCATGGCAGGAGGCTTGGAACTAGATGATCTTTAAAGTCTCTTCCAACCCAAACCATTCTATGATTCTATGGAGAGGAGAAGTGTACTTTCCTTAGTTTACCCAGCAATCCATTAGCTTAAAATGCAATAACTGGTGTGATTCACTCCTCTGCAATGGTTTATGGGGAAGAGGTGAATCTGAAGGCATAGCAAGAGTACATCATTACAAATCTTTAGCCTTTCCCTCTGATGCTTCTGTATGACATCTGCCTAGTCTTTGGTCTTACAAAAAGCCTATAGAGTCTCATAAAAGTGAGTTCAGTACGAGTCTGTCAGAAAGTAAAAAGACTCAATAGGATTTATTGTTAATTGTTATAAACTACAATATTAATTGAAATAAACCTGGTTGTTGTTGTTGTGGGTTTTTTTCTTAATTATTTGATAATAGTCCATAGGCTGTAAGATAGTTCTTCATCCCTTCTGGAACTTCGTTTCCAACTTCTATAGGAAAGGCAGTCTTCCCTATTCAAGTGTGATGTTTTTCCTCTACATATATTCATATTTGCTCTCCTGGATGTGACTAGCACTTCCACTAATAAGAAATAAATACAGGATGATAATTTAAGAGAACATTCCTGAAAAGGATGCTTTCTCTGACAGGATTATCTTGTTTGCTAGCAATAGGAAAGCAGAACCATTTGCTATCAGATCTTCTGGCTAAAAGTGAATGATATTTGTAATCTGACTGCAACAATACAATGAAGCCAGGACTAGCACCCTTTGTGTTAACCTCTACTAACACAGAGAACAGTTTCTGCTCCAAGGAGCTTATGGTACAAGGACCCTTAGTATCACAAGTCTCCAAGAATGCAGACTTACTGCTGCATGGTATCTAAATAGTAATGGAGAAAAAGAAATAAAACTGAGTTGCTCTCTTCGGATTCACTGGTTGTAGCTGAGAGGGATTCTGAAGTAAATACAAGCAATTTCCACAGGCTGCAGAAATTTCGTGCTTGCACAGAGGTCAGGTTGCACACTTCTCTTTGCAAAATGGGTTACACGCATGTTATCAGAGCTCTGTTTCCATTGAGGTTTGTGTCCAGTCTCCACCAGCATAACAAAACTACAGTATCTAAATTGGTGAATATCCAAAAATGTAACAAGCAATCAGTGGTGGCTGCTAATCACAGCACTTAGGAAGTGATGTTTATTTTGAAAGAAGCAGATTGTAGGTTTGAAAGACATGTCCGCTCCCCACCATCAGTGCAGCATTTGCTCTTCAGTCATCTTCTTGAGTGGATCTGATCTAAGTTTGTGCACCCACAGCAAGGCAAACTACTTTTTAATGTGGCATTTTCATGAGCAAAGACTCACCAAGCGTAGTCTAGTCACATTCATATAGGTGGAAACTAGAACAGGATGATGTGACCACCACAAGTGGTAGCCATGGCAGACAGGTGAAAGGAGCCATGTGTCAAGATGTAGAGGGGAAAATCATTTTGTATCTGTCATTTTGTAAAGAAGCCATGGCCAGGGTACCTTGCAGTGACTTGTTTGCAGTTTGAACATGCCAAAAGCTTATTGCTTTTCTTTTTCACCTCAGCATGACAATCTGTCTCCCAAGACACTTATTTAAGGAATCAGCTCTTCATCACATAAAAAAGTTGTCATTGATTTCAAAGTGAAGGAAGAAAAGTCTTTCTATGAAAAGAAAATTATATTTTCTATTTTTCCACTCTTAACCCAAACAGAAGGATGTGCTCTGAAGCCTGGCTCTGTAGGTACTGGGCCAAAAACCACCTCGGACAACATTGGTCTTCAGCATGGTCAGTGAGCGTCCATCGTCACCTGTAACAAACAATCGCAGGAAATCCAGCCCTCAGGGAACGGAAAGTTCAAACATATGAAATCCAACACATGTATTTTTTATTTCCATATTAAGCATGATACTCAAGATGGATGAATGGTGGAACAGTAACTCCATGTAATGTTTATAGCCAGGAAATAAAAGCTATTTATAAAAGCTAAATAAAAACACTTTGTTTTGTCCAACAATAAAAGTTTCTGTATAAAAAATTGTGAAATACGTCGTCTTTTTGTCCCGTGCATGTTCTCCAATCAGAAAAAGCAAAATAATGATTAATAGTATTACCCCATTGGTTAGAAAGTAACGCTGTTTAAACTGAAAACACTCAGAAGAAAAAAAATAATTTAAAGATGTTCTCACTGAGCAAGAAAAGACAGAAAGGAATTTGTACAAAAGTCTCACTTTTATTCAGCACCGGTTTTACACTTTACAATATACTTCGCTTCAGAGTTGCATGCCAGAGTCTCTTCCCTGTGCAGGTAGGGTAACTAAGCCTTTTTCCTTGCTCGTGCACTCACTGTCCATAGGTTATTCCTTGTCTAGGCTTTCCCTCTCACAGGCTCTGCAGGTGACAAGTTTGGACATCTCGTGCTAAGGAAATCCTTAGGCTAAGGATTTCAAGGATTTCACTTGGCTAGGACTCAGTGTTTCATGTTCTATCGTTTCGTGAATTTTCCAACATTACTCTCAGGTAGCTGTTAAAAATATGATCCAACAGCTATGATGGCTTCCTGCGTTAGCTTATACACGTGGATATCTAATAACGCCCTGTGAACTTGGGAGGGAGTAGAGCAAAGAAGGTGATTCTGTATTACCAAATTTTCCTGGAAGAAAACAACTTTGAAATAAATTGGAGAGGCAAGCTTGATGATACAGTTCAGCAGGAGGATAAAAGAAATGCTATACTACTAAAAAGCTCAAAATGCTTTCATGAAAATAGAAACCTGTTAAAAAGCCCATTTTCTGTTCCAAGACATTATCACCTAAGTTTACTGATAGCTAAGATCACTGCAGGAATACATATTTTAATATGTAAGGATGTTTATGTGAGGCCGAACCGCTAATAACAGAGCTAATAAGCCATATTAGATTTCTGCATTATGAAGGACAACCGGGGACTTCAAAGTTTTTCTTAAAAACTGATTTGTCCTTGCAGAGATTAGGGGCATATTTGGAATCATAGAATCATGAAGTCACAGAACAGTTTGGGTTGGAAGGATTCAAAGGATTCAAAGGTCATTTAGTCCAATCCCCCTGCCAGGAGCAGGGACATCTTTCACTAGATAATGTTGCTCAAAGTCTCATCCAACCTGACTTTGAACACTTGCAATGATGGGGCATCCACAATGTTTCTAGGCAACCTGCTCCAGTGTCTCATCACCCTTATCGTAAAAACATTCTTCCTTATGTACAATCTAAATCTACCCTCTTTCGGTTTGAAGCCATTGCCCTTTGTCCTGTCACTACAGGCCCTGGTAAAAGGTCTTTCTCTGACTTTCTTATAAGCCCCCTTTAAGAATTGAAAGGCCAATCAAAGCCAAACAATCCCACCTCTCTCAGTCTTTCTTCATAGGAGAGGTGTTCCAGCCCTCTGATCATTTTTGTGGACAGCCTCTGGACCCACTCTGACAGATCCATGTCTTTCTTGTGCTGGGGACCCCAGAGCTGGACACAGTGCTCCAGGTGGTGTCTCACCACGGCAGAGTAGAGGGGTAGAATCACCTCCCTCTACCTGCTGGCCACGCTGCTTTTGATGCAGTCCAGGATATGGTTGGCTTTCTGGGCTGCAAGCACACAGAGAGGTGGTGGAGTCTCCATCTCTGGAGACATTCAAAAGTCACCTGGATGCGTTCCTGTGCAACCTGTTCTAGGTGACCCTGCTCTGACAGGGGGTTGGACTAGATGATCTCCAGAGGTCCCTTCCAACCCTACCATTCTGTGATTCTGTGATTCTGTGATTGTTGTCTTATGTCCAATATTTCGTCCGCCAGTATCCCCAAGTCCTTCTCTGCATGGCTGCTGATTAATTAATTCCCCAGCCTCTATTGATATTGGCGATTGCCCCAACCCAGGTGCAGGACCTTGCAGTTGGCCTTGTTTAACTTCATGAGTTTTGCATGGGCCGACTCCTCAAGTTGTCAAGGTCCCTCTGGATGGCACTCCTTTCCTCTAACATATCCAGTATAAAATCCAGGCTCTGTTGCAATGAGTCTCAGGTAAGATCTTCCACCTGTGTTATTTACTAGTCTCTTGACTGTGATGATCTGCTGTTGAAATATCTCTGGATGCTGCAACCGCAGCACAGGAGAAACAGGAGTACTTTATACGGAATTATCAATAGACAGAGACCATCAAAATATATTTTGGAGGTGGTGAGGCTAAACTTAATCTGTTGTAACAGAAGTGAATCATCCATGAGGCACATGACACATCACTTGGTGGACATGACACTGCCACTTCCTATTACTAATAGCAGGCAACACTAGTGGTAACTTGACAAAGTCTCTGCATAACTCCACTTTATACAACCACAGAATGTTTTCCTCCTCTTTACATGAAAAAAAGCTAGCGCATAGGCAGTCCTCATTTATACCTAGCTTTTTTCTAAAAGCTTCATTTCCTAGTTTGCTTTTGATGATTTTCTGCAGTTATCACCTTACTGTTTTGCTGTGTCTACTGGAATTTTTATAAACTATTTTAAAAGACTTCTGAGATGACATGTTGTTGGAGGAAACTGGAATATTGTTCTCCACCCGGATGTTTTAACACAGCTTGCTGCCTTTTATGTAGTACAGAGACAGAAGAGGTTAACTACAGACATGATACTACCACAGAGGAAGGGAGATTTCCTAAAGTGCGGATCTAGCATGTGTTGCATGCCATTGCACAGGAATCACCATTGTAACGTTTCCTAAAGATGTGTGTTCTTTTATTGTCATCAGCCCCAAACACATGGAACCCTGATATTGTCCAAAACCACAGGACTTTGGACCCTTTTAATTTTGTCTTCTGGTCCTTACATTGCCAGTGATCACATTTTCAAGCTTCCACTGTTAATAGTTCACTGTTTGTTTCATTGTTGGGGGTTTTTTTTTAAGGAAACTGAGGCTCTTGGATGTTAACACTACTCCAGGAAAGGCGGTTTGAAGAACAAAGGAGTAAAGTAATAAACATGGTAAAATGAAATTCAAAAAATACGTGCAAAGAATTGACTGACTCCACAAACACAAAAGCCAGACAAAAAATAGTTTTCTATATATTTAACTGGAGAATCATGTGACAGCGTTGAAGGTACACATGAGTCTTAATAAGCTGGAAGCTCTATAAAAATGGAGAACATAGTATCTATGTTTAAAGTAAATGCTTTGTATATTATTTCTAGCCAAGTCTTCCCCAGGCTCCTGAGTCCCCAGTGTGTATTTAAAGATCAAATATGTCAACCAAATGCAACAAATCTAGGGGAATTGTCTGTTCTCTGTTTACTGTGTGTGTTTGAAACGGTGTCCATTGAGAGCACATCTGAAAGGTCCAGCAGTATGTGATTTGGACTCACAAACTCTCAATGAAACATAACAGTTTGGGATAGGATGTGAAAGAATTAGATTAAATCATCAAAATCAATAATAGGCTTTGGCTGTAGAAGCAGCACATTAAAAAAGCCACAAATGAGGTCAGCCCACATGCTTTTGAACAGACTGCATACATAGTGCTTGTTCACAAATTCTCCTGGGGTACTGGGACTAAACACTGCTGAGGTAGCTTGCCACAGAAAGAGAAGATTTTGCAAAATCAGGTGTCCCATAGACTTGGCTGTATCACCGTGCCTCATAATACCTGTCTGGGATAAAAATCTCTGCAGGTGAGAAGTGGCACAGACACCTTGACCCTGAAAACAGGCTTTTCTGGCCACATTAACCTTATATGTCAGCATGAGAATTTGGTCTGTATTGCAAGATGACTCCTTCATTTACAGATTTTTTGTTGTGAAATTGTCTTTTCCCATCTTGTGCCCAGGGACATGGTGCCTGCAGCTTGCGACCTGCAGGACCTCCTGGGTGTATAGTGTCACTGTCCTTTCACTGTGTGGGAGCCATTGGCACCTCCTTTCATGCTACCCTTTCAAGTATTTGGGTCTGTGAGCAGGTCAGGAGGCATGTAAAGAAACCTCAGCTTGATTCATGTGCTGACATAAACCATCATATTAAATATTGTGCCTTCATATACCCATTATTTTTACAGTTGGTTCTCTAGGAAAGCACTGAGCTAGTTTGCACTCTCCAGGTTAATGTGCTTGAAGGATAGTTTGGGCGAAATCAGAACAAAAATAGTTTGGCAGAAAATAAATCACAGATTATACAATTCATTTCCTATCCAGCAGAGAACAGTGTCCCAGAAGAACAGGCAAAGCAGTTGCACCTATAAAATGCTGTTTTTTCATTTGTACGTGAGAGATGAAAATAGTAAATCAGTGATCTTACCAAGTCATGTACTTTTCTTGGTATTTTAAATATGTATTAAATAATCATATGAATGTTTCGGTGCCCAGGATTAAGGTTTATGTTAAAAAGTCACATGCATCCTAAGCCAGGGGCCTCTGTTGATTGTACTTATTCTTTTATTTTAAAGCAGTTTTGGGGAAGATGCAGTTAACCGAACATGACCTACAAAGCCTTTGAAGTCAATAAAGTGTATTACAACAGATTTCTATTGATTTTTTTGTTGTTGTTGTTTGTGGCTGATTAGTGAAAATTGTATTCATTAAGAATTAGTGCTTTCCAATGCTAATGACATGACTCGTTACCATGCAGAAATCCTGGCATGGTGCTGAGAAATGGGAGAATTTTTGGTGTTCTGAGAAAGCTTATAGCTCAGCATTCCACAGTTACTACCTGCAATCAGACAAGCAGACACTTCAAGACCCTAACAATCAAATGACAACATCTAACTAAAATATTTGCTCTTCAGCCTCTGCTCAGAAGGTATCTGGAGCTTGTAATAATTTTTGCTGTCTTGTGATGTACTGTCCATTTTGCACCCTGACAGTTGCAATAGAGGCATACAAAAAATCTGCAATGTGAAACAAATAGTTTAATGGGGGAAAACTTTTCTTCTAAGTGAAGAAGGAGACATGAGTTGCCTAAAGCACAACGCTAATACATAGCTTTATTTTCTTCTTCCATGTCTTTTGTCATTGAATGGTTGTCAAGGGCAGGAGGGCACCGAACTTGCTTCTAAAAAGAAATGCATGGTAGATGAGCATGAAGAAATGTGTGGGTAGACAAACAATCAAAAGAACAAAAACCAAAAGGCCAAATTTTAATACTGCTTTCCTCATGCATCTGTAATCCTCAGTGACAACTCTGAGAGTTTATTTTCAGCTTAAAAAACACTTTCTGAGTCATTGCCTTCACTGACTGCGTGCCACGGTTATTCTTAGTCATCCGTGCGGCAGCCTGGCTTATTCAGGGTCGATGAAGTGTAGAGCGGGATGAACTTCCCCATATATTTTTTCTCTAAGCATAAATCAACCCTGGCCTATTATTAGGATGCATATGCCTAATGCCTAATGAGACATCTAATCCCTTTGGCCACCCCTGGAAAGACATAGCAGATAATTAAAAGCCCTGTGCTAGTTCTCGCCGGTGTCTGCTGGAGTGCCTCTGGGACCAGCAGCATCCCGTGCTCCCTGTGCCCAGCCCGATGGCCACGGGGTCCCAGAGACCGCAGCCAGCCCAGACCTATTTCACAAGGTATTGCCAGACCCTGCGCCCAGTGTGAACCCAGAGCACTTCCAATTGCTACAGCACCCTGGCCGGGAAAAGGCAAGGAAGGCTGAAGCAAGGAGGCTGGGATACTAATGACCCCACTTTCCTTTTCCAGGCTATATTTTGCAGAGGGTGGGGTGCAAGCAGCTCTGGAAAGTGAAGGAAGCCAGCAAGCCCACCGCCCGCTCTCTCAGGACTGCTCTCTGGGCTGGACGTTAAAGCTGGACAGCCTCATAGAAACCTTCGGTAAGCGGGGCCAGGACCAAAAGCCATTTCCTGAGCAGTATGACGGCTTGTCCTAGCAGGGCAGGACCCCGCTCCTCCCTCCTTTCGCAGGGATTTGGACCTGCCGGAGCGAGCCTGGCCCCTTGCCCTGGGGAAGCTGCCGTCAGCACCAAGCACAGGCTTCCTGCCCCAAGCTGCGCCGCCGGCGCTGTGCTCTCTTGGTAAATGGTCCCCATTATACCTCTATATGGGTAATTATCAGCTGTTCAGATATTGTAAAAATACAACAAAATACAACAAAAAAATTACCTATAAATAGATAACAGCAAACAGCCTGGTTGGAAGCCCATTGAAGTCAATGGGAAGACTCCTGCTGTCCTCAGTGGGCTTTGGATCAGACCCAAAGACTGCTTGGCCTTAGATAAGGCGAGGTTTGTGTCAGGATTATAATACATAACCTGTCTAGCATCCAGGATTAATTAAACAATTCACTAAATAATTTCATTAATTATCCCAAATTATCTTCCTTACTCGATGTTGTATCTTACTGTCTTACGTTCTGAAACGGTGAGGCATTTCAGCTTGTGCCTAATCTTGAAAGTGCAATTAGTGCCCTGAACTTTGTCCCCTCATTGCCTTTTTAAGAGGTTAATGAAAACATATAACCTGCCACTATCATGTAAACTCATGGTAGAAGCCGTATTTTCAGTGACTCATATTGGTCCTACTACTTGAAAGATAACATGATTAAGTATATTGGTTTTGAGGACAAAAATGGGTGCAGGGGAAGGAAGGAGTAAGAAAAGAAATACGCAACATTTAAAGTAGTAGCTGCCGTTTCACTAACAGTCAGTAAAAATGTTACAAATTTCCTGCTGAGAACATTTTTGTTCTCTGACACCAGGTTTGGCTGCTCATAGGGATATCTCTCTTTTTACTGACTCTGATGGTACTAGAAAGAGAACAGAGCTTAAGAGACTGGATACAAAATAGGAAGTTCTCTAACTAACAAAGAAGAGAACCAGTTTTCTGGGCTACCGATACCCACTAGGCTAAGAATGTAGTCGGTGGTGTAATCTTCTTTGGGCAGCTTCCAAACAATGCTGTGTTGTGGGAAGGAAGTTATAATGCAGTTGTGTCTCTGTCTTATATTGACTGCTAGGTCAAACAAAGCCCAGCGTGATTTGGAATTCACTTGCTGTGCCACTGCCTACTGCCGCTAGTTTGTGAAGCAGGCTATTGTGGGCGAAAAGGGGAAACAAAAAGCATTTGATCTTCACAGCCCTCATGAGACAGCTTTGAATTTATTGCAACTTTTTTTTTCTTTTTTTTTTTTTTCAGGCAGCAACAGAACAGATTGGTATCTGATTATAGATCAGCACTTTCACAAATGCTGAACAGCAAATGCTCCCTGGCATCACTTACTAGGGATGTGGAAAGAAATTATTCAAATTATTTAGAAATTGCTTGACAGGGCTTTGGAGATAAAGATGCATTAAAATAAATCTGTGCCGAAGTACTGCTTACCTAGAGATAAGAACATGAGCACTGCTGTACTGGATCAGACTGAAAATGTATTTAGGACTGATCTCCAGCAGTGGCCATCTATGGATGCAGAGGAAAGCGCACAACAGTAAGCAGGACATGTACCGAGTGGTCCTTTGCCTCATACACCCTCCAAGCCCCCAGATAACCATGGATGAGGCACTGCTGGAGCTGGAGCCCGCATACACATTCTTAAATTTAAGAGTCTGGATGCTTCCTTCCCCAAATTAATCTAGCTGCTTTTTAAATTGTTTTATACATCTGGCCTTCTCACCATTCTGGGGTCTCAGCTTCCACCATATAGCAAATTTTAGTGACCACTTGAAAATCATGGCTGTTTGCTTCTTTTTCAGTGCTTGGCTGTTAGCTTCCCAAAGTTCTTGAATTCTGCAAAAGGTGAAGGGAGGAAAACAACCATTCTCGCTTCATCTTCCCTAGACTTGGGGACTTTGTAAGTCTGTATCACATCTGAGCCTGGTTATTTTTTTACAAGCTAAAGATGGACAGTAGCTTGAAAGATAAAATGATTAGTCAGTCTTTCGTTGCCCTATTTTGTCTGCATCTGTATGCATCTGTAAAATGGGGGTTCTGATTCTAGGCTCATTTTTAACATTTTGTCCTCCTCGCCACCCTAATATCCAGGAAAGCTCACCTAACAGAACTGTTTCTGATATCTTCCTGATATTTTAGTAAACTTCCTGATATTGCAAAGTTAATGGAGACTACAGGATTCTCATCTGCACTGAACACAGCATTGTTGTACAGCAAATGCTACTGTTAACTCAGTTTTCATGCAACAAGCTTGATAAATACAGTGAGGGAGAAATAAAAAACTGTACTGAAGAAAGAGCTCACCCTTTGCTGTTCACTAAAGTGATGGGAAGAACTGCATGTAGATCACTCGCTTACATTTTTCAATGTGTATATCTGCAAAGCAGAAAGCGCAATAGGCCAGAAATGCCCATGGTAGATATAAACACACTGGCCCATGTGCAACGAAGGAATGAGAATAACTTATGCTTAGCTTAGTGAACTAATTACCAGGAATGTGGTCCTGTCTTCTTGAATCGGAGACCAAATTCCTAGTTAAATTCCCAGGATAGTGTATGAACCTTAATGGAAAAGCCATCCTTAAAAAAGGGAGGTGGGGACAGCTTTTTGAGTGTCACATTTCAAATTCCCTGTGGGCTTTAGCAAAACCATTTTCATTTCTGAAATTCTACTTCCACACAAGCACCTTCTCTGATTTGCTTACAGGCTGCCCAGCCAGGCTGGCTAAAAGAAGTCCCCTCCCTCTCCAGAACAAGGAGGTGTGAAATAAAATCAGGAAAATTTGCATTTGCTTTTTAATGAAAAGGGCACAAGTATCTTAGAAAAGAATTTTGAAAGGTATCTTGCTGTTGTCTTTCAATTAATTTCTATCTAACATGACTTGTTTCTTTAAACTCATAAAAATGCACGGAACAGCCCTGCCCTTAACTTCAGAGAAATGGAAGCTGGCTGTAATTCTTAGAAAATGACATGATTACCTATTCAGGGCTGCAGCATATCCAGCAACAAAGGAAATCCCTGCCCAAAGCACTAGGGAGGTACCTGACTTCTGTCAGAAGATGACAGGGCCATCAAGCCTGCTCACGTTCCCCACTGACCAGGTCAGGCTACCCGAGAGACCGTTCAGGTCATGACAACAGTGCGTACGTTCGGATCTGAAACCAGCCTTTTCTGCACCTCTGCCTCATCCCAAATTCCCTTGTAAAATCTGTGCGTAATTCTACCTAATTTATGTATTCCTCGGATTGGTATTTTGGCATAACACTTGAAATGCTCTGTTTAGGCATTAAATATGGGGCCCTATGTTCTTGGTTTCTAAAAAGTTGCTTGAGAGTAAAAAAAGGATTGTTTTGCAGAAGTCTCATTTCCCATCAGGCTTATTGCTTTGTCTTTAGCATTTCCTAAAGAATATGAGAAGAAAAGCATCTGTAGAGTAGAGTTCATAGGCCTGGGTCTGATGGCCTCACAAACCAGAAGCACCCTTTGAGAGCATTTAGACCCTCCCTACTCCTCTGGCCTCATACATGAGAAAAGATTGTCCATTGGTCCAACAAAACATGGCAATGTCTTTATTCCTAACACAAGAATCAAACCGGTCCAATACACATTACAGTCATTTAAGGCAATCTTGGCTGTATTTACCCATCTTATCAGTCAAATGTTTAATTGCTAAGTTGGCTTTTTAAGTAGCCACGACTTTTAGTGGTTTGGACACAATTTTTTCACAATAAAAACTGCTCTAGATATCGGTCCGCTAATTACTCATTTAAGTATGAACAATAGTTTTGTGAGACATGTACTCTTTGCACGCTGAAAACTATCGGAGATTTTTTTTCTGTTTTTTTCTTACCCATTGGTTCTATCTGCTGATGAATGAAGCCAAGCCGAACCTCATTTACCTGTACTCATGGGCATGACATTTATGAACAGGAGCACTGCAGCACCGTTTTAATAGGTCTCAAGGGCTGCATCTGTCCTAATAGGTAAAAGCGGTCAGTGACTGCTCTCTGGCAGTGAGGCAACTCGTACAGGATAGCGTGCACAGACCTCAGCGCCCCTGTTTCCCTAAATTAGGAGACCACGTCCAATCTGCTAAGCGGGGATTGTTCCTGGCCTGTGCTACCCCAACAAACCATGATGGTAAAAGTGCCAGCTAGCCTAGGACAGCGCTGTGACTGTTTGACAGCCCGGACAATCCTATATGAGGGCTTGGGCCTGTGCTCTGGCCCTATTTCATTTACTAGGATAGATATTACCTACTGCTTAGACACAGATTTTCAAGAAGGTGGGATTTGAGTGCACATCACCTCAGTAAAAAAATACACTTTTTTTCCCCCTCTTTTTTTCTTGTCAGCAAGAAGACAAAAATAGGTGAATGTTGCACCTTTGTTGTACTTTTCTGCTCACTCACAGCCACAGCAGCATTACTGCGCTCCCAGGGATCATATTTGCCAGGAGCGTGAGGATCCTGTAGGAGCATCTGTGGCCAGATGGAGGGAAGCATTTGCCCAGGTGCTCCCTGACATGCTGAGGTTGGTCCCCAGGCACGTCCCGTCGGAGCGCTGTGGATCTGCTGCTCCTTCAGCATGCACAGGAGGCAAAGCTGCCAGCAGCTCTGCTTTGAAGTTTCCTCCTGGCCACGGCATTTGAGGATTTAACTCTTAAAAAGATTGGGGTTATAATCACCTGGTTGTGAGTGCTGGGTTGCTTCGAAGGATTCAATTAAATGTGCCACACAATAAAAACGCACACATAAGACGTTATTTGGGTTTGGCACCACGCATGGGACTAGAGTCTAATTAGGTCTTTATTGCTAACAACATCTGATTATAAGACTGTCTTCATTTCACGAAGGCTGTTTCGCAAGCTTTCTTTGTATTAACTACACACAGGGATGTCTGCACCACAAAATGGACTTTGATCATCAAAGCAGTGCTGACCGAAAACTGAATTTATGCACAGGCATTCAAAAGGCAGATCCTGATTCAAAGGACACCAATGGGCGCAGAGAGCTGTGATTCACTCGTGTCCACTGATGTTAACAAGCTGTGAAGTCTAATCATCAAAGAAGCTTTTGGGTCAGGTTAAAGGAAACCAATACTGTGTCGAAGGAGAGTACTGTGCCAGGTCTCGCAGTCAGATGAACTAATTGATTTCAGAACTTTCACAGGGAATAATGACGTTTGGACCTTAGGTCACCTAGTGTTGTCTGGGTTCTGGGCAAGGATGACTTTAAATCATTCAAAATGTTTTAAAATTGAGGCAGGAGAACACATATGCTCACAATACTCACACAGGGCCAAATATTTTCTGCACACTCGATCACCTCAGATAAATTTCATTTTCTCAGTATCTTGGAAATTAATTTACAAGTTTCGGTCACACATAACAAAATATTCTTGAAGGTTTATTTGTGTAAACAATCTAACTTTCCAGAAAGCAGCAGATATGGCAGTGCACTCTTGGCAGTCGAATTCTGCTGCACACAGATTTGTATTCAGCCCTGGGCTTTTGGCTTCTTACTGATAACAGGCAGACTAGTAGTGTTTGCTAAACACACCTTGAACTTAGGTAGCTGTTGCAAATGAGTAAGAATAGAGATATACAGTCAGAGCAAAATAAAGTTTTGTGATCCATAAAAAAGAAGCAGATGCCTACTTTCACTTATTTATTTATGAAATAATATTGAATGCCAAAAGAATAAAGACTGTTTTCAAGCTGGTGTCATAGCAAAAGGATTATAAATTAGCAATTCTTTCTGACAGGTGTCACATGCTATTTTGTGTTAGTGCTGCTTTTATTGCTTTTCAGCTGGCACCTGCTAGATGAGATTTTAATATCTACCACTGATCAGCTCTACTGCTAAAATACAAAGGCCAAAGGGGGGTGAGGCCATATAATGAGAGTGTTTGGAAAATATTTCAAACATTTCTATTAGGGCTTTATTTGTGATTCATATATTAAAGCAACATAGACTTGCACAAATATTGTGAACAATCCCCAGAGACCAATTTATTCCTGGATTCTTTTATCTATTGTATTTTTAATCTTCAGGCAGTGTAAAGATCATGAGGAATGTGCTTTACTTTCATGTGCTTATAATTTTCTCCATATGAATACAAACATTGTAGTTACATGGGTAACTACAAAATATTCTTTGTAGACCAGTGAAAAAGAGCCAGAAGGCTGACAATGGAAAATATGGTTAAGTTAGCTGAACCTACATATTATAAACTGATACACTACGCAAAAGCTTGGTCAGTTTGCAAGCTTTACATATGCTTTCTAAACAGTGAAGACTGTCATAAATATTAAAACTAGTGGGAAGGTGAAAAGCAAAAAACATTAACTTTTTAATTTATATCAATCTATCTGTCTCATTTTGCAACAAAAAGCCCAGTGCAACAAAACAAAACTCACAAGAAAAAATTAAGTCATTCTTTTGAGAATAACTTAATCTGTTTCCTGTGCACTCAAAGCCTCAGATTTCTTAAACAACGCTTCATGAAAGACTGGTTTTAGCCACACTGGAACTACTGCCAGTCAGAGCTGGGCACCTGGATCACTGTGGGTACCAAAGTGTGGGAGCCTTCAATTTGTGCCTTAAGAGGTGACCAGTATCTGCCGCATGAGATGTATTTTCTCACAAATCCCATCCAAGGAATAAATCTACGTGTGTAATAGATACAGAAATGTGTATTTGTTTTGGGAAAGGCAAGGTCAAAGTCTGTGCTGTTGTCGGAGTAGAAGCTGGATCTTTGCAAGTGTCTTTTGTTTCAAAGCGAGTCCATCTCACACTTTGGAAACTGAGTATGAGAATGACTCTGCTTGTCTAAATTGACAAAGGGCTAAAGTCTTGACTCAAGGGCAAATGATAAATTGTAGCTGTTGTCTTCATTTCATTTGAGAGCTTTTTCAAAATTATTTATTGTGTTTACCAGTTATTTTATCGGCTTTAAAATTAGCCAGAATTGTACTTTTAAAGATCTTGAGGGATTTTCTTTTAAATCAGAAAGGTTAATTTTTACTGCATTAATTTTTAAGCATACATTTCTGCATTTGTTCTGCTTGGTACTGTTGCTCTCCAACCCTTCTACAAATGGGTTTTGCTACTACAAAGTTATTGAGCTTCTGCTGGTGAATTCCTTCCTTAATCAGTGTTGTTGCTGAGTTTCCTTTAACTGAGAAAAGTTATACTATGATTACACTGAACAGTTAACCGCAAATTGTATGTTTAGAAATCCTTTTTAGAGTTTAGCTACATAATTGATCCAGTCTAATATCTCTGACCTATGTTTTTCTGAATCCTAGAAAGACTGCTTCAGAATTTGTAGACCGGGGAGTCAAAATTTCCTTGTGTGTGACATATTTTTGCACAGGCTGAGTAGACACTTATCTCTGAGGTACCTTTAAAATCACTACAAAGCATCAAAAACACCAGATGTGAGCTGGGGCGGAGAACCCAGCCCAGGGTGAGTACACGGTAGCTGGATGAGCAGGCAGGCTCTTTGAACATCTCCCTCATTAGTTTTAAACCCATCTTCTAATTGATGACATCTGCTTCTGCTACAACATGGCAGCAGCCAAAGCAAGCAATGCAAGAAGAGGCAAATATGAGGAGTATAGGGAAAAGGAAATCAGAGATTGCATCTGTTGATTTTTCTCTAAATATGGAAATTCTTATACAATAGACCATCAAATGTAATTTCCTATGTCTTAGAGGACAAGCTGTACATTTTTTAAAATAGTTCAAAAGGTTTACAAACTTGAGCTCAGGGTGTGGAAGTGGAAGGAGGGGGCCAGAGGTGCTGTAGAGAAAAAGAATGGAGTACAGGATATCCCCCTCCCAGCCCTTTTAAAAAATTCCTCGGTTTAAGAGAGTTCTGTGTACCGGTACCAGACGGTCTGTTAGCTTGACAGGACTGGGCCCACTGCGGATTGATGACAGGGACGTCTTTCTATGACAAAAGTAAAGGAGAGCTGCCATTTTGTGCAAGGACAACAGAGAGCTTGCTCACCAGCTCCACATGCGGGAGATGGCGTCTGGCGTCATAGCCACAGCACTTTCCTCGTTCTGCATCACGTGCTGCGAACAGGAGGAGATACCATAACAGCGCTCTGCCCTTTGCTGTTCTTTTTGTCTTCTCCGCTTGAAATTCCAGATGTGCCTCAGTCTGCCCCATCGTAACCTCCCCTCTGTCTCACAGAGCAGCGCTCCAAGCTCACCTTCCCACTGAGGGCCACAACCCTGACCCTTTATTTACCAGGAGAGAATATAGCTACTGCTGGCTCATTTCTTTTGTTATTTTGTTTCCGAACACTTTTATCAAGCGAATTCAGAAAGCTGCCCTCACTCATTCCGCGCTTGAGATTCTGCCAGGCTCTGCCTCACGGTTGCAAAACCATGAAGAAACCACTGGGCAGTTTTAAGTCTCTGCTAGGTCAAAGAAGAAACAAAAAAAGATTTCCAAAGAACTAGGACAACCTTTCTCCCAGTATTTGAAGGGTTGTTCTTTTTTCTTGTCTGGTAATACTTGCTGGGTATGTGGTAATAGACTTGTACAGGGTATTGCCTAATGTCACTAGGACATTACAATACTGAGAAAATCAATGCAACTTTACAGCAAATAGTGTCAGTTAATAAGCAAAGGGCTGTCACTGGCATGCATATGGAATCCTCCAAAAAAGAGTCTTGGGAGACTTGACTGTGTCACGTACACCCCAGTGCTCAGCTTTGGAAATGCGTTTGTCTCAAACAACGTTGCTGGGTGAACCCAAGATCCCTGAATGAGGAGCAATCTGAAAGGCAGTGGCTTTTTTATGCAGACTTGCAGCCCATCCCAGAAGATGAGTGATTGAAGCTAACAGCTTGAATGATCAACAGCAGTGATTTTTTCTTTCCTGACAGATTTCAGGCTCATACAGCCTTGTCCATCAGTAAGAGAGCTGAAACAAAAAATCAAAAATTGTACATAGCTGTATAGGTGGGACAGAGTCATTTCAGCTGGACCAAAGAAGACATTATGAGCTTGAAATGTTGCCTGATTATTCCACCTGTATCAGCTAGCATAATAAAGACTTATAAAAGCTTTCCCTGCAAACCCTACTTCCTTATATCCATACAGCATGATAGCTATGGAAACACTTTCACTGTTCAGTGAACCTGTTCTTGTGAAATAACAGAAAGTTTTGGACAGGGACCAGGAGGGAGAGGAATTCTTTCTTATTTATTATGGCAGCTAAAGCTGCCGGTTTTGACTGTAAATTTTAGACAAATCACAAACTGTCTGGAAAGGCAGGAAGCTGGGAAAGAGAAGACAATCAGGTACCGTTTTAAATTTTAATAAGCTATTTTTCTATATTTATAGGAAGGTGGGATTGAGGAAATATACAAGAAGATAAATAAAACACAGGCTCTGAGAGTCACTGGGATGTCTTTCTCTATGATCAGTTGCCCTTGAGAACAAGAACGCCCCTGGGTTTGAACAGACCATTTCTCTGGCCTCAGCAGCCTTGTGCTGATTTGCAGAAGGTGCAGATGCAACACCTGATGTAAAGGGAAAGGGAACCAAGAGTGAGATTTCCCTACCAGCAGGCTCCTCTGGCTTACTGTAACTTCAAAGTTACAGCAAGCACTCTGAAGGTGTCTGGGAAGGTTTCTCAGGCAGGAGGAAGTTCTGAGTAACACCGATGCACAGTGAGCTTAGATTTGAAGCAATGGTGTAGCATACCTGCAGGTAAGGATAAAAAGGTACCAAAGCCGTAATGCTGGAGTGCGGAAAAGGTTCCATTTACACACAAGGACTTCCACCACAGACACTTACATCCCCTGGGGTTTTTTGGAGTGGCTTCACAGCACTCACCAGTCTAAAGGAAAGAACAGAGCAAATGCCTGATGATGCAGATTTTATGCATCAGGTAATCTCGTGTCAGAGTGACAGTGGTGTCACCAGTTATTCTGGTAACGGCCTACTCTGAGTTCTTTGAGACTCACAGAAACCACTTTCGCTCTCAGCTTACACAGTGATATCACAGACAAGGAGGAACAGTAATGAGCACTTAGTCCACCCATTCCTGCGAGACCTTCCATGATCTGTTCTTAAAAATCTTTAAGGAGAAGGGGTCCACACCTCTAAATTCCTGTCTTAGTGAGAATAATTGGGATCATGCAATTTTATACCTGGAAGATAAAATATTTATCATGAGAAATTATTTGGCAGAAACATTTCAGAGCTATAACCTCATCCTGAAAAGTGGAAAAAGAGAAATTCATTGTTGGAGATCGTTACCTATCAGATGGATGATAGGCCTTGGAAAAACTCATGTTAAAAAAAAAAAAAAAAAAGAAGGATGATGAAGCAATTTTACCTGAAAAGGGATGCAGTCCTCAAAGAGAAAATTTTCTCTTCACAATACTGTTTTTCAAACTCTTTTTTAATAAAATTTTTTGAGTTTTCATTGCAAACAGCTCATCCTACCAACGGATCAACAGCTAGTCAGTGCAATACAAGACAGTTGCATTTCATGGACACTGAGTGATTCCTGGAGGGAGGTAAAACGTTATTGTAAGAGAATTTCTGCAGATTGGATGCTGAACTATACTGAATCCCTGTTCACTACAGAAAATGATTGGCCAGGGTGGGAAACACATATCTGGCTTTTAGGAGAACAGTCTGGATAGAAACAAAGCGAAGAGACCAAGAACAGGTCTAAGGGATGGAGAGAACACTTTAGGATCCCCTTGTAAGACAGAAACTAAGGAAAAGCCAAAAACACATAGGCAAGGAACAGATACAGAGAAGTCCTACAATGAGCCTTGACAAAGAGTAGTTGTGGGGCCCAGGTAGAGCACATCTCCTCTGTGAGATGCTGTGGACCACAAGAGCAAGGGAGAAAATTTCAGATCAAGTAAAAATGTCTCAGAGACGGGACAATGTAGAAAGTAATCTGGAGGGACAGAGCTGCCTACTCCAGGCCCACAGTAGAACCAATGTCACATTCTCCAAAAGGGCATGAAAGAAGGAGAGAACTCGTGGATGGAGTGTAAGGAGCAAACCGGGGCATGAGGCAAGGAGTAGAAGAACCAGTGAGTAGCTGAGGTGATCTTGATGGACAGTTGCCTGTGGGACTTTTTTATCTTGGTAATGATGGGAGAGCTGAGTGTGACATGCCTGAAGCACTGATTCACAGGCATCACTGATGAAAAGTAAGAGCAATGGTCAGCTGGAAAGTTGCAGAAGATATAACCCAATATGTCATGCTCATCAGGAAGCATGCAGACAGATTCTTCTAGCTGAGACCACTTGCAAAAGCAACTGAAAAAATCCTTATCTGAGGAAAATGTCAGGGTCCTCAATTCCTAATGAAATCTTCTATGAACTTCTTCTGTGCAAGAAAAAGAAATCTGGATGTTAAGTATAGAAGACAAATTACCTCTTTTGATGTATTGTGAAAGATCAAGAATGAACCTAAAAATCAACATCTATCGTTAACTAGGAAATTAATAGTTCCGTATTTTAATTTATTATGAAGACAAAGAATGATATATTCTGGCCACCATGGTATATTATATAATTTTTCTCTGAACAAAGTTCCATCTTCCTTGTTTGTGTCCAAAACCAGTAATGCCTTCAGCAAGGTGTTGTCAAAGGCCCCCAAAATATTCCATTCAGCTGACACTTCTGCAAGCTAACTGGAATATTTCCTTCTCAGTGATTCATTGATGTAAGCCTTCTCACATGCCCTGCAAACATGAAATTTAAATCGCTTCTCCTCAATGAACAGATCAGATGGCAACATGGCGGACATGCTTAGAAAGTTTTAATATGTACTTGTAAGAGAGGAAATCATCAGGAAACGGATAGTTCCTCATGCTAATGAACATGTCCAAACAAAAATTCATCTATTATATTCACTATTCTTCCATGAGAGAATTTTTAGAACAATTATTCTGAGCACATCAACAGTATTTAGAAAAATATGCATTGTATTTTTTCATTTTACTCCCAGGCTTCCACTTAACAATGGGTGACATGAAGGTTTTCCTGAGTTCAACATTTGCTTTACAGATTTGTGAGATTCAGATAGCTCGGAGCCATGATGTAATCTTAACGATTTCCCCCTATTCTCCATTAGGCCATTTCAGTGCTGTAGGAGTATTGTGCTGTATTGATAACCCCCTTGAGAAGACTTCAGTGCAAGCCCAGTGGGTGTGGTGGTATGAAATGTGGTGAGACGCAATGCTCCTCAGCATGAGGACATCACCAAGGTTGAAATGCTCCTGACTTGCAGCAAGAGAGCGGTAAGAAGCTTGGCAGGTGTCCTGGCATGGGGACCAGGACAGCATGAGCATGCCAGGGAAATGCAGCAGGAACTGATCACCTCTTAGTTCCTGAAGACCACTGTGAATACATGAAGCATGTTATCTCTTTCAAGAAAAAAGCAAAACTGAAAAGCCAGGCCCTGCCTTCATCAGACAGGTGGATAATGCTGTACAGTTACCCCCAAAAAATGTATCAAAAAAAAATGTACATGGAAAAAATGCTAGGCTTCATGCCCATTTACCAGCTTCATTCAAGTGTCAGCAAAACCTTCTTACAAAAGGGCAGCGTGATTTAGTTACCTTCCTTTGCGGTATGTGCCTTCTATCAAAGGGTTGTCCAAGTCTAAGCTATGCCTGCTTCAGGTTCTCGACTTCTCGTCCATTCCACTTTTATTTGATTTGGCTCAATTTTAAGCTACTTTTCATCACTGAAGCATTTTGACAGGCCGTTTGAGTAGCACTGCTCAATACTCCATGCAGAGACAGCATACTGTTAGATCACAGTTTACCTTGATTCTTTACCTAGTGGAATTAATTTGCCCTAACCTGTTAGTCCTGATGGAAGTTGTCTAGGTATAATCTAGTCATTTGTGCTCTCTCTATGATAAACAGAGAAAAACAGAAACCGCTAGGGAACGACTGGTCTCATTTGGAAATGGCTGCTTGGAGTTGGTGGGATTCTTGCCCTTTGCCCATAGAGGGAGCCTCGATGACTGTGCTGGACTCCGGTTTCTGTGCCTGCAGTTACATGAAGTTCATTTCCACCTTGAATATCATTTTGATCCACCCTCCTGAATCCCAGCTAGGGCATTAAACTGCTTATTAAAGTCTCATTAAAGTATCCAGTCGTCTTTGCTGATGAAACAAAACAGAAAAGGTCATCTGATATTTGCTTTAAACAGGCCAAGGGTCACAAGAGATAGGATAAAATATAATCACCAACTTAAAGCAGCATTCTCATGCCCAGCCTACTATTTCCAAGTGCATTGCAAAAGTCTGGTATTTTCATAATCAGGTCACAGATGACTAAAATCAATTACGAAGGTTGATGCCTATGACAACTCTTATTGGTAGTGGGTCTCAATTCATAGAGTATTTTCTCTGCTGTTGCAGTAGCAAAATGTTATTGTAAAGTACCCTATTACTATGAGAATCTATTATTGTTAGATTTCTTACCAACTGTAATAATGCTCAACTTGGGAACGAAGACACTTTTTCTTTAACAAAATGCAACTATTTCTGACTCTTCATCCCTTTTCCTCCAATATAACCTTGCCATATTTTAACAGTGTTTTGCAAAGTAGCCCCGGCATATAATTGTCATAATTATTATTGTGTTTTAGTAGGGATGTCCTCCTTGGTGTCAGCCTTTCAGAGACACATCCATCAACCCTTTGACCCATGCTGAGGTAGTGGGTGAAGAAATTTGCCTTTGGTCCAATTCTCTGAGGATTTGTTAGCTAATGGGGCAAGGCAAGAGCAGGAGGAACATAACATACCTGTAAATATTTTACAGAAGCAAAATTAACTTCCGAGTTGTACCTTGTTTGTTGCCTTATAGGAGAAAAACTTTTGCCTGGTCTGGGTTCGGACATCAATCTCTTTGATCAACAGGGACACCAAAGGAGGCAGTAGCTGCCCTGATTACAGGCAAAATGTAGGCAAATTAACTTTAATCTTTCTACCACAAACTGAGGCTATTTACTAGCTGATAGCTTGATAAGGAGATCTTAAGGTTCTTAACTGTATCTCCACAGAACCTAATTTTTTGCTTTACAACTGATGGCCCAATGCCTCCAAATTATCACACATGGGTGCCACGACAGATATTACATACCTGTAGCAGCTCCACATACTCCATGAAGCAACAGAAGTGCTCAGAGAGATGGTTACCTTCTTCTGTCCCATCAGGACTGATGGGACACTGCCCCAGACTGCTTGAGGCTCCTTGGTCATAGAGCCAGAGTCAAGCCTCAGCACTGCTCTCAGCACATCTGGAGTGCCAAATTAGGCTTTGTGGTCATGGCAGAGAAAGTTTTAGACAAGATGGACATAGGGAGGGGTCAATAAGGGGGAAGCTGCAGAAAGGCATGGGCAAATGGGAAGGGCTAGCACTATTTTAGAAGTGTCTAGAAGTAGAATAGAATTCGAGGCAAGAAGAAGATTCTCTCCCGCTTTCCCAGGCTTTTCCAGACTCTATGGTCACCTCCTCCATGCCCCTTCCTTGGTCATTTATCCCTCCTTCCATCATTGCATGCAACGTCCCTATCCGTTAGCCATCAAACCCGCCCTCTCTCTAGAGTGGTGAACCTCTGCTCCTCCAATTACCCCAATGCACCCTCCTCTGTTGGAGCCACCAGAAGAATAATGATAGAGAGGAAAAAAGCCAGACCATGACCCAGGGAGCGCTATATTGCAAGGTGAAGAGAGGAAAGCTGAAGGAGCAGGAAGAGCAGAGAGTGCAGAGGAATGGTGAGCAGGGATTTCTGCTTCTGTTCCCATCGTGAATAAGGACTAGGTCTTTGCTTCCCCACCCAAGCGCAGTTATCCCTTGCCCATCCTCCGTACGGTATCCCTTTGCAGCAGAAGCACAAGGGGCATTTGAAATACTTCAGCACAAGATACAAAATGGGGATACTATAAAACACTGCAAAACACTGAAGGACTTGCAAAGTTGCATAGTTTGTTGGACTCTGTAGACATTAGCGAAGGCTCTCGCATTTCAAAGACACATTTCTGTTTCTTGTATGAGATTAGAGCAGCCCATAATCTTTAAACTAATCCATATGAACAGACTCGAAGCTCCTAGGCTGTGTATCTGCCAATTCATTTAAAGGCTCAGCACGTGGTGTGCAACAGTTTGCTGTGAAGGTCTAAGAAAATGGTTGCTGAAGAAGAACCTCTAGAAGAAAACATATGAAGCGGCAAGCAAAACCCACATCAATATAAATTTATTTTAACCTATACACACAGTAAAATGTTTTTTGCATTAAAGAAAGTCACTGCATTCTTTAGCACAGAGTTGGATCATACACAGAGGCGTTGTTCTTTTTGCCATAAAAGTTTTCATATCTTCCTTTTCTGGGCTATATTCTGTTACTTGGGAGTCCTTTGTTCATACATATTAAAAGCATACATAACTATTGAAGAGGATTGAGGAGGCAGGCCTGGCCTGCTAACAGGCAGAGGAAGCAGGCTGCCACCCTTTTCTCTTTCTTTGCTTCGGTGCCATGCTGCTCTGTTCACCAAAGGAGGTTGTAAGAGTAGTCCTTCCTGCAGGATGTCCAAAAGGACATCTCCATCTGGATGTGCTATAGCACTTTGAAAGCAAGAAAGGCAAGTAATAACATTATAGTAAATATTCCCACATTCATTTCCTTTCCTGGGACAAACACAATTTTTTGTCTTTCTTTACAAAAAAAGAACATGGCAAATCTCCTTCCGAAACAGTTCTACATCTCATTGTAAGATTTTTTTAATTCCTAGTGACATTCTTTCTTGCCAAAATGGAGACAGTCTACACTCCTCCCTCCTGAAATGTTCCCTCAGGAACGCTTTGTACTTTCCCTTAACTGTTCACTACATTCACTGGAGCCCAGCTGCAAAAAATGGTTCAACTTTGCATCTGGATTTCCAATCAGTCAGAAATTCATGGCTGTTTTCCCAGACAGAGAGTAATTAAATGAAACCTGTAAAACCCATTACCAAAACCTCTGGAAACGTCAGTTCACCCAAACAAAATTCCGTTCTCAGTATTCCTCAGCCTAAGCTTTCAGGATTAAACTGGGATTTTATAAACATTTAAGGAGAAATCACTCCCAAGTTCACCTGCTGCTTCTTTCCCTCTCCCCTCTAACTCACTAGTATTATGTTTAATTTTTTAAATTTTGCTCTGTTTATGTCGGACTTCCACTTGATCCACAAACTGGACTGACTTTGGAAGAGACTTCAGATATCAGGAAACGCAGCAGGGGCAACTGTTATCCTCTATCCGTCACAAACCAGTAAAACTCACAGAGCTGTTTCTTTGCATCAGCTGCCTCCCTGGAAATGACAAAGTGCTTTTTGTCTCATCATGCTTGTTAACAGGATCAGCACTGAAATGCAGTTTGATGAACACAACCCTGTAATGTGGTCAAAAATAATAGTTTCCTAGAATTACATCTTCATATTAAGCTGACTTGTTCTTAAAAAACACTTGAAGAACCATTTCATGTTCTTTTCATGCATTTTTCTCGAAGAGGGTACACACTTGCCTGATACATTTTGAATTTTTTACTTAGGACCCGTTATACTCCAGACAACCAAGTGTACTAGTGGATTTGACACTGACGTAAGGTGCAGAACTAAGATAAGAGTTAAACTCCTGAGAAACTAACTGCCTTCATTTTTCAGTGCAGGTTTTGCAAAGAAAGGAATAGTGCTTTCCCTTTCTATTCACAGGTCAACTCCTGTTAAATAACCTGCAGGAAAAGTCACATTCAAGTGACGCTCTTCTGAACACATTGTAGGGAAGAGAAGAAACTCATTCCTCTCTAAAAATACCCCAAATAGAAGAAGTGGGTATCTGTGTGATGCCATGTTTCAGTTCTGTCTATTAAACCATCTCTGGGGAGCTACTGTTAAGGTTTCAAAATCCTAACTAATCTCAAAAGCTCTGTCAATCAAACACCTGCAAAACAAAATGGTTCACCTAAAGTTTCCAAGGCAGACTTTCTTCTCTCTCTTTATACTCTGCAGCCTGGGATGACAGTGTCTATTTTTGCATCAGTGTTCTCCACCTTGCAAGCCTACAGCTCCAAATTGTGTGTAGATAAAGGAATTTAGGCGCAAAGTCACATCTTCAGGACCACCATCAGTTTTGTCACAAGAGGCAACAAGCACCTTTCTCAAGTTCTGCTGAAACGGTACTTTTTTCCCAGGGCTTGCAATAGCAGTTCTCTTAAATTCCTAAATTTTCAAGCCAAAAAAGCAGATAATTTCTGATCTAACTTGCACAAGACATATTACGTGTCACTTCTCCTGTAGTTTCAACATCAAGCACGTAAGTTCTGCTGTAACTGAAGTGGTAGTACTAGCGAATAAAAAACTCTATAAAAACCTACCTTCAGTTCATAGCACTGCAACCACCTTTCTTTAACTAACATTCACTATACCACTTCCCTACCTATAAAAGAGTGACAGTGATGAAAATCTAATGTGGCACTAAAGACCAAAAGAATAACTGTACAAAACAGCAAGGTATTATTACAGAGCGATATAGATAACATGAAGAAAGATATCCAGACTTCCAGCTATGTAGTGTGTGGCTTGCATTTTTTCTTTCAGCCAGAAGGTTGTAAAACTTGGGGACAATTTTAGTGGGATTGAGTGTGATAAGGCTCACAAAGGCAAGATACGGATTGGGCTAAATTCTTTCATACTGATAATTTACTATTAACTCAAAAACATGCATCAATTAAGCACCAGCGTATCATGAAACATCTCCATCTGTAGTGTTCTTAAGATCATTTAGCTCCTAAATATGGCCTAAAATCAGTACAATACTAATTTACTTAGTAGAGAGATGTCAAACCTCAAACCAACCAACTAGACCTGACTTGACAAGCTGGTTCATCTGAACCAGCTCTTCCTGCTCTCTTTCCCAAAGCTCTCACAGTGATAGGAGGGGACTGCTCTGTAGTGCCAAACAAACTGGTCTGGCAGAAGCATACAGCCTTGGCCACCAGCCTCCCACCACCAGAACCCACGGTCCTTCCCATCACGGGGTGACATCTGGGAATGGACTGAATTCATTGCTTAGAAAATGACAGCCTTCTTCTGGTTCTTTTCCTAGGGGCTTCTCAGAGGTGGTCAAAAAGCCAGCCGAAAGAAGAAATATTCGCACATTTTAAGAGTTACATTTGCATAAGTTCAAGTCTTCACAGCATTGCAATGCCAGGAGATGAGGTGAACGACCATGCTGTGCTTGTGCAGCCTGCTGTATGAAGGTTATATACTAGGGACTTAGTCTATCATCTGTTTTATTATTGTGGTTTGCATTGCATTTGTCTTTAATTAAAAGGCAGCTCATACATTAGAAATAATAAGATGCAATTTCAGCACTTAGTCCAGAAACAGTACAAATTACACCACTAACTTATGCAAACCAATACCAGAAAATTTGCAGGCCTCTGAATGTGGAGAGGAGACAAAGAGATCTAAGCACATAAAAATAGGGTAGACATAACCACTTAAAGCACGTCCTAACCATTTGAGCAGTTAAAAATAAAAGATATTTGTATTAACATTTCTAGTGTAAATGGTATTTGTTCGCCTCAATATATATTTTCCACTGATGTGGGAGAAATATGCAGAAAATGAACAGTTGCAGGCTTTGTGGTTTTAAGGAATCATTTGAGGCCATAAAGCTCAGTGTGATGACATCTCCCCATGTAGGCAGTGCTGGGATATGTAGCTGGAGTCAGCTATTGTACCCATCCAGTCCCTTCTCAGCTTTTCTATTGGTTCACAAAGCATCTTTCATGCCACTATTGATGACTGCATTCTGTAGGTTGGTGACATTGTGGCTGGACGCCTCCATTCACAATCCAGCACTGTCATCACCCCATTTTGCTATCTCACATGGTCAGGGACCTGGGCTATTACAGCACATCTAGCAAAATCAATAAAAGGCTGAACAAAAGAAAGAAGTGTTCAATTACTCATTACCAGTCTGAACAGCTGCTCGGGTTTCTGAAGAAATGAAATTTCTAAAAGGATTGAATTTTCACACACATTCATTTACGTAAGGGCTTGTCCTTGTCCCGTGGGGTACGAGGAGAGAAAGAAAAAGAAGTGCTCAGGGGTTATTATGTCTTTTCTAAGAGGGTAGCATTCAGAATCCTCGACTTCGGTGCCTTTTGAAATGCTGAGATCCCCAGATGCACATTCTTCCTTCATAGATTACATTCCCCTTGGAGAAATGAGCATACAGCAGCTGTCTTCTTTCCATCAGCAAATATTGTACCGGACTTGCTGGATGGAGACTTTTGGTCTCTGACGCAGTGCTGTGAAAGGATAAACCATGCCGACGTGGATACTCCCATTCAGGGCAGTAAAGGGCAAGGAGCTGACAATTACAGCTTTGTTCACACTACTGTAAAAGTAGTTGGGTTTGATCTCTTGTGGTCTCATGAGTAAAAATTATGGCTGCTTCTCCCTTGTCTACTTATCCTATAACCCACCAAGCAGATGTGCTAAGCAACTCAGAGAAAACTGCTTTGCAAAATACAAAATTTGGGTCATGCAACAGTCTGCACTGATGAATGTAGCATTTATACACTCTCCAACACTTTAATTTCTAAGGTCTTTAGTCTTTCCAGAACATTGATTTGTCACATTAGGTGCCATAATGCACACACACATATCCATTTTCCCCCTGTCTCCCCATATCCATTTCGCATGATCCCTGTAAATGCTGGACAAAACCACATGCCTATCATCCAGGGCATCCTAGGGAAGGTTCCTCCAAAGGGAGACAGCTGCATCTTTTGTGGAAATGTGGAAACAATTGCAGGGACAGTAAGTGTCAGGAGAGCTTTCTCAACCAAAATGCTTCCCAAGGCTCCTGCTGAGGCAGGGAGGCTCTGCAGAACTTCCAGCAGAGCCGGTACCACGCCACTCTCTGCTGACTCAGGGCTGAGACTCATCTCCAGCAGCCTCTCACCTGGCTGATGCAATCACACTGTACTTTCAAATCATTTCAACCACTTGCCTTTCACCTCAGAGATGCATGCAACATAGAGTGTGCGCTACGGGAGCCTTGAGCAATTTTATTTCAGATTGAGAAATGCTGGCTATTGGGCAATGATAAATCCACTTTAAGCCTTATTATCTCTCTGCTTTAAGAAGTGAAAGCACATCTGCAAGTATATCTGAATCACACTGCCAAAATGAGGCTTTTCCACAGCCTGATTTGAACATGGCTAACTTAGATCCCCAGAAAATCACCTGCCCAGGTATCTTCTTCCCTGCTGACTTGTTTTAATTGTGGTTATAGTCCCATCTCACAAGCCTAGCAATCTACATATATACCAAGCAAATTTTAAGGAGTTGAAAACAGTTCATTTATAATAATACTGTTATCGTAAATATGGCCACAATCCAAGACTGAAGTCTTTAGTTACCGTGTTCTCAGAAGATCACGTGTTTCTTCCAGAAAACCAATAGACCTAGCAGAAAAAAGAATGTGCCATATAAACCTATCAGCATGATCAAAATACCTTGAGAAATCGTATTCCCTCTTCTTTTTGGGCCCCTCATCTCTTCTCTTTGCCTCTTCTATCTCTCCCTGATTGTTTTTTTTCACTTATGCAGAAGATGAGTCAGAGAATACACACAGCCCTTGAGGTTTTTTTTAAAGAACACTTTAAAGCATGGAAAACTACATGTTTCAGTAGGAAGGTGAAAGCAAATTCAACATAACACCTTCCTGGAAAACAGATGAAGTGCCAGATGTAGTGCAAAGTGAAGCATCATGCTGCTTTTTACTTCAAGGTAAGCTCTTTCACTGTCACGTATTCTCCACTCATGGTACTTGCTGGACTCCTGGTAGCTGCATCCAACTATTTTGTGGGACAGCCCCTTTGGGTCCTTTTCTTCTGAGTGCTTCAGTTCTGTGCTTGACTCTGGATGACCTGCTCTAATATCACTCCTCCAACAATCTCCTTCTTTTAGGTGTCATCTCAGCGTGTCATTTATATTCCCCTTCAGATTATGGATTATTCGCAGTTCAAAATGCTTCCCTTTCAGCTTCACCAAAGTAGCACCAGGTGTAAGTGGTGGGACTTGCCCTAGACATTTGTTTTGAAGGCACAAAGGTAGAGGACATAAACTAAAGGCCACTCCTTAGCCCAATGGACAATTAAATCCAAGACAGAGATTGCAATCTCAGCTCTCCACAGAGATCACTGAAATGAATAGGACACCTTTATGAAGCAGGATGGCAGAATTACAGTCACTACAGTGTCACAGTACAGGGTACTAAACAAAAACATTGTGTGGAGTCGGTCCAGAACAGGCTAGAGAAAACCACATTACCTTTCCAAACTTACTGTGGTTCCAGTTGCACATACTTTTAATTCCACAATTGCAGTACCTACAATGCCCGTAAAGAACATCCTCTAGATCTGCAGGTCAGCTAGTTGTTCAGATGCCATACTCTGAGTGCATCCTAAAGCCATTAAGTTTAGCCCACTACACCCCAAAAAGGGGGAAAAGGTGGGACAAAGGTTCTGCCATAGGAGGATAGGAGGAAGCTTACCAACGGCGGAGAAAAAAAGAAGAAAGGAAACATTAGTCAGAGTGAGAGTGCTAGCCTGGCACCAACAGGCACAAGTTCCTTGTTCTGGTGAGGGATTTGGCCTTTGGCCCATGTTAATGGGGCCTTTGGAAGTGCCAGAGTTCAATTAGTTGGTCTAAAAATACCTTTTTTAAAAAAAAGGAAATTTTTGGCGTCACGTTCTGTTACCAAATGCCCCTGGAGCAGGGACAGGATCACCAGTGACCTGATGACCCATGTACTGAGGGAGTCACCTCCTCTGCCACCTCACCAGCTTGCCACACACTCTCGCTGGACACCTCTCTGTCCAGCAATGTTGTGCCACACTGTCGATGCCTCATGGGCTTCCCAAGCAGCAAGTTTTCAGAGGTTTATGACTAATAAAATTGAGCCCAGTTTTCACTGGCGCAGCGTAAGATGTTACACTTCAGTGGGGCTTATATCTGGCTCACTCCATGCTTTTTCATTTTTCTTTTCTGACAAATTTGCTCAAAAAACTGTGAGTGAACTTACCATGGGAAGTTATTTTCTCATTCTTCCCATAAAACTCAGCCAACAAACAAGAAACACTTCCAATAGTCTTTCTTTTTCCTTTTTGGAATTCTTTTTTTTTTTTTTTTGGAAGCCAAATTCAAGGCACTTGCAAATAGAAAGATGAATGTTTTTAAAAAGTATGAACTGTTCCCCTCATGAAAACAGGAGCCTGGAACGGATATGTGTAAGCACCCACAGAAGTTACTGGTTACAATAAAGCTAGACAGATTTGCGTGTGTGCACGTATGTAAAAAGAAACTGTAACTGAGCATGCATTCTTCTTTTAGATAAATTTGTCGGCTACCTCAGTAACATGTATTATTACCAAAGAAGTGATTATAGAAGAAATAAATATACTTTGCTAGTAGATTTCTTTCTCATCCACAGTGAGCACGCACCACACACATGCACAAAGGAGTACACACTGTTTTCCTTTCAAAAAATCAGCTTTCTTGAGAATAAAATACTACTTTATCCACAAGAACATGCACACTACATGCATGAGATTTTTATTGAGCTTCCTACTAAAAGACACGCGGTTCTCCAAGATGACAGTTTGATGTCAGTTCTGACATTCTTTCCAAGTATATGTATAATTTCTGCATACATGTGCAAGCTATTATCAACAAGGCTGTTTTGGAAATAAGATATCTCAGATAGTACACCAATGCCTCAGAGCTACATCTCCAGCTCATTTGGATATGAAGGAAAGAGCTTAGAAATAAAATGTTTGATTTAAAATTAAACTACTGAAACAAAGAATTAAGAAAAGAAAGCATTTCTGTTAGTGGAGGTAAAAATCTATCATTTTGTCACCTAAAATAGACATCTGAGTTGCCACCAGCAATTAATTTAATTACATTAAAATGAAATTTATCCAATTTGATTCATAAGAAAAAATCAAGATTTTTTTAAATTAGAAATTATTTCACCCTAATTTTGTCTGACTGCATCATTGCGATTTTGCATTTGGAAATGACATTTCGACATGAGATTGAGACACCTAAATGTGTAATGGGTGCCTATCTGTGCTCTAGGTGCCTAAACCACTTCATGTTCAGCAGATATCTAGCTAGTACAGCTGGTAGAGCCTGCACTGCTGCTCAGCTGACCAGCGAATAAGTGGCTACTTTAGGCTGAGATGGACCACCAGGCTACGCTGACTGGGTTGACTTGAGGTTCAATTCAGCTGCCTAAACATAGGCATCCAGTGCCACCATGGGTGCCTTGGGTGTCCACCTGGTCTCCAGCTGCCTCCAGCAGGCTGCAGGGCTTCAGTAGGTCCCACATGGTAACCACCAGCCACATGGAGATGACCCAGGGCCTCCCAAATTTTGTCAGGCACTTGTGTAGGAGCATTGGATTAAGGGAGGCTCCTAAAGCACTTGTGGACAAATAAGGGAGATATCCAAAGTGGGTGTCCCAGGTGGGAGCTAAATCCTGCCTTTTCTCTTTTTGTTCAAAATATTAAAACCAGCATCCAAACCCTTGAGGGGCTCTGCAAAAAAAGTCTTTCAGTTTGGCCAAAAAGAGAAAAGGAAACAGTTCTTCCTTTCCATCTCTATGGCCGTATCCCATTTAAATGGATCTTGACAGGGAAGCTAAAAGCAACAGTCAGACTTTAAAAGTACACATAGGAGTATGAATGGTTTTTGGCTGTAGAGCTAATCCATGGCATTTCTAACTTACATGAACTTGTTTCAGTTAAATGACCTATTTTTACAACTGTTCATCTTTCCCCATTCATGCCCTTTGCCTTTGCTTCCAGTGTGCACCAGTTTTTATTCCATCCTTCCTGCTTCCTCACTCCTAGTACTCCCCTTTTTCCACAAAGGACCTGTTGGTGAAACTCATGCATTTATTTGTATGGTTTTCTCTGTAACATACTTCATACTATAGGCAACCTGTTGAAGAACATAAGGTACTTGTGCCTGAAAATCATATTTACAATCAGTTTCCCTAGAGAAATTGAAGGAAAAAAGGCCTAGAAAGTCTCTGCTTACTGTGATAGAAGAGCCTGCCTTGCAGTAGCCAGGCATAATCTACACATGGGACACTTACTCATTCCATACTTCAAACATCTTATTTTTCATTAGTAGAGCCTCAACTGATGTTTTTGTGGGTGAAAAAGAGGAAAAGCTTTTGGTCTTCTGTGAAATTTCCCAATATTTTTATTCAGCCTTATAAAAATTAAGTTAGCAAATAGCAAAATAACCTAATCAATGTCCCAGCCAAAATTTCCTTCAAGTGTATCTAAATGCTCCAACAGTACAAAGCAGTATAAAATCCCTATCCCACAATCTTCCTTAAAATTTGCCTTAAATTTTGAATGCATTTTAAATGCATTTAGATGATCCATAGTTGCTTGTTGCAAATTCCTGAGCCTGTCCTCCAAACTACAACAAAGTAAATATTTCACTTTTTAAGCTACTGCCTGTGCTATCATCCATATCCCTGCTGTGAAAAGACACTGCTTTCGTTTTCTAGCTTGATACCCAATATTATAGCAAGAGTTACTTTTAAAACACCCAAAAAAGCATGCAGTTCAGCTTACAGCGAAATCCATTTAAAACTGTAATTGATTTTAATAGGCACCAAAGAGCTTTCAGCCTGCTTTGGAGTCCTGAGACATGTCTGATCAGTTGTCCTCACTTTCATGATCAGAGAGTTAACGCATGGTTGTAGATGGCTAACTGCACGGAAACATGCTCCTTATCAAGGTAGAGTTTTTCCTTACATAGGAGTTAACCAAAAGATTAAATTGAAAGATAATGATTGAATAATCCAGATGCTAAACTGGAAGACAGCAGCAGCTTGGAAAGATATTTCCCCTTTTTTGGCTGGAGAACAAATAATAATAAAAAAATAAAGACTTTTTATAATCAGTTGTGTAATTGCAAGTGGTTTTTCTTTTTGTTTTGGTTAGGTTTCTTTAGGAATAAATAGCTTTGTCAAATGAAAATGCAGTTAATCCAGAGCAGGGCTCTGAGAAGAAAACATTGCCTCGCTGGAAGGAGAGGGTCATGTCGTCCTCCCCAGCACCCAGGACATGTGAGGCAGGCTGGATATCAAAGAGCCCCAGAGCCAGGGGCTCCTCTCTCTGGAGGAAGGAGTGAGCAGACAGGTCTTGATCCAGCGTAGCTGCCTGGAGTGGACACCATGGGTGCCACCAGGCCTCCAGCCGCCTTCAGCAGGCCGCAGGGCTCCTCCACCTCCCAGGGCACTCGGGGAGCCAGGCCACTCAGGAGGTGCCAGGGCCATGCTCCACTCCAGCTGCATGTCACCCATCAGCCGCAGCCCGGGGACACCCTGGACACCCGCTGGTACAATGCTGCTGGCAAAGCCAGGCCCAGACACGGTGTGACCTCCTTCAAGGATAGGCACTGAGGCCTGCAGTCTTTTTTTTTGGCTAAAATAAAAAGAGCATTTTCTGTGGCTGCTGGAGTGAGAGGGAGGTTTCTAATGCCCCAGTGGCTACCACTTGAACTTGTGCAATAGCAACTCTTGCTCCAGGCCCTGGAGGCCACCCAGCAGCGGGCAGGGGGCTCTGGGCTGTCCTGCTGCTGCGCCTTTCCAGGTCGGCCCGCCGTCAAGAGAAAACAGGAGCCTGAAAATGCCTAAGCAGGATTTTTTGGATGGTCTGTCTCCATGCAGTCCCTCTGCTCTGGCACCGGCCCAGGCCCAGCTGCTTTCCCACGCGCTCTTCGAGGGACAAGGTCCAGCAGCCATGTCCAGCGTCCAGCGGCTGCCCCCAGCCCTGCCAACCGCTGCTCCGAGTGCAGCCATCTCCTTCTGCAGGGCTGGAGATTCCTCCTGTGTCCACACACAGACACATCCCCACACGCCAGATTGCTACCAGGAGCAGTCAGTGCTCAGCTTTGTGCCTTTCCCTTCCTGGCTGAGCAATGCCTGCACAGCATTGTAGCAAGGAGGGACATGGTGGAAACGGTGTCACCTGTTTAGCAGGTTTCCACAGCAGGTTTCCACAGCAGATTTACACAGAAAACCACACGTTTTCTGTCACTCATGGACTTCAGCACCAGTATGTGTCCCACAGGACAAACTCCTTCACAGCAATCTCTCAAGAGGCTGGCCCACGCAAGGTCTCCATTGCATCTCCTAAATGTGGCACACGGGCAAGAAAGAACCTGCTCTCCTCTTGCTTCCTTGTATGCCATGGTTACACACACATTACTAGGCACCGATCGCTTCAGTTACTGGTATTTAAGTTGAATTTAATTTGAACAGCAGGAGAATAAGGTTGAAAAATCTGAGTAGAAGAAAAAATGTTTGGCCACTTGTATGGCCAGGAGAGGAAGGATCTAAACTCAAATAGCCTTTTTCAAGGACAGCTGTCAGTTTGAAGGAGTTCAACAGAAGTGCATCTCCAGAGAGACAAAATGTTCCTTTCAACAGTAGTTGATTTTTTTTAAATAAAGACTGAGTTTCTGGTATTATCGTAAATTCTGACTTAAAAAAAAACAAAACTGGATAAGCCTGGGTGGCTTTACTTTGGTTGCAATCACAGGAAATACTTTGTAAACTTGCTTGTAGAAAGTAAGAGGAAATTTAATGCGATTTATACTGCTTGGAGGCAGAGATCCGGTTAAAATCACAATCTCATGGAAGTTTTAGCTGCCTATGCTGTAAAATGCAATATTAATGAAAAAATCTGAGGGATTAATTTCTGAGGCTTGAAAGTATCTCATTTCCATGCCATCAAATTCCTCATTTTCTAACTTTCACAGGCCAACTATAATGAATAGTTGCTTGAATTCAAGGCATTAAATGAATAATACACAGAGGAAGGAGTCTCACAGGAAAAGAGTGAGTATTACAATTTTTTCTAATAAGAAATGAGATCAGAAACATTTGTTCCCGGGTGTAGCCATTTTGAAAAGTCAAAAAAGTAACAAAGAACACTTACTGGATAAGCTGAGCCAAAGGACTAGAAATTGCTTCTAGTCTTACAGCCTTGGTTTAGTGATACAAATCAAGCACAGGCCAGTTGTGGGGAAAGGTTCTTTTGTCCCTAAGCTGACATTGTTAGTTCTGCCCCTGTTTTATATCAGGAATGAGATGACAAAAATATCACCACTACATTTGGTACTGATTCAGGAAATGAGCAATAACCTAAAGGCTTCAGGTATGCAGAGGGAATTTGAGAAGTTGCCTTTGCAGCTCACAGTATGACAGTCACTGGGAAGGCAATACAGACAGTTTTACCTGCTCTCTATAGACAGAGGATCCACTGCTGCAAGCGTATCATTTTTCCATGACACTTTTAAGATAAAATTTCTATTTGATTTGGAAGGCAATGTGTTAAGGAATATGCCGCTTTCAGACTGGAAGAAATCCCTCCTGCCCAACTTTTGTGGAATTTGTGAAGGAAGATGAAAGTTATTAAGAACAAGAGAAACATTCAGCGAGGCAAAAATCGGACTTTGAGGAAACCTACTGAAAGTTTTACACGTGACACACCTACATTGTAAATGACATTTTTCCTTCACAGAGGAACACACAATTCAGTAATTCAGCCCCCTCCACCATAACGCATTAGAAGCCAGCACTGCTTGTCCATTCATCCAAAAGTGCACATTCTCAGAAACTGGGAACTGCAATTCCTAATGGTCTGCCTGGATGATAATAGTAAGCTGTTTCCTTCTGAGTCCACTTAATGGCAGTTAATACAGCTTTGGGGATGGTGATAATCATAAATTTATAGTGTTCTCCAATGCAAAAAGGAGCCTTCACCGGTATTTACCAGAGAGCAATAGCTGGGATGTGCAGGTTACCTGGGGACAGTTGCGCCTCTTGTACAGACCATGACTACAAAACACTATGGAGTTTTACTATGCCTAGAGGAACACAGGACAGAATGTACTTGATAAGTTGTCATGACATATCACTTCCACCATAATTATTCCTAACTACAAAACCACCACCCCCCCCGGGCTAACTGTTCTCTGGACGGAAGAGTGAGAAGCTGTTGATTCCGGGTTTGGCCCTTGCCTAGCCAATGCAAATGAAGACATTTCTTATACAGCATTCTACCTGCTGCCCAGAATAACAACAAATCAAATCTGGATGTATGCAAACGGAGTCACCACCTTGGACTTTTCAAGACCCAGCTAGAATAAAGCTATGGCTGATCTAACATGGTACTGGTGGTAGTCCTGCTTCGAGCAGGATGTTGGACTAAATGACCTCCAGAAATGCATCTAACGCTTGTAGGAAGCTATGAAGTGTGTATAAAAGCATTAGACATTTAGAACATGCTGGTTTTGCATTTGCACTGCAATTGTTTTGTAATTGAACCAAGAACGCTGTATTTAATGAAGTTGGTGCTATTCCACCAGTGTGCCCAGGACTTCTGATGACACGTATTGTTGCACATCATAATTCTGTAACTTGCCTATCCATTTCATGGATTGCAGAGGACTTTTGATTTCAAAATAGGAAAATGGAACATCAACAAGTCAATATGGTCCCTCCCATGTAAGAAGGATGCAATTAGCTTCAGTCACTGGCCTGACCTAAAAACAGAGGGCCATGGTATCACTGGAGATGCTGATGGTGGTTAAAGCCCGGAGGAGGAACTTTCAATATCTTGCAAACAGCACAAAGCCTTCAAAAGAGAGCAAAATAATTACTTAATATAGATTAAGTAGCCTCCTTTATTCCGTTGGATGAAAATGGAAGTATGTAAGAATTGTAATAACTCCATTATGTTTTGGTTATTTTCATATGTGAGGCATCATTTCCTCTGAAGTGTTAACAATGGCAACAGCCTGAACAATACTGAAAGGAAAAAATGGTAGTCGGGATCTTTTTCATGTTGAGCACTTCCAGAGCAGTTTGGGGGCTCAGAGGGCCTCGTCCTCTGAGGGAGCTGCTGTGAGGTGTCGCATCAGCAGCACCTGTGAGGTGGTGCTGAGCAATGGAGACTTCCAGGAAAGCTGAAGGGAAAAGCTGTAAAAAGTTAAAGCTTCCTTGTTTTTCAGGATCTGAATCTGAGGATGAAAAAGCAGACCACATCTATTTCTGCATGCGCCACATTAATATTTTAGTGAGTGTGGGGGCAAAGAATATCATTTAAGGCAGGGCTAATGAAGGTGTGTGTCTGGGTTGCATAATTTTAATCCAAATTAGTAGGAGGAAGTGATTAGCATAGTTTTTAAAATGCATTAGTGAGTTTCTCCCCTTCTCATAGCCTCTTTCCTCAACTACTTCTATGACCCCATTATTTTAATGTTGAGTATTCCAATAAATGCCTGTGAGGTAGAGAAGTATTATCATGATATGTTTCAGATAAGAAAGAAAAGCACAGAGGCTACAGTCAGATGTTAAAAGATACATAAGCACATGGCTTTGAAGATCTATGCATAAGTAATTGTATTTGCTCAAAGCAATACGCAAGATTAGTGTCAGTGTCTTATAGCGCGCACTCACCACTGTGATAGCATTCTTCTCATTATTTATTGCTCAACAAGTGGATGTAATTAGGTGACCCTCAACAGTTAAAAGCACTTGATCATTTGTCTATTAAGATATTAATAATAATTTAGTCCTGTCAAAGTCGTGTGCCATAGTCCTCTGATTTATTCTGAGATTAATATTATAGTAACTAACAATGTTCCAGCAATACTTTTTTTCATGGATGTTTCCCATGCTTGTAGTCTGAAAAGGGTCAAACCTCTTCACATGACAATTTATGAAAATATCATTTCAGTTTTCAAGCAGGTACAAAGCTAGCTGAGGTATGACAGATTTCTGTCAAATGAGAGAAGGAGAAGGATAAACCCATGCTGAAAAATCTATCATGGTCATTTTTTTTCCTATTATCCAGTAGATAGAGAAAAATTGTTGACAGAAATGTGTGGCTTAATGAGGAAAATAACTTCCACTGTAGTTTTCGACTTAATCAGTCAAAAACATCAGCATCATTGGGCATGGAATGTAATATCGTTCTTGCATACCGTGTTGTTCTATTTAGTTATTTTTCATTTTTGTGCAATTTACTTGGAATAGGAAATATGCCAGCAACGCATTGGGAAATCAATATCTAACATTAACTTGGCTCTTTTTCAGTGCATGATTCTGCCCTAAAAGCCAATGGGAAACCTGTGCACAAACTTTACACTGTATCATTCCCCGAGGCAAAAGCCAAGAGTGCTGCGGACTGGAACTCTGCAGAATTTAGGGCACAGAGTAAATATTTCTCAAATTGCACAGAATTTAAGTGACCCATCATTTAGGTTCTCTTTATACCAGTTTTCATTACCTATTTCCAGCAGGCTCAAGGATTTCCCT
The DNA here is from genome assembly GCA_013396915.1 of Stercorarius parasiticus. NCBI lineage: Eukaryota > Metazoa > Chordata > Aves > Charadriiformes > Stercorariidae > Stercorarius > Stercorarius parasiticus. The sequence goes on along the minus strand of VWZL01002232.1, from coordinate 908,727 downwards.
GTCTGACATTTCCCTGACTGGCCTCTGCTACTAAAACGTCTTTTAGTTTTTCACCTACAGTATCATTTAGTTTTCATTCTTGAATGCAGATATTGATTTACTTTTTTCAAAACTAGTCTTTAAAAAAATCTCATTCAACAGCTGTCTTCAGAGGAAATGTTACATTGTAGGGCTAAGAAAGTGCAGTCCATTTAGTCAATCCAATCAGTTAGTCAATCAGCCGTTCTTTCTGAGCCTCCTTTATCTATGTTTCCATATACTTGTGCATATCCTTTTAGTGTCGATATCTTTTTAGTGCAGATATCTATATTTTTTCTGTGCCTTTTTCTTTATTTCACTCTCACTTATCTTCCAAAATGGATTTTACTTCTTATATTTTCCCCACATACCAAAGCAAGAGCCACCACAACTGTGCTGTGACAAATAGTTATAAGAACAGACATGCTGCTGAAAACTCAGTTACTGGAGGTGCCAGCTGAACCTAAATTTTACCTTGATGCCTTATTAGCATCTGATACAATCCTGTTAAACCTTTTCCAAACCCTGCACCAGCAATAGGACACAAGGAAATGGAATGAAGTTCAGATTGAACATTAGGAAAAGGTTCTTCCCTGAGAGGCTGGTCGGTCACTGGAACAGGCTCCCCAGGGAAGTGGTCACAGCACCAAGCCTGTCAGAGTTCAACGAGCATCTGGACAACACTCTTAGTCATATGGTTTAGTTTTAGGTAGTCCTTTGAGGAGCAGGGAGTTGGACTTGATGATCCTTATGGGTCCCTTCCAATTTGAGATATTCTATGATTCTATTCTATGATTAATGTCCATCTCAACACTACCTTCACAGACTGCCTCTGATGTGTGGGTATTTTATCACACGTGATATTTCAGCATGAAAGACAGCACATAATCACTAATCATTTAGTCTTGGAGGGACTTTGGGAGGTCACAGTCCTTCTCAAAGCAGGGGCAGCTCTACGTTCAGACCAGGCCACTCAGGCATTTTTCCAGTCAAGCCATCAAAACCTCCAGGTTCAGAGGTCCTACAGTTCTTTGGGCAACATCTTGTGCTGCATGGCTGTTCTCAGGGGAAAACTTTTTTCTTTATATCCCGTCAGAAGCTCCCCTGTTTCAGTTTATGATCATTGCATCTCATTATCCCACCACACAAGTCAGTACTGAGCCTGGCTCCCTTTTCTTGGTAATCTCCTCATAAGTATTGTAAGGCTGCACTTAGGTGCTCCCTAAACCCTCTCTTCTCCAAGCTGAACATGCACCAGTGGGTTGGGAAGCGCACTAGCTCTGGGATTCAACTCACCTAAATGTCATTGTCTAGAACTTGGGTGTCTCAGATAGGCTTGTTGTCTAGGCTAACCTCACCACTGGAGAAAGAGAGGCACGTTCTTAGGAAAATTTCTCTTATAAAATAGGTGTGCAAGGGAGATAGGATGAACTTGCCTCCACAAATGTCAAAGATTTCCTACTGACAAGAGAAAGAGCCTGACTACTTAGCTAAAAGCAGTGGACTAACTTCGAAATGGCACACTTTGGGTGCAATGAATCTTGCTGGTAGGGACACAGACTGTTTCCTCTGGTCTTTGACTGCTATGTTCGGCACTGGTCAAGTAACAGCACCTCTTCATTCTTCTTCTCTCCCAGAAGAAGAGAGTGATGACTGCTCTGACCGTTTTGTCAAGTGGCTTGATTTTCACATATGAAAAGTGCCAGATGAATGGAAAGGGCGCTGGTCCAGCGTGAAGCCCTAGGAGAATGAATTACTGGGCAGAAAACATAATCCTTTTAAGTGGCACACCCCAGTGGTAACAAAATGTAACATTCTTTTTTTTTTTCAGTTATTTTTTCTGGTTGGTAAAGTGAGATAGATAGATTTCTGCATGGGAAATTCCTGTTCTGCCCAGAGAACAGGAATTTCTGGCCTACAAAAATCTTTCCTTGTTACAAAGTTATTCTGCAAACATATATAAAAACAGAAGAAAGGTGGCACCTCCTTAATCTTATCTTTGTAATTGCATCTATTATGGTTCAGGACACACCTTCATTTAAATACAAGTAAAGTTCAAAATCTCTCTGAATCAATCTGATTTTTATTTAAGTGTTGTAAGAAAATGATTCAACACTATAATTACCTCTGGCCATAATTGATTGTACTTGTTTACATTGGTAGTTTATTAACAAAACATTATCTGGAATTGAACTCTACCTTTAAACACAGTTTAGATTATTGCAGCAATATACCAAATATAATGTCATGAATGTGCAGCAGGTGGCTACTTAATAGCAGTTAGTAACATTCAGCATTCATTCTAAATAGTGCATTTAGGACCAAATTAGCTGTCTTGCACGAGTGATTAATTTGACTGATAGTGCACTGTATGGCATGACTAATAAGCATTATGCAGTTTTATTAAGCAATAACTCACAGCTACATGGTGATGTCAATCTTTATCTTTGAAAATACTATTTTAGAAAAGGAGTGAATGGTCTTTGCTTCTTTCAGGGTGATGTATTCTATTCCAGGAGCAGTGCAGTACTCTGTGGTTCCTAAATTCACCATCTGATACAGCCCAAAGCCATTATGCTCTCATCTTGCCAGCTTAAAATGACGATATAATCGGCCACTCCAGATTTATAACACTATCTGTCTGTTTGAATGTCATGCAGTAATACCATATTTGATAAAGCCCCTATCTGCATGTAATATTTTAGATTTCTGCCTATAAAAATGCACTAATTTGGGGGAGAACATTTTTAAAAGATGGAAAAAGAGGAAAGATTTCTGAGTATGCTTAGAACAGATCCATGGAGGATTTAAAACCTTTCTGCAAGTCTGTCCCCCACACATCTCTCTTCGTGCTCTCAAACCAATTAAAATACTTGAAGTCAGTGATGTGGCAGAAAATGGGATACAGACCCATTGGCACACGGTTCGCAGAGAATTTTTGAAATGGATGAGAAGAGGCTTACAGTAATTGGGGAGGGAGGAAATGTAGGTAAGCCAGGTCGGCCTGTCCTACTGCTGTGCCTTCAGACTCCTGCTGCAAGATATTGGGTGACCTTGTAGTTTATAATACAAGGAGCAGGACTGTCGCTAGACTAATATTCATAAATACTCCTTTTGCCATGTACTTCCCATCTCCTTCCACTCTTGTGCCTTGCTCCAGCTGAAGTCCTAGCTAATGTAAGCAGCTGACAGTGGGAAGCTGGAAAGGCCTGTGACTGCCATGGGACTCGGCTGAACTGAGGTCCCAAATGGGAAGATTTGGGTTTTCCTCCTTTTCAATAGAAGATACTCTCTTGTGCTGTTTGTTCAGTGCACAGTATGATGGTGCACTGAGCCATGCCCCGGCAAGCTGCAAAGGGGCAGATAGTGTACACGTAGGTAGATATGTCGCATGGTAGTGGAGTACTGGAGGGTTAAATGCCTGTCTGAAGCTTGAAACAAAATAAATAACAAAATATAATGTTGTTTTACAGGGCTAAGGAAAAAAAAAATCTAAAAAAATACGTTTTGTAACATTTGAAAAACTAAAATATCATCTTCACAAAACATCGGTGTCTCAGGCTCACACAGAGTCCACTAGTGGTGTATTGTAGGTCCCAATGGGGAGCTGAGAATACATGCTCCCAGCTACTGTAGAACTCATACTGCTAGGCAGGAATGATTGATTAGTTTATAAACTGACAGATGGGAACAAGAGTGGGAAGAAGAGGAAGATATGTCTCATTAGCAGCATGGATTACTCAGTTTTAGTTTGAAAATCAGCTAAATTTAACCTGAGGATTGTTGTTTCTTAACCATAAGCTTTTTTCAGGGTGGAGCTCCTTCTGCATTCTACTTCTACACACCCTGTTTCACCAGAATATTTCCTTGTGTTAGATGCGGTCTGTTGATCTTTTGGATCACATTCAATTTATTGGTTTCCTATGGTTACCTGAATTAAGGCCCTTCAATAACAGACATAACTCCCTAGTACACTATATTGTTTGCCATGAAATGTTATGGACCTACTCTGTAAGCACTAGCTTGATGCATCTGATTTTTTTATTACATCCAGCAGCTCCCACATTCACAGCAAGTCCATGCCCCAATTCTTGTTCTCCTCGATAAGGATAAGGAAAATACCAAGATCTCCGGGATAATATTTTAGAGGATTTTATAGTTTAGATGTGAGTACTTGTGACACCTAGTGGTTCTGGCAGAAAAATGCAAATATTTTAGAGGAAGAGGAAGCAATGGATGGGTTAGGGAAAGGAAGAAGGGATTCAATATCACCTACTGAAAGATAGTTATTACAATAACCTGAGAAAATGCACAGCGGAGCAAATTCTTTCCCTGGGGATGTGGTGCAGCTGTCTGAGGCCAGTCTTTGTAACCCATCACATAAGAAATGGAAAAGTTCAGCTATATGAAACACTTCTGGGATGGGCTGGGACCAAGTAGTTGTAGGTGATTGGGTAAGGTGGTCAGGCAATTGCCCAAATCCTCTTTGTGAAACAGGAGGTGATCACAGGAGCTGTGGGTGATGGCATCAACCAAGCACCAAAACAATTTAAAGGCACATGTGGGATGGAACAAGGCCATTGATTCAGGCAATTCCACATCATGAAGAAAAAAAAAGAAAAATATTATAACCAGTTCATTGCTGCCTATTTACCAAGTTGTCCTTTAAATGTGACACTTAGCAATGTCCTGACACCCAAGACTTTCCCTATATTCAATAGAAAAATGTGGATGTTTCCCAAGCCATGGACTCAGATCTCAGGTGGACTGAACTGCTCTGTTAAGAAGCCAGTTTTAATACCCTAACAAGATCCCTGGAATTGTATGAGCTTTGTAAAAAGACAAGATCGAGAGCAGACACCCGCCCTACGCATAGCAAGTTAATTGGGATTCATGGTCAGCTGCAGTGACTAGGCAGCATAACCTGTGCTGGCTGACTGGGAGCCTGCACCAGGAAAGGCACGACCTGTTTTCTGTTGCAGGGCATCAGCTACACAAGCTAGTGACCCAAACGTGCAAAATCTCAAGAACCTCCTATGTTGGAGACTCTTGGGAGAAACATGCTTTTGATGGTAGAGATAACAATATCCGATGGCTTTTAGCAGTCCCTAAAAGAAACCTAAGAGAAACAATGGAGTGCAACATAATGCAAAACTCCCTCAGAGAGAGGCACTCACAATTAATTAATAATAGTGCCTATTCCTCTGCAGCTGTCCTTGACACAAAATACCCATCTGAAGATCTTTAACGGGGTAACATAAACAAAACCAATTCACTTCATAACTAAACAATTTTGCTCAGCTAGATAACAGATCTAGTAAAACACAACTTGTAAGCATGTGGTTACAGATATATACATATGCATGGCTTGTATATACTTAGTGTGACTCATGAATTGGAGTACGTGGTGTGATTCACACAACTCCTGTGAGATTTGTTGGGTGACGGGTATGCCCTGTACCTCCTACTGTATCATGGCTTCTACTGTTATAGTGCACCCCTGTATGTCCCTGGAAGACAATGAAGTATGCTTGCAGTGGACTTGGCAGTTTACTCCTCAGACTCTGCCACCTGGCACTTCCAGGTCACGTCTGCCCTTCTTCACCGCCTTGGCAGGAGCAAAGCACCTCATCTGGATGCCTCAGGTTAGGTTAGATGAGATGGGTCTTGCCCCACAGTGTGCCACAGTTGTTCTAACTCCTGTCAGATGCTATTGCTAGGTTTTGTCCAATGAAGGGATAAAGCTCGAATCACAGTAACTGCATGATTTAAGTGTCTAGAAGTATGTGAACAAAAGATCCTATGTCACTTCCAAAGTTGCTCTCAAACTTTGCCAGTGTTAATTTTGTTTGAACTGCTTAGTTGTAGTTGCTTGTCTAAGGGGCCATTGTTAAGTGTCCCTTTGTAGATAGTTATAAGAGAAATAAATGTATTTGTGAGAGTGCTGCTACTACAATGGCAGGAAGAAAACTGATCTCCCCCAGTGACCAAGTTGTAAGCTGTACACCATCAGGGATAGGAGTAAATTTTTCTCATATGGAAACTTAATATATCAGATGGTGAGAGTGAAACTATTCAGGATTTGCTAAAGAATAATCTCTGTTCTTCATAGAATCATAGAATGAATTATGGAATGTGTTGGGTTGGAAGGGATCTTTAAAGGTCATCTAATCCAACCCTGCTGCACTAAGCAGGGATCCAGCCCTAAACAGCATAGCTGCAGTTAAAAATGGAAACTGGATTGATTCATTCCACTCAGTACCATATTCCCATTTTCCCACATGAACACTCAGGCTTGCAAGGAAGCCAAGAAATTATGATCTGTTGGGTCAGCAGAGAAGCAGAGTCACTCCGTAGGGCACAGTGACCAGGGCTGCCTCGGCACACTGCTGTGATATGTCCCAAGTCTGACTAGACTCTGCCTTATACAAATCCAGAGTAAACAGAACCTGGAGAAACGATCAGTTTGATAGTAAGACCTTATCAGTCCCTGCTCATTGTCAACAATGCAGAAAGCAGAACACTAGACGGAGTTGTCTTGCAGGCATAGGCAGAGCCTGTAAGAAAGGTAGAAGCAAAGCCATGGTGTGAAAAGCTCTTAAGAGATGGTGTTGCCAAGAAAGACATTGCTTACTTGTGAAGAATGATAAGAAGAAAAAGACCTGAATCAGGATGTCAGCACCCACATCAACTATGAGACAGAAGGCAGGGACAAACTTTGCAACAGAGGAAGTGACCTATCATTCTTCAATATCTGAAAAAGATTGCTAAGGAAGGAAGTGGAATCTCCATTAGTGACATATTTTAAAAACAGCTCAACTGTTATTTCTCAGGGATAACACAGACATTGATTCAGCTTCGGGATAGCAGAAGGAATTAAATGACCTGTGAAAGATCCTTCCTGCTCTACTTTGTGTTATTTTTCTACAATACACTTCTTCGAGATACAAGTGGAATAGTAATGAAGAACACTGCTTACAGCAATACCATCATATCTCTCCTGCAATCTCAAATATGTGTTGNAAAAAGAAAAAGAAAATAAGAAAAGGAAAGAGAAGGGGGAGGGGAGAAAGAGAAAGAAATAAAATAAGAAAGAGCAAGCATACAAGAAATTAGGAAACTACTTAGTTCAGGATCATCCCAGAAAAGAGTAAAATTACCAATTTGTCTTGAGTAGAATCAAATTTCATTTGCACTGGTATACCTGAGCTCAGCATCTGAGTTCATCCAGCTGTAAGTTTGTGTTTGAACACCTCGAATAAATCTAGTATACAGAACTAGGACAGCAGATACCCATGAAGAATGCTGCAGGAATTCCCCTTTTACTGAAGTGGGAATATTAACTACTAAAGGACTCATAAAAAAGGAAAGTTGAATGAATTCCACTAAATTCGTTGTGTCACAGAAGGGAAATAAGCAAAAGCCTTCTAAATCTCCTAATAAAAACATAAGCAAAATCAGTAAAACGTTCAAACTTTCCTTTTGAAGAGGCCTTTCACTATGTGAAATGCTAGACCTAGCCTCACCAAAGGATAAAGAGGGGACAGAAAAGGATTCCATGGTTGCTTATTAGTTCTTCACAATTGTTTTATTTCACAGAAGTAAAAGCTTTGAACATTACATTTATTTATTTTTTTAACTTGCAGGGGATGTTGAGTATTTTTGGGTCTGCATCACTAAGCTGAGTGGAGCAGTCAATGTGCCAGAGGGATGGGATGTCATTCAGAGGGACCTGGACAAGCTAGAGAGGTGGGCCTGAGCAAAACTTATGAAGTTCAATGAGGCCAAGTGCAAGGTTCTACACTTGGGTTGGGACAGTCCTTGTTATCAATATAGGCTGGGGGATGATGTGATAGAGAGCAGCCCTGCAGAAAGGACTTGGGGGTACTCATGGATGAAAAGCTGAACGTGAGCCAACACCGTGTGCTTGCAGCCCAGGTGGCCAATCGCATCCTGGGCTGTATCAAAAGAAGTGTGGCCAGCAGATCCAGAGAGGTGATTCTCCCCCTCTCCTCTGCTCTCGTGAGACCCCACCTGGAGTACTGTGTCCAGCTCTGGAGCCCTCAGCACAAGAAGGACAAGGACCTGTTGGAGTGGGTCCAGCAGAGGGCCATGAAGATGATCCGAGGGCTGGAGCACCTCTCCTGTGAAGACAGGCTGAGAGAGTTGGGGTTGTTCAGCCTGGAGAAGAGAAGGCTCCAGGGAAGACCTTATAGCAGCCTTCCAGTACATAAAGGGGGCCTACAAGAAAGCTGAGGAGGGGCTATTTGCAAGGGCATGTAGCCATAGGACGAGGGGCAATGGTTTTACACCAGAGCAAGGTAGGTTTAGATTAGACATTAGGATGAAGTTCTTTATAATGAGGTTGGTGAGACACTGGCACAGGTTGCCCAGAGAGGTGGTGGAGGCCCCATCCCTGGAGACATTCAAGGCCAGGCTTGATGAGGCTCTGAGCAACCTGATCTAGTTGAAGATGTCCCTGCTTACTGCAGGGGGGTTGGCCTAGATGACCTTTAAAGATCCCTTCCAACCCAACACATTCTGTGATTCTGTGATTCTATGATTCTATGATCTGAAGGAGTACTGTTTGATTTGCCAAATCAGACACTGGTCATTAGATGAGCCAATAACTTCCAAGGTCCCTCACAACTCTCAAGGAGCACAGTTTTATTTGGTAAAAAGGCAAAGTTATAAAAATAAAGGTTATGCCACTCTGCCCTACAAGAACTGTGACTGTGAAATGCACCTATTAAATGCAAATCACATGAGAAAACCTACACTGGTTCTTTGTGGCTTGGGCAGTAAGAGCAATTGTGTTAATAAAATCATGCTTTTATTCATCTAACCTATTTTTCTGAGATGATATCTGAAATTACATCAAATTACATCCAAGTGCATCTTCCAAAAGCAAGAGGTGAAGTCATGAGAGTTATCTCATATAAAATAATTCATAAATTTACCAGTAATGTGAGAGCTACACAAAAAATTTATCTGGCTTTTCCAGATTTGAGCTGCATCCATTGGACTTACAGTAATAGAATAGCATAAGATTTTCTTTTTTCTCCCTGATGTAACTACATGCAACTTAATATGAAAAGAAAGTTGCCCTGCTTAGTAAATAACTGGCATTTTATTACATGACATTAATTTAAAGACTTGCAAGGGCAACACCCCATTGCATAGGGTAGTCAAAAATTAATTACAACCGCCTTTTCAGCAATGTTAAATAACGATACAGGCATGATTGACAATATTGTACAACATGTTTTATTGGTGTTTTCTTCAAACAATGTCCCAATAAGCACTAAGCTAAAAAAAAAAAAAAAAAGGCATTGAATCCTAAGTGCTTTTTGCTTGTTCATATGTCATCATAACACTATTGAAGTTAACAGTGAGATGTTATTGTAAGACGCAACTGAATATCCTTCCTACTAAAATCTGTTGATACTATTCAAGGCCATTAAACCATGTAAGGAAAATGTTTTCTCTAAGATAATGTAATTAAATAAGAATAACACCAAGAGAACGCAATTTTTTTTTCTCTACTCAATTCCACACGTTACTCTTGGGTCTTATTCCAAGAATAAGACAGTGAGAGCATAATAAAACCATACCGGCATTGATGATCTCTCTCTGTTTTAAGTCTCAGCCTCATCAACCTATCAGAATAAATAAGTAAAAATATGAATCTATCAAACTTTATTTACTGCTCAAATTGTGTTCCCATTGAACTCTCTTATCATCATAAGTATTATAAACATCAAGGAGGAAAATTTTATAATCTAATTTTAAAGAGTCAGTAACATGTCTTAAAATTAATCATTCATTCTTGATCTCTGATATTAGCTTACAGTTACTAAAGCACAATCCAATCTTACTGAAGTAATGTAAATCTTTCCATTGATACAGAAGGCTGTCATTTCGTAAAATACTATCAGTGCCTCTATAATGAACTTGCTTAGCTCTTGATCTCAGCAGGAATCCAGCTCAGAAATCCAGCTGAGTGTGCTTCAGCCTCAAAGCAGCAATTAGCTTGTAAAATCTATAGAAGCTAGCAGTTAGCTAGTAAAATCCATAGAAGAAATTATGGGAAAGTGTCACGCATCTCCTGAAATTTAAAGCCATGAGTACAACAGGACCAGAGAAATCTCACTAAATGTAACAAAAATTTGGCTTTTATCTTTAAGAAAATAGTTGATCACAGTGGAACAACGACACAACTGACAAAAAGAGTTATCAGCTGGGAAAAAGGGAAATTCCAGTAGACATCTGGACAACTTCTCACACAAACGGTGGTTTTACTCACAAGGAGGGGTGTTCAGCCAGTCCCAAATAAGTGACTATCTACATGAATGGGAGCTATGGCTGATGACCTGAGTTTGCAGAGCTTTATCTAAGATTTTTTAAATATTCCAAAGGCTTTGGTACACTTTATTTTCCAAGGATAAGTAATGCTTCAGGTTTGTGTTTTCTTGCAGAGAAAAATCTCTGGGGATACTTTTCTTCCTGGACTTATTATTTTGGCCATACTATATCAAAGGATATTTAACCTGAATTGTTCCTTCCCTCTCCTTTACAGACACAATAAGGAAAAATAAGTTGAGAAACTGCTATGGACTGTCTCTTAAACATTGACCGCAAGGGAAGGACATCACTGAGTAGCTCCCAAAGCAATGTATGCATGACATATGTGAGTAATTTACTGGGAAAATATCTAAATTATGAGGGAAAATACAGAACCCTGTAAATTAAGACTGCAACAAGACATAACCCAGTGAAAAACGAGCTACAAATTTTCAAGTTCCAGCTTGAAACTTGAGTTCCAGTTCCTTCCAGACATGATCCAACTTTTTCCAGGTCTGTAGAGCTCTAGCTGAGAGACTAATAAAGGAACCAGATCTTTTCAGATTAAGTTGTTTACTTAATTTGATTATCATAAATAAGTAATAACACTGTCATTATTAAAAACACCTCAATCCAGCAGAGAATTGCTTTTGGGGAAAGCATATTTCTATCTACTTTCCTAGGTCAGGAAAGTATCCTAACTCAATACTGGAGAAAATTCTACTTAAAACCATTTCAGCACAGCATAAGAACAAAGTACATGTGGAACCAGTTACATCTGGGGCTAATATTGCTGAGACTTTAAAATCAGATTTTCAAGATGGCTGCCGTGGATAATATCACGTGTAGTTAGAGAGAAAAGCTGTACACTTATTTTTCTTCATTCTCTTGGTGTTTAAAAACAGAGTGAAAAAGGCCAAAAAAAAAGGGGGGTGCGGGGAGAGAGAGACTGGACAAGATGCAGCTATATTTATTCTTATCTTTCTTAATCCCTATACCAGTAATCACACCAGCTGGACGCTCAGAATCTGAATCCAAGAGATTTAATAATCTTAAACATAATAGGAAAAAGGAAGAATGTTCATGAAGAAAGCAAACATTCAAAGGGATAACGTGTAGGCTCAGATAAGCATGAATTGTGCTGTGCAAATACACGACAAGGGGAAAGGGGACTGAGGATGCTAAGGCACTGAGGCATCTGTGATTTCTATTTTAATCAAGTGGCTGTTTCTCTTCTGTTGAGGTTTCAGTAAAGCGGCCATCAGTTAAGATGGTTAAACAGAGGAACCGTATTCCATGAGTTGTGCAAAAAGATGGTTATTCAAACAATGCCCCCAGTAAAGATATGCAGCTTGCATTTTCACTCTGCATCTCACCAAGGGAAAAAAATAAATGTAAAAGAATAGTAACATCCCATTTTCTGAACTTTATTTATATGCAATTAAATCTGTACAAAGCAAGGTCGTTTAGGAGAATGAGTGGAGATGAGACAACAGAAAGCACAGAGGGCAAATCCCAGTATCAATTACTGCTTTATACATTTTGGAAAGGGAAAGGATTAATGGTATTTTGCCTTAATTGCACTCTGGAATAGTATAGGAATGATTCCTACTCACCTACTTCACTGGGCTACTTATAGAATTAAATTGCAAAGCCATAACAAGGCTTGGACAAAATTTCTAGAGTAAGGACTCAGTCTGAGTTGCCTTCAGCTCAACTTTCCACGCACGCAAAGAGCCTTTATACTCCATGAGTTTCCAGAAACTCCCCTGTCATGGACTCCCTGGTCTCAGTTCAGGGTTGCTTTTGAGGTCAAGAGATGCAGGCTACCTTATTCTTTATGATTTCAAATTTGCTGTTCACCATACAAGACTATACCACGTGGCCCCAGAGGAGATCAAGCCACAGAGCAGAATGCCCTAGGGTGTGCAGCAGCAAGGAAAAAAAAAAAAAAAAACAAACAAAAAAACCTGAAAATTGCATTCCATCCCTTGATTCTCTGTTGGACACTTGCATTGCACAATGAGCTGAGCTGCATCCTTAGCTAATGCCTTTTCTGAAGGTAGACTCACTGATTTCAGGCATGAATTTCCAAGGGAACCAGATGGCATGCGTGTGGAAGCAAATGTCCAGTCCTAGATAAGTAGCGTGCACGGTCCTCAGAGTGGGATATTTGTCTTCTAGTGTTTAATTTCAGAGTGTACATCCGTGATTAATGATAAATGTGTTACTTATTTTAGCATCTCAACTATAATATTTTGCATTCAGTAAATTTTTGCAGGACATTATCTGAAACTGATTCTGAATTGCACTTGTTGCTGAAACTTTACATTTCTTCTGAAACTATAATGGGCTTCACCTGTAAATATCTCCAGAATATAATTAAGACCATCTGGTAGAGGGAATTGATTTTGGAAACTTTTTTGCTGGAAAGGAAGCCGACTTCACTCTTGGGAGTGGGGTCTCTAATAGTGTTTCCTTTTCCTCTGAAATAATAGTATGAATAAAACCATTCTGGGAAGTGTCAACAAAATCTTAATTTGATGTACAAGGGCTGAAAAGCCAAAGCTAGAAGGAGAACCATGGGACAAAAATGTGTTTACACAGATGCTGGATTGTCTCCAAAACCTGTGAAAATAGTGCTAAACCCTCCCAGGGCTGAACAATGGGATTGAAATGAGGCATCAAAGAATAATTAATATATGTTAACTTGCTCCCACCCACTACCACACAGTGTGGGATTTTTTTTCCCCTACAAGCACAAATAATCAACGCAGTGCAAAGGGTTTCTAATCCATTCATTGTGTTAGCACATACTCAGACAGGGAAGGAGTCATCAGCAAAAGGTTTGGTTGGAGCTGGCCTGCATTACTGCTAGTATTTTTGTAAAACAATTTTAAGTAGAATACGAGCCCTTTATAAGGCAGTTCCTTCACAGAAATTAGTTTAATGCACGACTTTTTGTCAGTCTCCAGAGCTGGAGACTGACCCTCTGACAATGCTTATTTTGCATACTCACTAGGATCAACAATACTAGATTTTTAGTATTAACCTGCAAAAAAAGATAGAGTGTCTATTCAATGATTCATTTTCTTTTTGTATGTTTGAGTCTCACAGTCAATATTGCCCAAGTAGCCATTGGCAGAGCAAATCTTCCTACACTTGACCTCCACGCTTGAAGAAATAATCACTGCCTTTTTTTAGGACAGCTGACAGCTAACAGTGGGACCGTAAACATCAGAAAATGTGAGATTTCCAATCATTGACTTTGTTTTTAAAAAAAACTTTGATCTGAAGTGCATATGTGAGTTAGGGAGGGGAGAGGAAGAGGAAAGGCCAGTATTAGTTACAGAGGTTTCAGGCAGAGTAGGATAACAATTTTGAAATAAATCATATGACCAAACCATAACAGGAAAATCTTTGATAGTCTGAGCATTGTATAGAGCCAGTACGCTCTCCCCAGAGCTCAGCGCTGGTTCATCAGTGTTCCTGGAAAGCTCAGACAAGAGATTTCCATAATGCGGTAGAACATCAGCTCTAAATTGCTGAACAACTTCATTTTCTACTGCTCCACACCAGCTCACCACAAAAAACACCTCACCCANAAACAAAAAACCAAACCCCCCTGCTACGGAAAAAGCAGAACGGCACCAATTTGAGAAGACTGTGAGATGAAAAGATATAATTTGGACATAGCTCATGACTTTAAATGAAAGTATTGGAGTGGATATGGAAGCTGCTTCTCCTTGAGCAAGTTTTACTTGCAGCTTTGGTTTGCTGAACGCATTTCTTTTATCCCTCCAAAATATTTTCAAAAACATGCACTAAAATGTCACAACAAAACTTGTCTCCTGATTTAATAACTCTGTATCATTGTAAAGCAGTCCTGGCTGGATAAAGAATAATTTCTTCTTTTTCAGTTGTTCTCAGCAGTCTTATTTTCCACCATCTTACGTGATATAGTGACCTAGAGAGAGTTATTCAAATCTCAGGACAATTGGTTATTTTACGCTGATGAGAACATTGTGTATACACACTTCACGAAGAGTAAAACTTTTGGCTTGTATAATAATGAACAGAAGGAATTTGGAAATGAATTGCATTTTCAAGTCTTCAGCATTATAAATCTTGGCTTGCAGTACTATAAAACAATTGTCGTTTTAAGTATATGGTCTAATCTAACACAACCAGGCTGTATATATGGTAGTTCTGGGTCACAGTACACTTACATTGAAGTTACCAGCAGCATAGGCTGCAGCTAACATCAAAATAAAGCAAATAAATACGTGAGCCTAAGCAGTTCTGCAGAATTAGCTCTAAAGAATTCCAGTTTCCTGTTGATCAGCTCTTGTGTTTAAGATAACTTCTTCTGTGTGCTAAGAGGGCTTATAATATTTTTCTTACATTTAATGTCAGTGTCACTTCCATGTGCAGTCTTTCCATCATCAAGGCACTTTAATGGTCTGTCTCCTTCATCAGGCTGCCTATTTTCATGACATTTGTGGAAGAATAATTATCTTTGGGACCTCTAGCCTCTACTTCACATGTGGCTGAAATCCGGGAGTGCACACACACAAACACAAACTTTATAAGCCTTGTTTCCAAAGGAAATCGCTCTAAAAAGGTACTCTTCTGCCTTTTGTTTTACAAGTGATCTCATTGTAATCAAAACGGATGTCCTATAAAAGACATTGGAAGGTCTTTCCATTCAAATGAAAGACAAACAATTAACACTACCCAATATCAGAAGAGTAAACAAGCAGCAGTAAGTGATAGACCAGTGACCCCAAAGAAGGCATAATGTCCTGCTTAAAGCATTAATGTTGTTTCTTTTGGAAGACAGGCAGGATTTTCACATCAGACCATGGATTGCTGCAGCCGTTCTCCTGCTACCGCTTAGTGTATTTCTGATGGTAAATTTACCAGGTTCCTCATCAGATCAGTTTGTTTTCTGTTTCTATGGGGATATTACTTCCCCAAATAACAAAAAAAAAATCTGTTTCTCATGTCCCATATAGGAATACAGCATAGACCTTCAGGAAAAATGCTAAATGAAGGTGATATGAAGATTGGCCAACTCAAAAAGGAGATATTAGGGGATCAGGAAAAATATTTACTTTTATACAGAGCATTAAAAAAAAAATATTCAAGAAATACGTTCCAGCTATAAATTCTTACAGATGACAGGCAAAGAGGATGATTCATAAATAGTCAGGAAATTATGAAAAGGCTAAATGGTCCAAAATTACGGGGAAAGTAATTTTCCATGGTTGATAGGATGAACGTAAAGAACAGACTTTTCTGCTATTAGGGTAAGCTCAGTAATATGACGCATGCACCAAGCAGCTAAAACGTCAGTAGGGTTGAAGAAGCAATGGATTCTGCAACAACTGATGCTGCAAAGTGGAAGTGAGCCATTGGATGATCCCCTGGGCTTCTGAATCTGATAGAAATCTCCCCATCACCTGTCGCCAAAGAGTTTCACTTTTAGGATCTGTTTGTCTGGTGTGACAGATATTGACCTAAACTTTTTTATTTTTGTCTGATCTGACATCTCTTTGGAAGAATAGTAGCATCATAGGCTCTGTTTCCCAACCAGTGTAAAAGTAATACTCAAGACACTGATATTTCTGATTATTTATTGTGGCACTTCAAAGCATATAAACTCCATTGCTAGGTGTTCCAAGCTAGTTTAAAAAAAAATAAAAAAAATAAAATAAAATGAGGCTTCAGGTTTTAGGCAGTATTTCAGTAGATTATGGTTAAGAATTTTTAGAATGTTACTAGACAGGAAATACGAATTTTGCTAGGAAAACAAGGAGTCTTTTCAAAATAAGACTTCCTTTCAGTAAAGCATGTATGTGTTTGTTTGGGTTTATCATGCCCAATGGTTCACCAGTATATATTTTTTTCAGATAAGAAATTTGTGGGTTTGAAACATGAAAAAGCAAACTCCTGAAAATACATTCCTCTACTTTTAAACACCACCAAAGCTTATCTCTTATTTATTCCCACTGAAATCTATTCACTTTGTAACATGCAAGTTAGAAACAACTCTAGAACCTGAACTCTGAATGGTTTTTTTTCTATTTCAGATTTTACTACCTTAGCAATTAAGGACTCTAGTCAGAATTCAGCTTGCTATTAACTGTTCGTTGCCATTATCTTGAACTGAAGGCATTTTGTAGCAGAGCCTAAAACCAAACTGAGTTTTTATAAAACCTCACTTCAAAACTCCACTATAGTAACAACATTTCCACTTCATATATTTGACAATTTTATTTAATAGCCTCATAAGTTCAGAATAGTTACATAATAGTTACATCACGGCTTTTAAAAAGGATTGCACTCAGCTACTCAGTCCATTGAAATACTAGAAAACAGGGAAAAGGAAAATACGGAGTGTGAAGGAGCTCTGTCCACTGAACTGAGTTGTTTGTAGCAAGTTCCTACTGAACGTGAAGAAGTCCTCATGCTTTCTGGTAGACTCTAACACACTTGACACCATTCATGTCACATTCCTAGAAGATAAAGAGATGGATTTATTAATTTGCCTCAGTACAGACTATAAGGAAAAAGATCTTTTAGAATTACTACCAGCCAGCAGCACTCAGGGATCAGAAAGTGGGATTGAACTCACCACCACCAATTGTCCATCCACTAGTTTCCGTGTTATTATGGTCTTCTTTCCATCCCATTCCTGCTCCTGAATCAATGACCCATCATCTTTTAAGTTGACAAGGGTCTGAAAGAAGAACCTGAGCATCAGTATTTTACCCACAACATTTGATGGAGTCTGAGGCTTTCCACCACCTTATTCCAAAGGAAAAATTCCCACCCCAGCTCACTCAGTAGTAATTTTGCCATTGACATCTACAAAGCCAGGATATTATCTTAAATGTTTTATTGATCCTCTTCTTACAGTAGCTGACCGCTTGTTCACTCAATGTGCTCTGACACATTCCTGCACCAGGCAGCCCTTTGACAGCACACACAATTTCAATTAACAAGGCCAGACGATGTTCTCCGTTCATGTCTTTGTACATGGGCTTTGAGCTTTTGTGTAACGTTTATCTGATCCTGCAATAATAGATGAATTGCCAGTGTGTGGCTGGAGGGAGGGGTGGAGGTGGTACACAGAGAGCACTCACACAAGGAAATGGGAGAGGCATATTTGAGGGGTTCTGTGTGTTTAATCTCCTTTTGGATGAACGTTTTCCCTGCTTGGTGCAGGGAGAAGCTTTTGCCAGCTAAAGCTGGAAATTAGGGACCGTGATTCACATGTATGCCTTGTGTGTCTGTTATCCCACGGCACACTGCACCAGGCTCCCTTGTTATGCAAATAGGAGAGGGAGCAGAAAGGCTAACCCCAGGGATGAATTGCCTCTGATTAAACATCAATGGGATTTTTTTTCCACAGGCTTCAAATGAATTGGCATTTGGCTTTAACAGGGATTTAGGGGTCTGTTAGTTTTACTAACACAATACTGCCGCTACAAATTGAAAACAGCAAAATACACAAGACATCGCTGGTTTCAGCATTTTCCCCTCTTTGGAAGTTGCTTAATCCAAGAAAAAAAAAAAAATTCAATGAGACTGAACAGCTGTTCAAAGACAGCATTGTTAGTATGGATGTCAAAACTGATTTTTAAATAGCGTCCCCATCTGTAAAACACCCAAAGAATTGTGTTTTTTCAGTAAAAAGTCTAGTATACTGACCTGAGTTTTCCTGCCATCTAATGTGTTTTCCTCAAATTTCTCACCGAGCTTGAAGCTGAACTGTGAAGTTTTGAAGGTGCTTTCTGTTTTTACGGTGATTGTGTCCCCATCCTTAATAATGTAAACATCTGGTTTGGCCATGCTTCCCATTTTTCTCATGGCCATACCCACACCTGCAAGGCGAGAGGCACAGAGTGTCACAAAGTCAGTTAAACCCTAAGGCTTAGGGCCACACAAGAATTCAAATACCTAATTCCCATTTAATTAGGCATTTAAGTACACTTGAGAATCAAAGCCACAAAGAAAGAGGACGTTTTAAATTATCCACTGATGAGGAAGAAAAAAAAGCTTATTTGCGGGGTTATTCTTTACCTTCCTCAGGGAGCTAAAGTTAAATCTATTTTGCCCTCTAGAGGACTTGCAGATGTCCCAAAACTCAGCATTGAATTTTTACAAACAGAAATAAACAGAAAACAGGAAAACAAACACAAAAGCTTAAACTAATATAAAATTATCCCCTTCAAGTTCTGAACACTTTAAAAATTCTACAGATGATTGTTAATTGACAGATTAATCCACCTGCATATTTATTTCAACTTACTCAAAAAACACTCTTCCGTCACTCTGTACACAACTGCAAACATGCAATTTTTAATATCAATTATCTTCTACATCCTGTATCCAAAGTATGGACTTGTGAATTAGAAAATTGCTGTCTTGCACAATAGTGCTCAAATACAACACACACACACCCACAAAAGGACTGCGAGAGAAGTGAGCTTTGCGAATGACTGAAAATTCATCATCTGGAGATATCAGCCCTCAAAACTCTTCAGCAAAGAAGATTCACCCTGCCTCAGCCCCTGTGTACGTGAGTCTTTCTGACCTGAAGGATGACGATGTGAATAAGAAAGTAGTCAGACAACAAGCGTGAATCCNGTCAGCGAGTGTCTGGGCTCTGCAGCTGGTGTAGTTAGAAAAATGTTGTCACATAACAGCACAGCACTCCCCTGGGGTGTACAGGATATTTGGGTGAGGGCTGAATCCACAAAGCAAAGATTACAGTTTCCTTGGGAGGTGGAAATAACAAAGTACTTCCCAGCCACTGCTTCTCCAGACTCAACTGAGATTCCAAGACTGAGCCTTAAACTTGAGACTGCAGAGCAAAAACCCATCCTCTTCAGTCCAGCTTTTCTGACCAGAATTGGAAGTTATTGTCACAGTGACC
>VWZL01002232.1:822399-887526 GCA_013396915.1 Stercorarius parasiticus | reverse complement strand
GCGGCCCCGCCGGTGCCGCATCCCGCAGCATCGCGGCATCGCCCACCGCCCCCAGCCGCCGCCACCCCCGGGCCCAGCTGCGGCACCGCGCACCGGGGCCGCGCCCGCCGCGGACCTTGGACAGAGCCCCGCCGGCCGGCGGCGCGTCTCCGGGCCGGCATCCCTCCCTCCATGCATCCATGCATCCATGCATCCATGCATCCATCCATCCATCCCCGCCTGCCCCCCGTAGGCAGAGCGTCGCCGGCTCCTTACCCAGCTCCTTCATGTACTCCTCGAAGCCCTCGCTGGAGACCAGGCACCATTTGCCTAAAAACGCATCGATGGCCATGGCGGCGGCGGCGGCGGCGGCGGGGCTGGGGCTGGCAGTGTCCCTGGGGAAGCGCGGAGGCAGGAGGACGGGCTGCGGCGGGGACGCGGCCGCCTTTATAGCGGGGCCGGCCACATGTGCCGCCGGGGAGAGCCAATGGGGCGCCCGCCTCGCCCCGGCCCCTTCCCCGCCGAGCCCCCGCCCGGCGAGTCCCGCCCGCGGTGGCAAGAGCGGGCACGTCGCGCCGCTGCCCGCCCTCCTCCCGCACACACACACACACGCACAAACACAAACACACGCACACACCGCCCCTCTCTGCACCCCGGGACTGCGGCCCCCCGCGGTGAAAGCCGGGGGACGCTGTCAGAGCCACTTCTCGGGACACAAACACCACCCGGCACCCACCGCCCCAAAAGAGCCCGATGAGCTGTGCCCTGGTACCCATGGGGTCCAAAACCAAGTCTCCAGGATTTCGTCTCCAGGGAATTTTTTTTTTAAGTCTGGGGCACCAGATCCTAAATTACACCGTTTATTACGTATCATGCTTTTTATGGATAATTCAGAAACAAACAAGCACAGGGCATGGTATGGCACAGAGACGGAGCATCCCCAGGCAGTTCATTGGGTTTGATTGCAGGCCTTCCCAGCATCCCCCCAAATCCCGCTGCCACATCGCATGTGACTGAACTACGTCAATCATAGCTTGCTGCAACCTAGGCGCAGACCTGTTACATACACACAGCCACCAGGTAATAAACAAGATCAATCCATATACGGAACTAATTCAGGCACTTCCAGTGCACAGGAGAAATCAAAGCCAAAATGCAACCTCATGCGTCAGCACCGGAAAAACGCAGATTTGGAACCTTGGTTTTAGTCCATATTGAACTTCTTAAAGGACAACACATCAGCTGTCATTACCGCACGCTGGCACAAGAAGTGTCGTCATAAAATACAGTGTTGCCAGGCCCCATGAGGTTTGGACCAATCTTTTGTCAAATTCTGTCAGGCAAGCGGAGAGATTTACTGCCATACTCTGTGAGAAAGCTGCTAAGTCACAGCAGAAAGCCTGATTCCAGTGAATCCCTAAGATTTGTTTCCAACATCAGGGTTCAGCCAATCTCTGCCTCTTTTGGCCTTGTATCAGACTATATGAAACCCATAGCTGCTTTCTCCTGACCAGAAAAAATGAAAATCTGAAGATACACCTAGTGCCTGGAGTTTTTTGATGGAGGAGCTGTGGCTGTTTCTGTTAGTACTTTTGTGGAGGAGTTGGAGATGGGGGTGTCAAAGACAGAGAAGACAGCAAGGTCTCTGTGCTGCTTCCAGCATTTCAAAACAGGAGAAGGCGCCGTGAATTCAAACATTTTGGTGCAGGGAGGACACTTCGCTTTATGCTTTGCAGTGATGCGACTTAGTAGAGATAAACTGAAGCAGTTTGAAGGTCCAATACTTTCTAGAAAAGGTCAGATTTGGCATACACTAAGTAATCAACTCATTTTTCAACCAAGATTTTTTTAAAAATCCTTCTGTTTAGCTACCCTTCCCTACTGAGCTGCCTTTAATTACCTTCCACCTCTCTGACTACATGCCTACTTTTAATATGCAAACTATAGCGTCTGCTCATTTTTTTTTGTCATTAAGTAGTTACATTGAAACACAAGACTTTCAACTTCCTTCCACTTTTATCTTTTTTTTTTTTTGGTCTTGCACAAAAGACTTCGGAGTCAGGGTAGTGGAACCAAAATGCCATCCATCCTGTGGTTCTTTTCTGGTTCCTTACAGAAAGGATAAACGGAAAGCAATTAGATTAGGGGTCAAACAGAATCATCCTTCAGGAATTAGCAAGTCTCCAGCCTTGTAAAACAGGGACAATTTCTAGAAATAGAAATCCTGGCTTTACTCCATGTATGCTAGCAAAGAATTTCGGATCCATGTTTCTGCAGTGCTGCCTGGAGATGGCCTATGATACCCAAATCGTATTCAGATATAAGTGCTGATAACACAGCTCCAGAAGTCAAATCCACTATTTCCATCTAGTGGTGAGACAGTATTCCTGGATCTGAAGTATACGGAGATCCAGCCACCTGCCTGTGCAGAACATCGCTATGTTTTTGAATCCTCCCACAAGTCATTTGTTTTGATTTATACTTACAAATTTTTCAGGTCCAATCATGTAAAGGATGTAACAAGCAAAGAGAATCTGACCTCTGTTTTCTGAAATGCAGACTGTTAGGATACAGTGAAAAACTTCTCTCAATTTTTACAAAAATCTGATGCTTTGCAAATTAATCCAGTGATATGGATTACTGGCTGGGATGCTGCCAATGCTACACCTCAAAACTTCTTTTAAACAGGATAGTGCTGAAATTTCTGGTATCTCACACAGAAAATAAAGTAACAAGAGGGACCAAAGGTGTATCCTTCTGGGTAAGGTACAAGTGGACTGGGCTACAAAATATACGTTATTTTTTCCTGTGACAGTACAGTATATATATTGGTCAAATACGGCTCCTACTTTGGGAGCCAAAATAAAATGATCAGATATTCAGAGGTGCTTGGGCCACAGGGATCCATCTCTGTAAATCCCGATTCCTGCTTGGTTTGAGGCTGACATCACGGTCAGATGTGTTCTGTGTGTGTAGTCTCCTCTTCTCTCTAGATATACCCAAAGTGAAGCAGCAAATCCATATGGAAAGTGTTGAATTCCTATGCCGCATGTTACTGCTTCAGTGCAGACAGCTGAAGTTGTCTGAAGTTTTGCTCATTTCCATGTTGGACTATACATTGTCCAAGAGAAGGAAAATCAAATTTATAATGAGAGCTGTAAATTTTTCTGTGGAAATTAGCTGCACGGAAAGCACATAGCCACAGTTAGGAGCAACCACCACCTTGGCAGCTCGGGCCTGCCAGAGCGAATATTTTCCCGAGGTAGTCAAGCCCTTGCATCCCATAGGAGGGGAGGATATTACAGCCCTTCATTACCAAGCGCAAAACAAAGGACCAAGGCAAAAGCGTGTGCAGGGACCTTCGTTCCACTCCTTTGGGCAAGCGATGCTTCGTCTGACGTGAGAGTTGGAAAGCCGAGTCCAGCAGTGTTTGAGGTTTCTCTTCACGTAGCCATCACATTACCCAGCACATGCAAGCCAAGCCATATTTTGTCTTTTGGAGTCATAATACCTGCTGCTTGGGCAGGGCAGAGCACCACCTCCTCGTCTGCAACATATCGCTGATCAGGTTGCATAGGAGGTGTAGTTTTTTCCCCAGACCTTCACTCATTAAAATGCCCATATGTTTAACTTGGAAGGAACCCAATCTGATAGCGCTACACTTTGCTTTACTGTGTAAAAGGGAGGATCTCACTTTCCTTCTACAGTATACAGACATATCGTGTGTATATATAGCACCTTCTCTAAGTGGTAGGTTTCTTCTAGACAAGATTAGCTCTTAAAGAAAGCCTTAAAAAATTGCCAGGTAAATTAGATACAGCCCAAATTTTACTCTTCAGCCTATCCCTAGTTGTGAAAAAATATTAAAGCAGTACATGAATAAGAGTTACTCACCCCCAAGGCATGGATGAGAAAAATTGCATAGGTAGCACAGCTTTGTTTCTGTTTCCTTGTTGTACAAGTGTGGTTTTCCCTTCCCAGCCATGTCATCACTGGGCAGACATGATGAAACACGTGCTAGGGTTGCATAGCTGGCCTAGGTAAGCTTTACTCCAGCACAGGAGCTCTTTGCTTGGGCAATACTAGACCAGGGATTATGAAGCAACACATGAACCTACAAGTTTTCATTTGTATGTCAATATGCACACAAGATCTTCCAGCGTATCGGCTTGTCATTACCTCTGAGATAGAAGAGCTGGGCGCAGCCTGGGTTTTATCAATGAGCTTTCTGCGATACATCTCAGTTTTCAAGTCAAAACAAAGCCGTCTTACTCTCCAGCATGCCTTAGTCTGAGGAGCACGGGTCTGAGGAGTCCTTGCTCTGGATCTGGCCAAGGCTGCATCTGCTCCGGGTGGCCGGCTGTCGAGGACAGGCAGGCTCATGCATGCCCGCACTCAGTGCTGAGCCCCGATCCTTGCTGATGCCACAGAGCATTACTATAATGCAATTAACATGCCGGCAACCTCAGCGTATATCCTCTACGCTGTCAGCAGCATGTTCAAAGCAAGTTTAAAGAGAAATGCTTACACCCAGGGCAAAGTTAACTGTGGCAATGGTGTGACAGCCCACCGGTTTTACCCTGCCTCAATGACAGGAGAGAAAGCTCCAGAGCCTGCGGTGACCAGAAAGAGCACTCCAGGCTTCATTTTCCTCATTCCAGACAAAAATGACCTGATGTTAGTTCCAGCCCAGCTCGCAGGGACTGCAGATGTACGAGCTTGTGTCGAACTTTGGAAGCTTTGAAAAACCCTCTTTATTTAGCAGCAGTATCTACCCTGAATAGCAGATGTCCACACATTAGTATAAAAATATTTGATCTTCAGAATTTGAGAATCAGCATAGTCATTACAATGTTAAAAAAAGAGATCAAGATGACTACAAATTGTCCAGAACTGTAGTTTTAGCACTGAAAAGGCCTTTGATCCACATAAAACAAAAGCGTATCAGCAGGGGATACCTGCTCACAAGAGGAGACTTTCAGAAAGATAATGTTCTGGTGTGGCTTTTTAGAAACCTCAGATGTACAAAATGTTATCCCAAAGCTCCATAAATAAAGCCAAATAAAATCCCAACTTCATCCTGTCTGTGTGGGCTGGAACAGTAAGGACAAGGAGTGGCAAAATGATATGGAATAAATAATGGTAAAAGAAGTATTTCTGCCAATGATGAGTAATTACCCTATGAAATCTAGAATAATGAATTACAGATGTGCCCACTGGATTTGGAAGGGGTCTATAAATTTTTAGTATTATTTTTTGATTACATATTATAAGCAGTTTCATTACTAAGGATATTAATAGACTGCTGTGAAGGTAATCTCAGGAAAAAAGTTTAATTTATAGATATAACGATTGTACTACTTTTCATTCTTGGGGTGTCACCAAGGAAAGCGTCACAGTTATAGAAATCTGGAGGGCAGAGCCTGACACTTGTCCTCTACAGAGGAACAGTCTTCTCACTGTGATGTGGATACCAGCAGCGGTGGAGCGAGAGGGACTGCAACTGCTGCTCTTCGTGTTGAGCAAAACCCTGTCATAAGGTGTAAGGAACACGTGTAGCCTGTCCACCAGATCAGGGCTGCCGAAGGACTTCATCCTGGGGCGGCAAGAGCTCAGGTGTGAAATAGATCTCCGGGGCACTGTTGATGAAGGCTAGCTTTTGCCACAAACCACAAGTCTCCTCACACCTGCAGGCAGCAGGAAGAGAGAAGCTCTCTGGGGTGTCACCCAAGCACTAGTTGCCAGTTCTGACTCCCCTTTCAGAAAAGTCCTCCTCTTTCATGGACTGTAGAAGAACCCAGGGAAAAACCATTTGGAAGCTAAAGCGAGTTTTTACTGTTATCCCATTCCAATTGCCAATGCACTAAGTTTGCCAAGTGTGTCGATTACATGACTCGTGTTCAAAAGATCTTCTAAGAAAATTCTTGCCTCTGGCATCTCAGGCAACCATGCAGGACCAGCAGGTACCCTCCGGTTTGCTCTTCTAGACTTGAAAAGCCTCACAGTATTTGGCTTTACGTCCTTGATTCCTTCTCAAGATATGCTCTTACACATCTAACATCTAGGCCAGAGAAAATCTACAAGGAGGTAAGAAATTACACTGCAGTTCCCTGATTTTTTTCCCTATGCTTCTGACACAAATAGTTTCTGGTACTGATTCTGGCACTTTTTGGTGCATCTGTGCAGCTTAATTTGATACTGATCTAGCTATATGAAGGAAAGGAAGAATTAATCATCCGATTCTTAAATTTGCCATTTCCAGTAAATACTTTGAAATTCACTTGAGGATGGATCAAAACATGGATTTTGAAGACAAGTTCTATAAAGCCCCACCTAGAAAAAGAGACTTTAAAAACGCCACAAAAATAATTATCATTTCTTTTATTTATATGCAAGTGATTTGAACCACTCAGATTCACCAGTGCTGAAAAGACAATTCACTGAATCTGTGCAAGAACTGTGAGCTGACAAATTTGCTGGCTTTGCATGCTGACCATGCTGTTTTTACAGTAAAGCTGATCTTCTGACTCCTTGCTGAAAAAGGGTGGAGAGGTCAAAAGAAAGAGTAGTAGTGCTGGAGTAAGGAAGGAACCTGCTGCTTTGCCTCCTGCCTGTTCTCTGAACTTCCTGCAGGGACTGCCAGGCTGAGTTGTGGAAACCTGTCCATGAAGGACTCTTCTTTCCCAGGCTTTGCTTCTATTGACTGAGCATTCCCTTCACAAACCGTCTGCTTGCCCACTTTTCCATCTTTTCATATGTAAGCCAAGTAAAGTGAAGCACAATGCAGAGATCTTTGATATGCTATTAACCTCTGCTGGCAACTTAGATCACTAAGTTAGCACATCACTAAGCCAAGCAGAATCTCTACTCTCACCTTAACTTTGCTTTTAAGTACCAGTTTGAAACTTAATGAGACACAACCAAAACTGGTTGGCAACTCTTTTGCCCTCACACCATCTAACACCATCCCTGGGCACAGCCTTAGTTTTGTAAAATCTTGAGAAGGCCAGCACAATGTAAAGACGATTTGTTGTTAAATTAAAGATGATCAGAAGCAAAGTAGCACCTCTGTTCGTGGTGCTCTGTCCCAACATTTCCCAGCATACAGAGCAATGTTGAGCTGGGAGCACAAGCAGTGGTCTACCAGGAGCAAAGCACCTTGGCTGCTTGAAGCTACCGCAAGCTCTTAGCGGACAATAAAAAAGGCTCCGAAGAGTGACTCAGGCCTTCCAGGGGGAAAAGGTGAGACTGGATGAGATCAAACAGAACCAGGAAGGAAATGACTGTTACGCTAAGAGGAGAACGGATGGGAGGGAAGTGCAGTTGAGGCACCGTTGATAGATGACCTGTTAGTCTGAAGGTGACTCCAAACCAGCCCGTGGAGAAGCAGGGCCCAGCATCCAGCGAAACCGGTCACATACGTAGTTGATGAGGTGGGCAGTAAACCAGCAATTCTTAAACTACAAAGGGTTTCCACACCTGCACAGGGAGAGTATGCATGCAGAAGATACATTTGGGAGCAAAAGTCTTGAGAACTGTCAAATACAGTCCAAGGATATTTAATGTTGGGGTTTTTTTGGCTTCCTTACACCATATAAACTCCTTGGTCGTTCAAAATTCATATATAGTAGAGTTGAGGAACTAGGAAAAGCCAACCAAAACTAATGCATTCTTCCACATCCAACAAGGATTAGTAGATGACACCTTTTGCACATTCACAAACAGCAGAAACTTGTTAGATTGCAACACTTTCAAAATAATTGAGATTTAAAGCATCTTCCACTCTTCAAGTGGGGTTTGCACAGCAATACTGTATTGCACTCAGTTTTTCCCACAATATGTAGCACAAAATTGCCAAAATTGAGATCCCCGCAAATAACAAAGAACAGAATTTGCACTGGCATGCATGAATTGCCTCTGACAGCATGTTTTACTTGTTTCTACCTTGCAGGAAAGGCATCAGGACATTGCAATTTTGTACTTTTTTGGACCAGCTAGTAGTTAAAACTTGCTGTGGAAACACTGACTAACGCTGCTGCTCCTGGTTGAAATCTTTAAAGAAGATACCACTATGTTTTTCTATAAACAAGGCTGCAGATATTTAAAAAAGGAGCACCCTGACCAGCTAGTGTTATCTGAATGGCACAACTATCTGTCTCAGGACTATCTTCCCTCCGCATTCACAAGAACTTCTAAATAGGTATTTGTACGATAAACAGGTCTAAGATGATTCTAATCGTTGTTTTAAATCTCCAGGTATTAGAAATCTAGATATTTTAATGTTGTCACCTGCTATCAGACACCCTACACAGACGTGGTGTTTGTATTTAGTTAGTGGTTTTAGGGCCTGTTCCAGTTCCTTTTATATTTAGGCAAGTGCCACAGTTTTGGTGGGGTTTAGTAATCAAGATTAGCGGGCTAGAGAATAACAACATGCGAAGTCAATGCTCACCCAGCCCCGCTTTGTTCTGCATGACTGACCTTAATACCCTTTACATCCACAGCCCCAGCCTGCACGTGTCAGGAAGATGTCAGAGCAGCAGGTCGCTCGGCTTTGTTTCAGTCAATCAGACAGCAGCAGAAATAGATACCGTACGAACAGCTTGCAGCAAAGTTATCTAAATGCTTAGAGAAGAAATTCATTAAAGATTATCTTTAACAGACTTGAAAAATAAATTCCTGCCTTTATCTACATGGTACAGGGAGAGCAATTTTCTACATATTAGCATAATAATCACCAGAGGAGTACCTTCTTGCCATATTGCTTGTTTATATCACTTCAGTATCTTGTAGTCTTGAGAATGCACATTTTTAGCTTTGTATTTCTGTCCTGTGTGTTTTCCTTTATACCTTACATATTCAAATCCTAGTCATTACTTCTTTGTCATGCACAAAACGTATCAGAGTTTTACCTCTGCAAATTGCAGCTACTAGCACAGACAGCAAAAGCAGCACCAGCTAACACCTCATCCACTGAATTGTCAGTCATCCCTCAATGGCTACGTTACAGGCCTTTGGCCTAACCTAGGCAAAAAGGCTGGGCTTCTCTGGGTTAAAATGAAAAGCACCTAGTAAAAGCGTGTCTTTACAGAGCAGGATGCCTATCCATGAGAGTAAAGAAAAAAAAATTAAAAAAAAAATCACCTTTCTTCAACAATGCAGAGGATTTATTTTGGCTGTAAAAACCTGAACTACGATCTTCATTCTTCTCCCTTTTCTCTTCATAAATATAAACCTCAGTCTTGGGCCAATATAAACGCTACAGAAACTTAATATCATTTAACCCCTGGTTCACTCCTTAAGTACTTATAAATTGCAAATTATTTAAGATGGATTTAAGTGCTTGACATTTAAACACAAGTTTTACACACTGACATCATTGTACAAACTGTCAAAGAAAAAAAAAAAAAAAAACACCGACATATTACAGTAAGAGTATATTTTTTGAGTATTTGAGGCTTTTGAGTATATAAATACATGATTAATCGGGGAATGAATAATTCTGCAGTGTTTTTCCACTTGAACAATTCTCACTTTGCCTCTAAGGCTTCTTCAGGTGAAGTCATACTAAACAACGTTCTTCTAAACTGGGGAAAAAGAAAAAAGAAACCAAACCAGAACAGCCCTATTTCTATTTGGTTCACTTTCTAGGATACTCTTCTAGGTTGACAGGATTTAAAATCCCCTCAAACAATTTCAGATGTTCTTGTAACTCCTCCATTAGAAGGGAGCTCAGTACGCTGAAACCACTCAGAAAAGTTGGTGGCCTAATAAAAAAAAAAAAAAAAGGCTAACAGATTGCAGAGAAGGTATTCATCCCAGACTAAGTCATTCATATCTGTTGTTCCCACATGTAAATTTCATTGACTTATCTGCCCCAATCATCTTATCTCACTCTTTTCGATTTGTTGCAAACACATCGAGGAGGCCGCCATAAAATATCATCAAACGTCTGTAGCACAGCTCTGCTTCTCCAACTTCAGGTATCACCTTGACTTCAGCATCCTGGTGAAGGAAGCTGCAAAGAACTTCCTTGACAGTGCTGTTTAAAACAATGCTGCTTTCAGAAAGGACAGTGTCCATTTACACAAGTAAGGTAAAACTAGTTTCAGATTTGTGCCCTAATTCTTCTGCCAAATTAACTTTGGTAACAGATGTACTACAATTTTACAGAAGTCAGGCATCTGATTAACAACAGGTAGAACTAATGCCTCTCAATAGTACTGTACCTGCAATTCTCAAAACTGGAACTTTTAATTACATTTTCATTATGAATTGAACTAGACCAAAACTGATGCACATGAAATACATGTGCAGTTGACACCTTCACCTGCACAGCCTGAGGAAAGATCAACCCTCCCAAACCCACAGAGCTTTGCAATACAGATGAGACACCTAAGTGCTTACTTTAATAAATAATAGGTTTGGACATAGGGCTATAAACACCAAATAAAGCTCTCCCTTTGATCTTTATAAAATATTTAATGAAATCTCCCAAAAGTGACAAAAATATTACAAAACTGAACTTCAAAGACAGCCCTTTCCTCCAATTATCAAAAAACCTAACTTACCTTCCCCTTTGAGCTAAACTTAGCTACTTTTATGCAGGATGAGCAGCTCTACTATGTGTTCACAGTCCCATTACCTTGTTACTTTAATTGCTGAGCTAAATTTACATTTAGCAAATTTCACACTTTCTTGAAAGAGAGAGGAAGAAAATGGCAGGGACTTAGCAACAGATGTATTATAAATATAGTATTACAAAATCCACTCTGTATTTGCAGTTTGCTGTCCCTCAGCTAAGTCAATGATGAATACTTTCAAAGTTTTCTTCAATTTTTTTGTATTTAATAATTTTCAAAAATAATAACCACTCTAATAATATTTTGCATTCCACTGTATAGAAATGTTGTAGGAAATAATGTCCAAAGAGATCTGTCTTCAATGTAATATTAATTTAATAGTTGATGTGCATTATTCACATTTATATGCAAATACATGTGATATTAGTCCGACATGCTGCCAACAGAGGCAGTTGCTTAGAAAGATACATTCGTGCATCTTAAGCCACTCTGACCCACTAGTGTTAGAAGATTTGTTGATCCGCTATGTTTTCCTTCAGGTGAAGTCGGGGAACATTTAAATGGTTCATTCTGCTGCATGTTAAACTGGTCAGTGTTTTGGCCATCTCTCTCTTTCAGATTTTGTTCTACAGGAGAAAAGCCTTCTGTGAAGCCTGCTGGTTTTAACACATGTAAATGCAAACACAGCTGGTTTTCTGTTCTTCAGGGATTCTTCTTCTTGCTTTTCTGTTCTTCCATAAGCTCTTTTGCATTACATCTGGACCCCAATGCTGTTAACATTTCTATTGTCGTCAAGTTGGCTCCCTTCATTATCAATCGCTCTCCATCAGCTGTAAATGGAAAAAATGTTAACAAGTCACAAAGTTTAAGTCACAATTACTTTCGTGTATAGTTCTGTTTAAATCCAAATACCCTGTTCATCTTGTTTGATTAGAAAGTACTCCACTTACCAAGGAATCTGGATTATGCACCACCAACAAACAAATATATTAAACTGCACACAATACACATGTAATTTTCATTTCTGTGTTGCCTTATTGAAAAATCTCAAACATTTGTCTACATATACCTATAGTAAGAACACGTATTTGATGAGAATGGCTCATACTATGCCCTCAAAGTCATCTAACAGAAGGCACAGAATGTACTGGAAGGCATAACTTCCATACATGGCTCAGCATTTTAGCAGCACGTTGTCTATGGTCCGTTTAACTTACTTCTTTAGCCAAAACAACTAATAGGTTTACACAATCTGGTGGTTATAACGTAAAAAACCACAGTGCACTAGGATTTCTAAAATTCCCAAATAAATTATTTTAAAACAGGGAGGAGGCGGTAGAAGTTAAATATTGTACCTAAGTTAATTATTTATTTTTGCAAAATTTGCAAATACAAAAGCTACACTCAAACCCATACAACACAATACCATGCACGGCATCCAAGTTCCGGCCCCATGTTTGCCAACTACAACGGCTACAGACTCTTCACTTGGAAAATAATCAGCTCTTAGAAAATGAAGAGTCCAGAACTGTAGCTCTTGGCACCAGTGAAATAAATTGTTTTGGGTTTACGTTGTGAAAAACACCAAGCTTTACTTCTTGAGTCTTAATACATCACAGTTAAGAGACAAGGATGAGACAGACAGAGGCATGGCAGAGGGAGAAGCAGGCAATGTCAACACTGAAATAACTAGACCGTCCTAAGCAAAATCAAGTACATTCAACACTCTTGACATTTCTACAGATTCACTAAATATATGGAAGTTTGAAGACAAGCGGGTAGCAAGAAGCAATAATAATGAAAACTTTAATGGGCTACTTAACATATTGGTCCATTACAGCACAGCAGGAAAGAAGATGCAGCCAGAGAAAAGGACAAAAGCAGATTAGAGCCATCTGTTTACAGCCTAGAAGCTGGTCCGCTTCCAGAACTGATGAAATTTCCACCATCAATTCCCTGCCTGCTCACCATATCCTCAAACGAAACCAAGAAATTTGTTGTACATCAGTTGACCTCATTCTGCAAGTCCATCTGCACATGTATGCTCTTATCCATATGAGCAGTTACTTCAAACTGCATAGTAAGTTACTCAGTTGCATATGCAACTAAAAGTATTCAGCTTTTCTGTTCTCAAGACTGAGATGCCTCCACCACAGATAACATTAAAAAACTACAGAAAGTGAACAGATTTTACATCAAAACAGAACTACAGTCATTTCCCTGGAACTGTACCTGACTGCAAGGTCACACAAGTATGTCAATACAAAAGTAGACTCAACCCTAAAGTTAAGTCAGTTCTTTGATCTAAGATCCACCAGATCTAACTGTAGTACAAAGACATATACACAGATTTATCTAGACATCAGGCTGCTAGTGACTCGCTCTTCCTTTTTTCCTCCCAGCTGCTCAACATGTAGCTATGGACCAGAACAAAAAAAAAAAAGTAACTACAGTAAAAGAATCATAAAGACAACAACATTGTAACAACACAAACCCAGAAAGTCTTTTTTTTGTCAAGATTAAAAATGAGCTCCTTACCAAACATAACATCTACAAGTGGTTCAGACCCATCATGTCTCACGTCAGCAGTCACTTCACAGTTTCTATTAGTGGCCTGGATTTTTTTATGGTTTATACATCCAAGAAATTTTCTGAAAATATATTTGAAAATATGTTAAGTATGTTGCTGATAGAAATTATAGTAAGCATATTTCTAAAACGAATTAGAATATCTTGATATCATTGGGCAACAAAAGTATAAACAAAATAGGATTTGTGTTTAATAATTTCAGACAGGTACTTCTTATGAGATAATCACTCTTAAAAATCCAATGGACTTATACGCTAAGATGTAAAAAGCATAGCAAAGAAGTTTGCAAAAATTCAGTGTATGCACTCTCTGCATCTCTCTCAGCTGGGTTAGTAACAATAATAAAAAAATAATCAGCGAAGTCATTTTATTTTTCTTTATACACAGGTCATTTGCCAATGTTTTATTGTTTGGGTTTGAGAGAGCATTTATTTATTTAACATCATTGGTCTCCCTTAGATTTCTGAAATGCCTGACAGCTACTTGACATTCTGGCAGCTTAAAGATATTCTAAATTAAGTTCTGTTACTAAGTTCATTTCAAAAGTAGATGTGTCTGTAAAGCTATTGCAAAATGACATTTTACAATTGTTTGGTGCAGATCCTACATCAGTCAAGAAGCATAATTACTTAGATTTCTCCAACAGTTAACTACCAAGATGTTGCCCCCTCTCTCTCCCATTACCAGCATTTGGACTAGCGATTACAGACCCCCACCCACAGGCTCAGCAACTGAGAGGGGCATCTCCCTGTGTAGTTTGGTAAAGCCAAATGCACATGCCTACATGCAAGGGTCTATGCTTAGGCACAGAGATCCTCCAAAAGTCAGCACAGAATGAATGCTGTGTGCATCCTGGTAACACCTACATAAGCAGAGCCCTTAAAACAAACACAGCATCTTCTTATTCTGAAACGTTAGGGCTCTGCGTAGACTAAGCTACAAAGCCCAGATAAATACAAACCTTCAAAGCACAAGATCATGAAAGTTAAAGTACTGCAGATGCATTAGTTTGGGAAAAGGAGGTTCTTCTCCACAGTAGGAGCAACAGAAGCTGCCCTTTCCCTCATGATTTGCTCACAGGACATCTTCTTACTTTTGCTGGCTGCAGTAACAGCAAGTCACAAGACTCTGCAGTGACAGCAGTTTTAACAACAGCTTCATTCAGCATCTGCCACTGCTGCGACTTGGGGCAGCCGCTCTCCCTGCCTTTTGGGAACGCTCCCAGCTTCCACGGGCCAAGGGGCGCAGGCCAGTGCCCCTCGTCATGCCTGGGCTCTGTGGCAGGCCTGGGGCACAGGGCCCCACTGTGGACACATAAAACCCCAGCTTCTACCCCCTCAAATAAATAAAATTACAGGCAAAAAGTCCAGCCCTCACACTCAGAACCATAGAATACTTTGGGTTGGAAGAGAACTTAAAGATCATCTAGTTCCAACCCCCCTGCCATGGGCAGGGACACCTCCCACTAGACCAGGCTGCTCAAACCCCCACCCAGCCTGGCCTTGAACACCTCCAGGGATGGGGCATCCACAACTTCCCTGGGCAACCTGTTCCAGTGCCTCACCACCCTCACAGTAAAGAATTTCACCCTAATATCTCATCTAAATCTACCCTCTTCCAGTTTGAAGCCATTCCCCTTGTCCTGTCACTACATGCCCTTGTAAAAAGTCCCTCTCCAGCTTTCCCATAGGCCCCCTTTATGTACTGGAAGGCTGCTATAAAGACTCCACGGAGCCTCCTCTTCTCCAGGCTGAACAAGCCCAACTCTCTCAGCCTGTTCTCTGTACAGAACCCACGCCCGGGACGCTGGAAGGGCGTCGAGCAGTTCATAAACAAGGAGACCCAGCCGAGACCTCCCCGCGGGTCCGAAGGTCCGGCCATGCCCAGGCGGTGGCCGCAGCGGGGCCGGAGCCGGGGCCGGCCCCGCAGCCCCCTCACCTTGTGCTCTCCACGTTGGACTCGAAGGGGCAGAAGCGGACCACGATACTCTTCACCGGCCGCAGCACTACGCGGATCTTGGACGCCATCTTCTTTCCGCCCCCTACTACAGCTCCCAGCAGCCCTCTCGGCGGAGACGGGAAATGGAGGCGGGCGGGCAGGCGCCGTCCGCCCTGCAGGCGGCTGGGAAATGTAGTCCGCGGCGGCCTCCCGCAGCATAGACTCATAGAATGTGTTGGGTTGGAAGGGATCTTTAAAGGTCATCTAGGCCAACCCCCCTGCAGTAAGCAGGGACATCTTCAACTAGATCAGGTTGCTCAGAGCCTCATCAAGCCAGTGTCTCACCACCCTCATTATAAAGAACTTCATCCTAATGTCTAACCTAAACCCACCCTGCTCTAGTGTAAAACCATTGCCCCTCGTCCTATGGCTACATGCCCTTGCAAACAGCCCCTCCCCAGCTTTCTTGTAGGCCCCTTTTATGTACTGGAAGGCTGCTATAACGTCTTCCCGGAGCCTTCTCTTCTCCAGGCTGAACAGCCCCAACTCTCTCAGCATGAGGGCCTCCCCTCATGGCAGCCCTGCCACCCGCCTTCTGCTAACAGGCAGGGCAGCTTGGGGGGCTAGCAGCCGCCTGCCCCACAGGCCTCTGGTAACACCCTGAGGCACTCGGGGCCGGGCTCATTCGTGGCTGTGGAGGGAGAGGGACCAACTGACCCACATGTCCCAGCTCCTCCTCGGGCAGTGTAACACCGTAGGTACAGTAAGGGGGAAATAAAAGGCACAGTTTTCACATAAAACTGACATAAAGGACCTCCTCTGGGCTCCGCAGCAGAAGTCGCAGGCCTCTGTGCTGTGAAGACTTGGGTGTGGGAGGGAGAGGGCCTGAGGTAACGCTTATGGGAAGTTACAGCATATAGTATCCATGCACTGAAGAAGCCAGGTTGGGCTTGATTTCTTTAGGTTAAATTTACCCCTATGATGTGACAGCTTTTGATGTCTTCCAGAAGCAGTTTAATACAATCAAATAGACAAGGATATTAATCATAGAATCATAGAATCGCCTAGGTTGGAAGGGACCTTTCAGATCATCGAGTCCAACCATCAACCTAACTCTGACAAAAACCATCACCAAACCATATCTCCGAGCACTATGTCTACCTGTCTTTTAAATACCTCCAGGGATGGTGACCCAACCACTTTCCCTGGGCAGCCTGTTCCAGTGCTTAATAACCCTTTCAGTGTAAAAACTTTTCCTGATACCTGAGTAGCCAATACTACAGATAAATTAGAGGGAATATTTTGCAATGTATCAAGCAGAAGAGAGACTGGTAAGAGGCTGGGAGTGAATCCGTTTATTCCCGACTGGTCAGGCGCAGCAGCTGCACACCTGGCCTTCAGACAAAGGTTTGGGGATGTTGGTGTGGTTGGTGTCGGCTGTGTATTCTCTGCGTTTTCCACCAGGTGGCAGAGACCTCCCTGAAACAGCGCTGCAGCCTCTCACGGCTTCCTTCTGCTCCACAGCACCGAGATCCTGGCGAGGATTAGTGACAGGGTGAGTGGAATAAACTCGGTAGCAATGGCATTTAAACACACGTTGTGAATTCCTGTGGGATATCCAATACAGACCCATTCTGATCCGCAAGAACTGCATTAAATGTTTGGCATCGCTCGTAACGGGCAACCTGTTTTTAGAAGCTTGTCTTTATTGGAAGTCCTCTTTTTAAAAAAAAAACATGTAGTCATTGAGAAAAATCACCCTCTTCATTGAGGTTTAGCCAAGATAAATTAAGTAGCAAAACTAAACACAACAGTGTCAATATAGTTTTAATGTTTAAAGGTTTTATTCTTGCATTATTATTAATATCACAGTGTTTCCATTATGGGAAAAAAACACATTTGTGTGAGGTATCTTTTGAAAGCCTCCACTGTAACCAACAAATGGCTGATATAAATAGGAATTTTTCCTGTTTAATAGTATCAGATACAGGACCAGGTACATAAAGTATTTTACATTTAGAAGGCAAAAGAAACTTACAAAATTTCAAGATATCTTTCTCCCTTATAGCAGAAAGAGCTTGATGTATTCCATTTAAAATCTGTTCCATCAGCTTCTATGGCAGCACTGAAGGAATCAGCAAAGGACTAGGAAAGAAAGAACGATCACTGATTTTTCTAAGGGCTCCATTCTCCCCACTGTTGGTGCAATGGCACTTACTGACTTCAAAATAAGCATGACAAAAACAGTTTTATAGTTGCTCTTATTGTATTTTGATAGTCATTTCATGTAGCATGTTTAGCTTACGTTGCACAATTAGATGAAGAGAAAATTTTGTTTACTCGTTTCCACACTTAGATTGGTCAGCAGTAAAAGTTTCTTCTTTCCCCTTAAGCCATCTGTTCGGAATAATCAAAAACCATCTCTGCTTTTTCAAACTAATTTTAAATTTTTTTAAATATGAGAGATTCGCAGTAACATGAAAGAACAGGTAACTGTTGAAAGAATGTGGTAACTGAAAGGCTCTCTGTTCTTTCCCTCTCATCCTCTCCTCAAAAAGTAGACTGTATCTGTGAAATGAAACCAAGGGATTCATTTCCTATGAGTAGGGATATCCCATCGTTGGATGCTACCCTACATGTTGATGACCAACTCTTTCTCAACACTTCCTCTAGATGCAATAGTTTTAGCTGATGATAATTCTGGTGAGAGTGCTAACTTGTACACTTACTAAGTTAGATAAATAGCCAACACAGTAGCTATTTAAAAAGTGACGCAGCAATTTAAAAAACCACAAACATTTCTTCATATGCCTTTAAACCCAGGCGGTGCTTAACCCCATTATGTTGGACTACCCTCAATTTATACCAAAGTAACTCCAACTGTCCAAGCACAATATTTAAATGCCATTTCAGGAAAGATGATCATTTATCCATGAAAGACCTTGAATGAGTCTCTCCAGCTCCAGCGAGTAATCTGGGAACTCTCAAATGTCTGCGTCTCTGGGGGCGTCCTTGGGAAACTGAATGATTCATGATTCTTATATCTAGTGATAATCATGCACATTCCTAAAGCATAGCAACATGAAGAGGCATGAAAGTTATATTATTATAATAGAAACAATTTTAGTATTCCTTTCACCAGGTGGATTTTTTTATTATAAATACTGCCTTATCCCAAGTCTACAGACTTTCATATCATTAGTTTCACTGAAATGTAGCCACGATCCCATAGATGATTTATATCTAAGCACCATACATGGTGAGGAAAAACTGCAGCCATGTTTTACACTGCAATTATGAAGACAGGCAGAAAAAGACTATAATATTAATTATAGTTAAGTCAATTTTCCTCTTTTCTCATTGA
This sequence comes from Stercorarius parasiticus, assembly GCA_013396915.1. Lineage (NCBI taxonomy): Eukaryota > Metazoa > Chordata > Aves > Charadriiformes > Stercorariidae > Stercorarius > Stercorarius parasiticus. The sequence continues at coordinate 869,072 of VWZL01002232.1, read as the reverse complement.
TCACCCCAGCAACTCTTAGATCCAGGGAGGATTCTTCCACTTTCCCCCCTATTTCTTTCATATTGGTTTCATTTTCTGTAATGTTTTCTGACTATAGAAATACCCACCTTTCAGAACCCTTTGAAAACTGATTTCTCAATATTTTGGACGTGCCTGCTTTTAGTACCTTGAGTCTGGCTTTTGATTGCTCTTCAGTTAATTTCTTCCTTTAAAATCTGGTGGTCTTTCAGATTCTTTTTCCAAAACACTGCATGAGAGAGGTTTCTCAACACTGCATTTCAGGTATGGTATTACACCTCCATGCACTTACTTGGTTCTGAAGACTTGGATCGTTATCTCTGCTTGTCCTCAGCTGATTCCTTCCTCTGCATCTTTATCCTTTTTTCCTGGGTCTTTCTCTGAGTCTTGTCACAAATGTCAATAGGCCCAGAATTTAGCAATCAAAATGTCATGTCTGCACATCTAGTTATAATGCTGAGTACTGCAGGAATAAAATGTAATGCTGCCTTCAGGGCAGTAGCCCGTACTGAGGGGAAGTGAGCCAACACAAATCCAGCAGCCAGCCTATTTTGCACTGAGGTGATGCTTCCTGATGGCCACCCAGAAGAGGCTCTTTGAAAAAGATGGTGTGCTGGGCCTGACAGGAGAAAAAAATTATTTCTGGAAACAGAAAAACACTCTGACAAGGGCAGGATCATGGAACATATCTTCGTAAGAGCAATGGACGGAAATGGTCAAGATCACAATGGACTTGTATGCAGTCATTATAAAATACTCGTGCCCCATTGAAGGACATGTTGGGTTGAATTCCTGCCATACTGGAGGAACACTGCTTATAGTCATAAAAACATAAACCAGTCTGTGTTCTCTATGGTTTTGTGTCTTCCTTTGAACTGAGTATTCTTACACCATATATCAGTTACTGAATTTCAAAAATGTTTCCCCAAAGAGAAGAGCTCATAAAGGTCCTTTATTCTCTGAAAATTGTAGAAGTCAAACATAGTTTTATACTAACAGTACTACTAATTTTGCCTATAATTTATAAAGCAATTAATAGTTGTGTGCCGTTAATATGATTTTCAGAAATAAAACTAAACTCAACGGGCAAAGGTGCTTAGTTTATAATTCATTCTGAAATAGTAACTCTGTGTATCAGTTAAGAAAAGCTTTTATGTGAGTGAATAAACAGATTCCCTAGCTGCTCTTTCCTCCTCTGCAAACATGTGTTTCTATTGCCTGAGGTTAGCAATTGCCAGCAGAAATGTTTGCTAAAATAATATGCAGCATTTAACTGGCTGAGAACATACTGTGCCAGTTCCTGACTTTTGTAACCTAATTTCTTGAGGAAAATACTGAAGTTTTTCAGGCTACGCCTTCATATGAAATAGAGCAAAAGCTTTACTTCATCTATTTGTCTTCCCTGTCTAATAAATACTACATTGGATAAATGCAGCTATCATTTGGATTTTTATGTTGATTTAAAATATGCAGTTGCTCCCAGCAAAGGTTCGTTATCATAACAGCACAAGGCACAAAGAGGAGCTGAAATGCATGGCAACCACCCAAGGTTAGCACTCAAGTCCTTGAGGTCTGGAATCCGTGCTTGAAACTCCAGGTAGATTAAATGTGTATATTTTTACTTTAAAGGTCCTGCACACAGTGATCTATGGGTATGTTCCCATTTGACAGACCTAATTCTAACAGAGACATTATCATAATTTAAGAGGGAGCAGGTTTCCAGAAGTGCAGACTTTGGGTAAAGGAGTTGCATTGGAATTTTAACTACATGTTCAAAGACTTCCTGAAGGTTTGTCTGTGCTTCGAATAACTTGTTAGAGATTCTGAGGAGCTCAGCAGCATATTGACATTTGTACCACTCTGCTAAGGGCATGCTTTGGTGTTGTGAATATTGTAAGCAAAGCAGTTTGTTTTCACTGTCTTCTGCTAAGAATAGCCATCCCTATAGATTGATGCCTTAAGTTATTAGTATTGTCAGCAAACTGTGATAATATTGCGCAATTGAACGAGGTGACCAGCCAATATAGTCTCTCTATGCACTTTAATTCTTTCCATGGCAAGAACTTTCACTTGATATTCTACAAGCTTATTTATGCACCAGTTTTAACTTCTATTTTTATAGTCTTCAAGAAGGTATCTAGACATTACATACACGTAAGCCATAGAATACCTGCTTAGCACAGACAACAGCTGAAACGTAGAGTTTCTAGTCATCAGACATAAAGGAACTAGATGTCAAAACAGGGTATCTTTATCTAACCATTTTCTGTAACTAGTTTAATTTCATTTTATCTATTTATTAACATAAGTGAAAGGTATCCCCTCAAAAGAGTCACTGTAAAGAATTCTTACCACCTATGTGACTAGAAGACCATATTTCTTTAAACTTGAAAACATGTCGATAGCAGTGACACGCTACTAAATTTAGTGTTGTAATTCCAATATAAAGGTAGTTTGCATTACTGAGAGGCCGTGACAAAGATATCCTCTATTGTAAATTTAAATATGCCACAACACAGAATCACAGAATGGTTAGAGTTGCAGTCCTATGCTCAGTTATGAAAAAAACCCCATGTGAAAAACCCTAGCAACTGGATCATGAATCTGTTGGTCTGACATTATGTTGGAATAACAGACGTATGTTTGGTTAAAAAACCTACATAGCTCAGGAAGAGTATGATTCAGTTGGTTTCACACAAGAATTCCAGATGCAATGCAGTCAATGATATATGCAGACGTACTGTAGCAATTAGTAGAATAAAGATCTGAGCCATTCTGAAGTATTTGTCAGGTATCTCCTTGTGTGATTACAATAATAGTGTAATAATTACATTATTCTGTACTAATTGAAGTAAGCCTGTCAAAAGATAGAGAACAAATAAGATAATGCAGGAGTTGTTATACATACGGAAGCTACATTACATAAACAATAGGCAGCAGATGACAATTTAGATAGGTATTCCCAGGGAAATTATGTTACACAGATGAAATTAGGAATATGGAATGCCATATAAATAGCAAAACTGGTGAATTTTATGTAAGCATATATTGCCAGTTAATACTGTAATGAAGCAAGTATAATTTCTTAAAGTAGTGGTTTTCAACCTGTGGACTCTTAGTCATCTGTGGACTATTTGTAGTGGGTTCATGAAGGAATATTTGAAAAATACAATTCTTACTGTTGGTAGGCTTCCAGTCAGGATCAAGAAGTCTCAATGTCCACTTGAAAATTGTGAGGATCCACAGACCAATAAAGATTAATCACCACGGTGTAAGTGGTCACTGTTCAGCCCCGATGACATGAGATAGCAGAGCGTTGGTTACTAGGCTAGTTCCAAATGGTCAGATTCTCCAGTCAGGGTTTCTTATTGTTTTAAAAATACCAAAGATTCTTGTCTGTGTCACTCAAACCAGAAGAAATCATGGCAATTTGTGCTCAGTCTTGAATAACTGACAGCATATCCACATTTCGTCCCTCTTTAACTACATTATCTAAATTAGACATCTCAGTGCCCTGGGATAACCAGTTCAACCCTTACCTTTATTCACTTTTTTGCATAAAGTATATACATATTGAACAGCGAATGTATGAGTCAGAGATTTCAAACTCTTGTGTTTAGTTTTGTGCATGTAATGCTTTTGTTCACATATTGAAATTGCTTGATCAAATTTCACTTAGGTCAGTCACATTTCCCTCTCTAGTGTTGATTGATAGAAGTTAACCAGATGAATCAACACTATAAAACTAGAAATATTTGCAATACATTTATTTTTATACTCTTTCCCCATTTTTAAATGAATTAGCAACGTAATAGATTAAGAACTATAATTTATTTTCCGAAGATCATTTCTAGCAGCAAGTAAATTCATCTCTGCTTCTCAGACCCTCATTGAGAAGCTTAGTGAAAACCAAACATTTGTGAGCAGGTATTCCCATACTAAAATAGCTCTACAGAGATTCAAGGTAATATTCAAGGGATAACCACTTTAAAATGAAGGCAGAGAAATTGCAAACTTAGCTACATTTACTCCATCTCCATCATGCCTGCAATGAGGATGTATACATTCATTTACTATCTACTGTAGTGTCCGTCCATCCCCCACAACAAGCCCATATCACCAAAGAAACAGTAAAACAGCATTTTCCAAAGACGCTTTTTCTTGCAAAATGCGTGAGTACCATGTTGGCTCTAGGTATAGTAACAATGTGAGGTTTGGGGGATACAAGCTGTCCCTGCATGTGTATCCCTTGTACAGTGGTAGCTGGGTTTATGGGCACTACTAGAATTAAGGTGATGCCTGACGGTTCATAGCCCACTCCCATGCTATATGCACAAAACAGGTTTGTCTCCGCAGATACTCCGTTGTCCAAACTAATAAGAGAGATGCTCTTGCTGTGACTGCACAGAAAGGAGCACGCCACGTGAGAAAGGCAGCAGTGCACAGCAAAGAGGCAAACTGCCTGTGGCGTCTCACCAAATACGTTTACAACAGCAGACAGCTCCCGTGGAATTGTTGTGATGAGCCAAGGTTTCTGCTGCCTAACCCTGCGCTGCCCACAGTAGCTTACAGCCCTGCTCTGCCTTTTGTGGGGCTTTCACCTGTTTGTAATCAAGCAGATGTAATCAGCTCAGAGGAACAGATTTCTCCTCCCAGCCTTATACAAATATATATAATCTATTTCAGTTATTGATTTGTGCTGTTTGGTAGTGATGCACACTATTTAAACCTTAAGGTTTAAATCCTCCGTGCTTCTCACTGCCTTAATAAGCTGCTCCTGCCTCCCCCTCTCCTGTGGCTTTCGGGACACAGTCAATACCTATAAACTCTAAAAATGTGACGGGAAGTTTCATCTCATTAAAGTGCTTCACGAGGGGAGATTTCTTTATTCCCTCTTGTGATTTGTGTTCACAATTTCTGACCTTTAATGTCGGTGTTGTCTCACCCATACGTTGCGTGCCCCAGGGAAGTGTACTCAAGTATATCACAGGACTTACTAGGGGATTTTTGCTTTATGTTATACACCTTCCTTATCTACTGCAAGAGTATTCTCATCTGTTTATAGATCACTGCAATAGCTCAATGAGTAAAATCATTCTTCTAGAAGATCAAGTTCTGGAGAAACTACTTACATTGCTTTCAGATATTGCTTTTCTACCATATTTTTCACTGTGCTTGTGTCAATAATGCAATTTTTTACTCTTTTGGTACAATTCCTCAGTAAAGACCAATTATCTTTAGGAATATCATAGCTGTTGGGTTGTTTTTTTTTCCACTGTTCTTATCATACCTATGTTTTCGACTGTGTCATGTTGCTAAGGTTTCTGGAAACTGGCTTATGACTCATCCTCTTTCTTCCTCTTAGAGCACCTCCAAGAGGCTTAAATGGGGTCATAAAATAAAAATACAAGTGAAGGAACAGCAACCCAGCTTCCTAACCCTACAGTACTTCAAAGAGTCCACATACTTCAAAGTGTCAAGGGATTGTGGGCATGAAACGACAGTAGGTTCCCGGGCATCCCATTGCTCCTTTGCAAGCCAGCAGTGCCAGCTTCAGCAGTCTCTCCTGGATCTCCTGCTGCTAGATATTCATATTAACCCGTCGGCCCCGTGTCAGCACAGCCTCCCTCTGCTCACGGATGCAGCCCCAGCATAACAAATTGCACTTGAACAGCTTGAGAGCTGCAGGTGGCTAAAGAGCCCCAAAACTACCACCCACCATCTAACAGCAGCCAGCAGCTTCCAAATTTGCTGTCAGTCCTTGCAGCTAGTAACTACAAACATTTATCATTTTCTCCATCTGAAGAAATTAGGCTGCTGCCTCTTCCTCCTAGGAATGTGGGGAGGGCAAGTCAAAGGAGGGAACTATGCTTGTAAGGAGTCTCACAAAGACAGATGGGGCCAGAAAGAAGCTGTACTCAAAGAAATACAAGTCTAAACCATTCTCTGTTCTCTGCATTGCTAAAATTTCCTTTTATAAAGAGAAATGGCTGATCAAGATTCTGATCCTCATCAGAAATTTGCTGAAGCCACCAACGACTTTACTGAAACTGCTGATTTTTGAGCAATACTGCACGCTCTTGCACAAAAATGCTCTTTCTGTCAACATCAGGTTTAAATACATGCATAACTGGCTCCACGTTACTTGAGAATGATAGAGTTCTTGGAGCAAAAATCAGGAAGCTATATAAAGAGAAGTGCCATGGGAAGGACAACTTTTTATGTATTTATGAAACTTTTCCAGGCAAACATGAAGCAGTCTTAGTCTGCTTTCATAAATACACTTTTCCATAGGATTCACACAGCACAAGAGTATGCATGAAAATACATAACATCTAGATGAAATACAAAAATGATACCAATCCCTTTGGTTGGTATCAATAGGTTAAATGGATTTCTCTGCCCCTTCAGGAGCCCGATGTGATCCGAGCAGCGCTGGTCCACCAGTGCTTGAAACCTTGGCTGAAAAGGCTTGTGCTTTATTTTTTTGGTAACCGTTCCAGAGAAACACTTGATGCAGTGAACTGAAAAAGACATTTTATTCCAGGTGTCATTCAGTAAAGAGATGTCTCAGTTAAATAAGTATGCTTTAAAGCCTTTATGTACTGTATCAATCAGAGAACCAAAATGAAGAAGTAAGTGGCTCAAAAACTGAAGATTAATGGTAAAATCTAATAGTGGTGCAGAAGACAGAAGCAAGAGATAACTTCCAACTTAATTCTTGAGTTGTGATCTAGAAACTGCTGAAGTCAGGTAACCAATAATGAGAGGGTAGGAACCGAAAAAGTCCCCCAAAATAACAAGCCAATATCGTGTTCTATGATTTTCATCAGTTTAACAATGAAAGATAAGTAACCACAACAAACCTGGAAATACATCAGGCTGACGGTGCCTTGGAAATGCATTAGGTAGCCCTGGGCACCTACCTGCACAGTGCAGCAGAGTTTGTGCGGAAGGATCTGATGCTTTCCGTTGCTATTATTTCATTGCAATGGGGATCCAGGCTTACGCTGGGGTACTTCCACTGAATCCAGCGGTGTCCTGTGACAAAATGCTGCCCTGCCTGAGGTGGCCCACCAGGCGGTGAAGCCCTGGGTGAGCCTCTTTGAGTCCATGGGACCTGGCTTCATAGGATCACCACTTTGTTCAGCAAGTGCATTTGGGTCCATTCTCGATCTGCTTCCCTGGGCTCAGGGAGTGGGTTTTCTGTGCAAATAATGGAGGGGAGATTAATCCAAAACATTCCCTGCATATCAGACATGTTTAGGCATGTTAACCTGTCTCTGTGCTTATTTCTGGGATGGCACTGGTCAACTACAAAACCTGTGCTCAGAGCCAATAGTTTTGCCATTAAATTTATCCAGGTGACATTGGGTCAAAATTCTTGTTGAGAGTTCTGAATATAACTAAACAAAACCTCTTTAATGCCAGAATAGCCTTTTAACTATTACCAGTTCAGCATGAATTCCTTAAAAAATGCTGAGTGCCAAAGAAATGATGACTGTGTCTAATAGGGCCAACACTATGTGGAGCTCACTTGTATTTTGCAACTAGACAAGTCTTATCATATTTCCCTTAATGTATTTTCTCAGAAAGAATTTTCTCAAACTGGTGCACAGCTGAACAACCACAGCTTGTGCAATTCTTCTCTTGGATGTTTCACAATTTAATTTTTCGGCCCTCTAGATGTGAGATTCCAACTAAAGTAACAGAGCATGTAATGTTGGCAATAGAAGCAGGTAATGTGAAATTCATACCTCACACCTGCTTTTCTATGCCACTTATGCTGTGCCAAAATGCTACTCTCTTGTTGGAAGCTAAGCAAATATCAGATGCCTTTCATTTCCCTGACATGTGTGCCACATGCCACAATGTGCTCCCAGTCTTATTTGCATTTGAAGAAGAAAGAGTCAGTCTTTTGTGTGCTTTTATTGCAATCATCGCTGTTGTAAGGCTATTCCTTTCCTGGCAGGTATAGATTGCCTAATTGGTCCCATCCATCCAAGTCTTTCTGGGTTTTTTCTACATTATCATCCTGCTTGTAAGACTTGTGCTACTCTGATTTTTTTTCCTAGTGTCCTAAGCATGTGTGATGAACATAAGCAAATGTAAGATAAAAGGCACCCCACTTTTTTTTTTCTTTGCTGTATTTCTTGCTTCTTCTACTGGGTACTGTCTGCTTTGCTTTGGGGGAACATCAATCTCTAGAACTCTAGAGTCTTCTATGCCTTACAGGTGTGGCAAGCTGTGTGTTTACAGGATGCAGGACTCCCCTACTGCCTCCTAACTTCCCTGTTCTTCACAGCCACAGGCAGCCTGGAACCATTCTTGACTAGACTGCTGACTTTGGATTTCTTTGGGGGAAGATGAAGAATGATGGCAGGAGAAAACTCTTGCTGGCCACAATGACATCCCCCACTCTGCCTTTCCTTTTTAAGGATGGGTTCATCTCTCCTTCTGCTGAACTCATGCGGAGATTCAAAAGGATCCAGGAGAAAAAAGAAGTGGTAGAGTGCTCCTCCCCACCTGGATAGGATTCAACTGTCTATACGTGGGTGCTTACTGTGATTTTAGACAGTGGGTGCATCCTGCCTGGCCTCCAGCCACCAGCCTTATGGGAAGGTGCATCTATTCCCATAAATCCTATGTCATATCTATCAGCCTGTGTAGATGACTTGGATAACCCAAAGTACCTCCAAAGGATGTCTTAAGAATTGCACTTACATGCACTTACTGGATTCTGTAAGCATAGCAAATATTGTAATTTAATTCATTGGAGGTGGGAATAAATTTGGACTGATCTCACAAAAATCATAACTCTCTTCAGTAAGGTTTTTACAACATAAGATTCTGGTAATCAGAAAGCAAACAGAATTCAGTCTCATTAACAGTCTATCTGCCAAGATCTGCAAAAGAGGAAATGAAAGAATATTTTGAAATTTTTGTGTATTTCTCAGTCTCTCTTTGGAGTGTGCAGTTGGTTCATGAGTAGAGATCAGCATACCCAATAATAATAATGATAAAGGGGAATGGAATAAGGGGAATGGAATATGTATTAATGTTATTATTGTTATGTAAAGCCAGAAAAGAACTGATAGTTTGCTTGTAGAATATTCTCTTATATGTGAGAAGGAAAGGTCAGTGATAAATAATTTCAAGTGAGGAACGCAGCTAGACCTGAGGGATTTTCTGGGAATGTGATTTTCTTCCTCCTGTCCCCATTTAACAAGCAGAATGAAAGTAAACAAATGGCATCAGCCTGTGAGTTAGATTTTAGTGAAGACAGTCATTGACGAGTCAACCTAACTGTGTTGCTAGAACCTAGCTGCTAGATGATAGCTAGATGCTAGTCATAATGGCTGACCATGCTGTCAACAGTGTCACCAAATTACCTGTTTACAGCTTGCCTTCAATGCCTTCCCAGTTAGATATAAAATCTATTAGTTCCTTCTTGCCTGCCTGGATGAATTTCATGCACTGTTATGAGAAAGGAAGATCTCTCCAGCTCCCAAGAAACATGAACCTATCTTTAACTTGTTTTGTTTGTTGTTTTTTGGGCGTTTTTTTCCCATGAGGCAGACCAGTTGACCGGTCTGGCCATTGTTATGTACAAACAACTTGCTTGGTAAGAGTTTTGTGCAGCTCTGGAGCAGAGCAGGCTTCACCTGCAAGACAACCCCAAGCTAAAGATTCCTCTTCAGCAGAAGTGACTTGCCAAAAGAGTTACCACAGGGCTGTACTGTACCACGTATGGTTTTGATCTGCTGAGTAAAAGCTATAAGCATTTCAATTCACAGCAGTTCAGAATTTTTCAGAGAACTTCATGATGTTTCATTATTATGTGGCATCAAAAAACATTAACTGGGAGACATGAAGAAACAACATGGGTGTTAGGTAAGAAGAAATCATGGTATAGATTCAACATCTCCTGGTGGGGTTGCTGACCCTGATTAGGGTCAACAGCTCCTAATGGGAGTTAACTACCCCATCATAAGAAGAACACTTCAAATGGACTCCTTCGGCCATTCAGGTCTAACAACACAACAGATTCAATATAGCTTAATTGCAGTGGTAGTAATGAACAGACCTGAAGAGTATGGAGAGAAGTATTGTTGGATTCCTTACAACAAGATCTCAGTGTTGTTGGTTGGCACCATGAGAAGCCATCATCTTGGGCCAAAGGTACAGAAATGTTCTGATGTGCCTGGGAAATGCTGCCCTGCCCTGGCATGGCAGCTCTTACCCAGAGCAGAGCAACTCCCATCCTAAAATATGTGTCCACATTTGCAGCTTCACATCTCGCAGCCTTCTTCCTTCAGCAATTAAGTTTTTATTGGTATTATAACAAAGGGCTTTTGTGCTTTTTGGATTTAGCTATACAATCAGATAATTTGATGAAGCACTGTAGGTGGAAACAGTATGTTCTTTCCACTGCACAGTGCGTAATAATAATAATAATAATAATCGCCTGGTATTTTTTCTTTTTTTCCTTTAATATGCTCATATGAATGTTCCTTAGACAATTAGAGTCCCAGGCTAGTTAAATGTGGATCACTCCAGTGGCTACTTCAGCCATTTGGAAGCAGCACACAGCAGCTTCACACAGAGAGGGAAATAATATCAGCTTTCCTTTCCCCCAGGAAACAAAGAAAGATGTTCTCCACTTGAAACTAATGTAATTTATCATTTCCTGTACACTAACAGGCTGCTAGGCTCAACATAAAGGTAAAGGTGAAACATTGAAACAAATCTGGAAGACCTTAGATTATATGAAATATAAAACTGTGCTGCAAGGGCACAGAGAACAGGAATAGTTCATATTGGTTCCTTGTCAGTATTTAAAATCAGAGTGACAGCAGTGGTGTACTGGTACTGCCTGGAGGGACTGGAAGGAGACGTTTCTGTAGATAAAGGTAAAAACACATGTTTTTCATCTTTCCAGCTCCCATAAGAAAAAACTTTAACAGATTCATCAATATTTGGGTGGAAAGTGTCTAAAGAAACCCAAGTGACTTTGTCAGAATGTAATTGGCTATTTTCTGTTCACAGAGTGTTCGTATTTCCTTAAATTTATGTGACAAGGACTTTAGTGCTGGACTGTTGAAATATGAGTGATAAGATTCTGTTGTAATTGATCAGATTTGTCCTCAGGTATTCCCTGGCTGGGTGATGACATATGAGTGCAAATTTTCAATTACGTACATGCTTGTCCCAACAGCTTTGAAATGTACTCTCCGAACCTCTCTGCCAGCCAGATGGATATTGTTGGGGCTTTTTTTCAAAGTTTCACAGGAAGAAAACATAAAAGCAGGCTTAAAAGTATAAATGGCTTAAAAATGGGATTAGAAAAAATCATGAAGAATAGGTTTATCAGGCACTGTTAAGTACAGCAGCTCCACTCCAGCTCAGCTCCCTAAACCCCTGATTCCTGGAATGAAAGAGTGCACAAGAGGGATGCCTCAATATTTGTGGTTTCCTTATACTTTCCTCTGGACATAGCCAAAGACAACATGCAGGGAGATGTAAACAACCAGAGATAAAAACAACTCAAAAGCATGATTAGGAGGGCTGTAGTACTTGAGCCAGGCTTTCAGTGATGGCATAATATCTTCTGGTGTGGGAGCTGCCTGGCACAGCTGCATGGACATGGCTGAATTCGGGAGTTGCTGGGACCGTGGTGGGGCTGTACTGGGCAGAGTCCACTTGGGATCTGGACAGTAACAAAGCACTAATTGGCAGATGTTAGTATTAGTGGAACAGTAATAAAGATCATTATGTTATTCGTCTGTGCAGCCACAACCAGTCTGTTGTGCAATTGTCTGAAGAAAATGTCCACAAGTAAATAAATCACTGGAACTGGGCACCTCAGGACCCCAAGGCCACGTCCTTTTGGTTACACTGCTGTAAATTGAGTTTAATCCCACTGCATATGAAAGGAGTCCCTCCTGATTTACAGTAGTATAGACTACAGCAAAATCTGCACCTATCTTTTCCCTCTAGTTACCTAACTCATTTTGGATTTTGATTTGAGGTTTTTAGCAAGATGCTTACTGATGAAGAAAAGCTGTGTCCATCTGTGAGATGTAACATGTCCATCTGTGAGATGTAACAATATTGTTCTTGGCCTGAACGGTGAAAGTTGGGTCTCACGTTGACACTTGGAGGTCTTGGTTTTGGAGATAGACCTTTGCCTGGTCTTTCATGGGCATCAGCAAAAGCAACCAAGCAATACAGAGAATTTGTCTTGGTCGCTGAAGTGTTGGACTGGTGGATTTTTTGTGTTAGACACATCTAAGCAAGTAGCTCTTAGAGCAGCAGGACTAATGGTATTAATTTCCAAGGAATTCCCTCATGTTTAAGAAGATATAAAAATACCTGTCCAAGGATTTTCTGCACTTGAGGCAGGCGTGAAGCCTCCCCTTTGTGTGAGCTCTCTAAATTAGCAATATAGTTACACTCTTCATCTTCAAGTCATTCCCATAGTAAGGCTAAGAATAGTTTGTACCTTCCATCCAGCTGCTTATCTCCGTGAAACTCATGTGAATTTAAATAATTTTCTGTCAAGTGTGCTTCCAACTGGACACTGTACGCAAAATAAAAAGATTACAGGCAGACAGACCCCTCGTGAAGACAACAGGAGCACCAGAACCTCATTTCTAAATGAAAGCAAATTAAAAACATCACCTAATAAGAACTGCATTCTGGCTGTTATATGTAAGCACCAGAACTGCCCCAAAAATTCAGGATCTGACCATAGGCCAGGCACTCCCTATGTTGATGTTAACATGAGATACCTCAAATCTCTGTGCCTGCAGAACCATCCCCTTCCTTACCTGCTTCAATCAACCATGATTTAGTGTGTAGTAATTATCTCTGAATAAAGGTGAAAAGTTGCAGTCAACTCCTTTTACTGGCATTTTTTTAACTGTGCAGAAACTGGCACATGTTACAGCTCTGACATGTGCTAGAGGTACAGTCAGGAGAAAATTCTTTGAATGAAATTTGGTTTCTCGAGTATTGTATGTCAACCAGGATTTGAAAATACAGCTTGCTGAGCCATTACAGGCCTGCTAATTAAGCTCCTTGTTACTCCGGAGCAGCCTCAAAGAACAATTTGACAGCATAATAAGAGTAAAATAAGACTATTGCTAGAAAAGCGAAGCAACGAAACATGATTTATTGATACACCTAATCAAAACACATATTTTTGTATGATTTTAACATAAACTGATCATTTATAATACACATATGGAGTGAGATAAGTAATTTACATAGTCATCTGTTGTATGGAGCATTGTGTGGCATAGGTCCACCCATTAATAAAAAGGCTACCACAGAGAGTCGAGGCACTCTTCTGCTTTTCCTTAAATAGCCTCACAGTGTCTGAATAATTAAGAGTAATTAAAAATATCCAGTAACGCACATATTTTCAACATCAGCAGTAAGAAGAGACCTCTGTTACTTTAAGGGGTATATTTCACGTTCACAAAGGTCGGATTCCATTCAAGTCACTGGAAATTCTCTGTAACACAGGACCCGGACGAATATTCTGCAGAGCCCTCAACGCGTGTCCTCCCCAACAGCCTGAGGAAATTATGCCCCTGGATAACAAAAGCCCACTCGCAAGAAAAAGCCACTGGGATCACACAATGGGCCCTTCACAAAGGCTCCTTCTGTACATTTCCGAAGGCAGGCATAACTCAGCTGTTACCGTCTGCTGGAAAGATCTCTTGGCAGGAGGCACCTTACCAACGCCTGCCAAGCACCAGCCCCTTGACAAAGTGGACCATCCGAATTCTCGCCGGATGAATCCCTTCTGGAGACACGTGATTTCGTCAACCTGGGGGCAGTTGCTAGTTGCGCTTGATGCCCGCCTGTCTCCGGGTGGCTGGCTGAAGGCAGGGGAAGGCTTTTATGGACTGAATGCATAAAAGTGAAATAGTAATTTTTCATGGGTAATTGGGAAAAGCTGTTTTGAATTTTAAACACAGATAATGTCATTATTGCAAAAGCAACACCTTTTAGGGGCATTCAATTTCCTCTAAGCCATCTTTAATAATCATTATGTTTTTATTAAATTTCTAGCCCTAGGACTAACTATTAGCATTGATTTAAAGAATAAATTACCAATTAAAAGTTTTTCCATCATGATTTCATCCCAGTCTTGCTTAAATACTGGAAACTGTCAAGCTACCAACATGAAAAATAGTTAATCTCAGTCTAAAATTAAGCAGTGAAATTTATCTGCATAAATATAAATTGACATTTTTAATCCCACAGAGAAAAGTCTGTATTCCCAATACCAGATCCTGTCATTTAAGATTGCATTGGTGTTGAAGTATGGAGATCCTCTTAACATATGATTTATTTTTAATGCTTTCACTGAAATTATAAAACTATCACATTTCTCCTCAATGGATTTAAGCTTTTTCCTTTCCAGCTACACATGAGTACTACACAAAGACTCAAAACTGTTGATGCATCACCTCTGGAGTAGTCTTCAAAAGAATAAATGATTGCTCAACCAGCATTCTAGGAATTTGCCTTGGAAGCACCCATATAGCCTGACATAAAATGTGAGAGAAAAGGAACAGATAGCTGTAAAAGGAAACCATGATATAGTCCAGAATGAAAAATCCATCACATTAAAATACAGATTGATAATTCCCATAAATGAAGTTGCTGTGGACTTGTTCACAGCAAATAAGACACCAAGTTTTGAACCTTCTCAGGGTATAATGCCCGTTGTAAACTCTGAAGTCTTGATTTAAATTGCCCGTCATTTATATACATGTAGGTGCTCTTTGCATGACAAGTGTGCACACTGCTTTAATATCTACATCTGTTCCAGCTCATTAAACCCAGCTGTTCTTTACTTTTCCTCTCTTCTCCTTATGGTTCAATGGTAGTAAAACCAATCCTCCCAGGCCACAAGTGAAAAGCAGAGAAGGCGTTAGCTACAACAGCCAGAAAAAGACTACTATTGCCACTTTTCTTGATTCTCCATGCTTAAGTGTAAATTGATCAGGGAAACATACTCGTTGCATAGAAGCAAAGCCAGTTTTACTCTGGAATGCTAAGCCATGCACAGAG
This sequence comes from Stercorarius parasiticus, assembly GCA_013396915.1. Lineage (NCBI taxonomy): Eukaryota > Metazoa > Chordata > Aves > Charadriiformes > Stercorariidae > Stercorarius > Stercorarius parasiticus. The sequence goes on along the minus strand of VWZL01002232.1, from coordinate 853,961 downwards.
CTATGCTGCATACTTACGGCATTGCAATGATACATACTGGTCGAAATGGCAATGTAGAAGTTCTCCTAGGCAAATTGAGAAATCCTGGTATGAAGCCTGTTCATCTGTCCTCGTGCTTGAAATGCCAGTGTGGTCTGTGCTCATACACCAGTTTACAGCTATTACTGATTGTACCACTGTAGTACCACAGCCAACTTCCCATGGCACCAAGCCCTACAAGTCTGATCCTTAAGCTCTCACACCTACTAATGCAATCCTCTTTCTTTCCCAGAGAACAGCTTCTTATCTGAGTTTAGGTAGGGAGAGGAGAATCAGACACATTTCATCCATACTAGCAGTTAAGTTACCCCTACTTTAACAAAAGCTCATAAAACCCAGTGTTGTTATTGTGGCATTACAAGGCTGACCTTGGTCTCCTAACCATGTAAGGACAATACATGCTGCACAGGGCATGATCAGCTTGATGCTTATGTAGCCTACAATCATTTCCTATCAGTATCCTTAAAACTAGGATTCTCTGCTGTTACTGCTCCCCATGCCCCATTGAGAAAGAGGTCCCTTTTCCTGTTCTCAGTGATTTAGTTATATTTGCATGGAAGTCTAGGTAGGCACCTTATTCCCGTCTCCCTGTGGCAGAAACATCCTGTTGGACAACGGGCATTTGCGCGTGTCCATGATGCGAGGAGCTCTGCAGATGCCTTCACTCCCCACAACACAAGCCTTCCTCAGAGCCTCACACCTTACTGCACTGGTGTGGTAGGCCCACAAGGGCTGCAAGGCAGAGGGCTGCTATGTGGGAAAACAGACCTAAAACCTTGTGAAAGAGTTTTGACTGAAGCTTCCCTGTCCACACTGGGTTATTTGTAGTGTTAACATGGGCTTTTGTTTGGCTTTTACCCACACTGCATTACACCATCTGTCCATAAACTTTGTTCCAGATATTGCTGTTTTGGACACTGGCTGCAAGCTAAGCCATCAGTGATAATTTCCCTAATAGAAGGCTGACGAGGGCTTCACCCAGCATGGGCCCCACAGACATATTTGATGGCTAATGTAGACTACCAAATGCATTTTTAACTGAGGATGAGACAAGTAGCAGTCTGAGAGAATGCTCTGAAAGCAGAGGAAGCGGGATCAGACCCCATCCCTGGGGCAGATCCTGGAAGCAAACATGCAACCAAGTGTCCGCAGGGCTATTTGGGTAAAAATTAAAAACAAACCAGGGAAGGAAGGGACATCATCAGCACCAGAGTCACAGTTGATGCCAAGCTGATGCTGCCTGGAGAAATATTCCATGTACTCTCATGACCAGTGATTGAAATTATTTTGGTAGCTACCATTTGCTATGAGATGGCTTTTGTTTCAGTCAAGGGAAGCAGCAATGTGTTCCTCTGCCATCATTAACACGTGTGATCCCAGATGGAGAGCCTGCAGCTAGGGATTTTCTCGACTAGACTTTAACAGAATACTGCTTTTAAAGTATTCAAAATGGCAAACTTAACAGAAGTGACTGTTTAGTTGTATTCTACCTACCTACACATAGCATATACTGACTTCAGGATGGTAATGTTAGCATTCAGGCAGTGTCCTGGGCAGTCTCTGTTACGAGCTCTGTTGACTGGAAAAGTCACTGGGGTGGTACCTGGTCCCGTCATTTGCTCCCCGAGCATGGGGAATGGTGAAACTTGAAGACAGATCTGTTGTGAACAGGCTTCGGTATCACAGTTCAGCATCCTGTTTGTATTTCCATACATTATTCTTGTCTGATTGTTGTGGTTTAGCCCCAGCTGGCAAGTAGGACCATGCAGCCGCTTGCTCACTTCTCTCCCCTCCAGTGGGATGGTAAGAAGAATTTGAAAAATAACAAAAACCCATGGATTGAGATAAAGACAGTTTAATAAGTGAAGCAAAAGCTGCGCACGCAAGCAAAGCAAAACACAGAATTCATTCACTGCTTCCCATCGGCAGGCAGGTGTTCAGCCATCTCCAGGAAAGCAGGGCTCCATCATGCATAACGGTTACTTAGGAAGACAAATGCCATCACTCTGAACATCCACCCTTCCTTCTTCTTCCTCCAGCTTTATATACTGAGCATGACATCATATAGTATGGAATATCCCTTTGGTCAGTTGGGGTCAGTTGTACTGGCTGTGTCCCCTCCCAACTTCTTGCACATTCCCAGTCTACTTGCTGGTAGGGCGGTATGAGGAGCAAAAAAGGCCTTTATTGCCTCACAACAACTGAAAACATCAGTGTATTATCAACTTATTCTCATCCTAAATCCAAAACATAGCACTATACCAGCTGCTAATAGGGAAGTCAACTCTATCCCAGCCAGGGATAGAAACCAGGACACTGATGGAGCCTGATGTCACTGCAATTCTTACTCCCTCTTGTAACTTGCAGTCCTTCTTCATCCATTGATTTGCTACTCCACCACCAAAAGACAAAAGGCTTCTTAGCACAGAAACACTTTTATGTGAGAGCTGAGAAAATATTGCCTTTTCCAATTTAGCATCTGCAATAAATTAACATGGATGGACTATGATAGGAAGACCATAACTGTTAAAAAAGATCGTGTTTCAGGTTTGCCCAGGCCTTCTGCTGAGCTAAAAATTATTTTCTTGTTTTTTATAAAAATAACTGAAATCTTAAGCCATTGCTATTGTTTCTGCAAGCTAATTACCTTAGAGGCAAATGCTTCTGGTAGACACACATTGAAAGAAGAAATAAAGGCTTAGTGAACTGTCAGAGGTATCTAGGTGTGACCTTGCTATAGGGAAGAATAGGAAAAGGTATTTTCTGTTATTACTTTCCTAGGACAAAGAAAATATTGTGATTCCTTCATTGCTGTACATATCAGGACTTGCACTTTTTCTAGACTGCAACAGCCACTGAGGGCTTTGGGGAAGGGAAACCTCATCCACCAGGAAAGAGGAGGAAGAAAAAGAAACTACGACGTACAGGTTGAGTCTGAGCTCAGCCAGCTCCATGTGCAAGGAGCTAGAGGAGACGGGGACAGGTTGCTGATGGCCAGGGAGGGTCAGGTGGTATCAGAGTGCCACAAGTGTAGCTGGAGGGTGAGGAAGCATGAGCAGAGGGGACTGTGCAGCAGATCTCTCCATCTGCAGCACCATTTCTGTACCACTGCACTCCAGACATGAGAAACCCCCTGGAAGATGCTGTGGGGGGCAGGGAGTCAGGCAGGACGTTGGCACCAGCAGAGCCTTGGGCCTCTTCCTCTTCTGCCTCCCAGTGGGGAGAAGAGCAGAAATGCTGGTAATGTGTAACCCCATCACTGAGGAGGTGACGCTGCATGGGGTTGGGATCCTCTCCACAGGTAGCACGGCAGGCATTTTGCTGTCATTTGCAAACTTTGCTTACTGTCTACTTAGTTCTTAACAAAGCTATATTTATTCTTTTTAAACATCTTTTACCTGCTTTAATAAAGACCTTGGTTCTGCATTCCATTGGCAGGCAAGTACTTAAGGAAACACAAGAAACAGGCAGGCTGATCCCAACTTTTAATAGATTTCAAAATTACATAAAGCAGTTGCCAGTTGGCACGGATGTGACAAAGCAGCACCGCATCACATTTCCTCACCCTATTTCCCTGTGCACCGCCGCTTGCCACACAAAGCTGCAGGCACACAAAGCCCTTGCCATGCCTACCTTTTCTGGACTGCGCCCAATGATGACAGATGAGCTTTTTAGCTGCCTGTGCCAGGCCTGCAAAACTGATGGTGTGCTCAGCCGACGCCGGCGAAAGCTCTTTGCATTATCCTTGTAAATGTTGTGCCATTTACCTCCCACCCCACTACTTTGAAGAACACCGGGCTTCCTGGCGCCTCGGCTGGGTTACAGACAGTGCCATTTTGCTTTCAGTTTGCCTGATACTGGTTCTGCGACCATTAAGCAGCAGCTCAGAGCTCAGTGCACAACTGAGCCATCTCCTGCCAGGTGCTGTCATAGCGGGGAATGGCCTGATCAGCCAGGCTGGTAGAGGGTACATTGAACTCTCCTGAAATAACAGCACGTACTCTGTTTTTTTAAAGGCGAAAAGATGCTTTCATATTCAAATAGATCTGAGCCACCGTGCACACTGCCAAGGTATCCCACAGTGGGATTCACAAAGGCTGTGTCTATAATAATAAATTAGACGTGCCTAGGAACGCTCCCAGGTGCTGAGGCCAACTGGCATTAACGGCTTACATCTATGCTCATAAATTGTCTCATCCTCCAAAGCAGGTTTGCTGCACACAAACCACCTACACTGCTCCAGCCGTGCCCAGGCATTACTCAGGAAGCATCCTTGCTGCGATGGGCCAGCATGGGCCTGGGATCAGTCTCATGTTTTACTAGAATAGGTACCTGGAGGCATGCTGGGCACCCTTGAATCTGCTAGCTCAGGAGCAGCCAAATTTGCCCTCCTGGTCACATAAGCCATCCTCAATGGTGTTGCTCTTTCACACTGATGTGTCCACAGAGTCTCTGTAGCACAACCACTGTGCATATAGGAAAGAAACGTTCACAAATGCCATCAGTGGCATTTTGGGACTGTCCTTTCCTCAAGCCGGCTGTCACTGCAGGAGTGATAGGAAAGTCAACCATTTTGCAGCCACAACACATTAGTAATCACCTCACAAGCTTCCATCGCCACCATATCAGTCATTCACTGGTTGGCATCAGACTGACTTGACACTGGCTTGTCACCACCTACCAGATCTCAGTTGCAGTCTGCCTGGCTGGTGCTGCCTTTTTTGCACGGCCCAATGAAGATACTACTCTGTGTGCACAAGTGCTTCAGTCATCCTCTTGCCATGCAGGGTCTGGAGAGCAAACAGACCAGGGGTGACTGCAAAGCATGAAATCAGGGAGGTGTCAATGGCAGAAATTCCTCAATCTTGAGACCCATCTTCTTTAATATTTCCACTAGAGATTTCAGCACAAATAAGAGCAGTGTTGGTGAGATTTGTTAATGCCATGAAGCTGGGTGGTAACATGAAAAGAGAGGAGGCTTGGATATCCTATGGGAATTAACAGATGAACTTCAGTACTGCAGTAGTAGAGATGAGATGAATTTCAATAAAATGAAAGACTGTATATTTGAGAATAACAGAAACCATTTGGCAACAAGGACCTTATTGTTGCCAGCCAGAGAGGAAGGCATATGATTGCCAACTGACGGGAGAATGGCTATGAACCTCCATGGGAGGCAATCATATAAAAAGCAACTGAGGTTGCAGGACATGTTTGCAGGGACGGGGCCTTCTGAAGAGCCCTGCCTCCTGGACGGGTCGCTGGTCGTGAGAGCAAATGAAACAGGCAGGAGGGGCAGGGGAACGGGCAGTCTCTTTAATGAGAGAAGGCTGATGACTCTTAATGTGGTCATCCTAATATCGGGGGAGGGTAGGAGGGGGCATACACTTACTGCCTATAATTGTACAATAGAGGTGGATCAGGAACACTTCAGAGAAAGGACAGTGTTGTCACAAGCCAACGTTTGCATCCTAGATATAAATACAGCTAGGCTGGGAATTAAAAGATGTTCCTCTTTTCTCAACCGGTCCTCTCTGAAGCAGCTATTCAAGCAGAGCAAGGATGACATAAAGGAAGAGGTTTTTAGGTGGTGCTTATTAAGTTCAAAAGAAGAACAGCATGACCTGCTTGCCTGTGAGGGCAGGGAACAGGGCCTGGCAATCCATATTTCCACTGCAGTCCTTTTGTCCTACAAGAAGAAGCATCAGTCTGTGCTTACGTATGTCCTTGTGCCCGTGACCTGGGGAGCGCAGAGAGCATCCAGAGAGGCTGCAGCCTGCATCAGCTCTCTCCATGCACTCCCCTGGATAGTCTCCATGTCATGGCCTGCCCCAGCTTCTGCTGTCCTCTAAGGATCTTTTCCCAAGTTTCATATCCTTCATTTGCATCCATATTTGCATAACTGAGAATAAAATTTTCAATTTACTGCCCCATATTGTTAAATTCAGTGGGGGAAAGGGACAGCAGTGAGGAGGCTGCATAGATGCAGTGCATTTGTTTGCCGTGTCGGGGGGCTAAAAACTAACAGACAAACTGCACCGAGTGCGATGTGCACCGTGGGAGTAGGGACACCAGAATATGATCCCCAAAATCTGGCATGCCTGCCCCGCATTACGATAGCACCAGTTCGGATGTGAAGGCTGGTTACTGTCAGGAGTAGGGACTCTTGCAGGCTATTAGCTAATTAGCTAATTGGTTAATTTGGATGCAGGGGCTGAGGTAGGACATGGTAGCTGGAAGGAGACTCTGCTGGCAGTCAGGCTCATGCTGGCATAGAGTGGAATGACTACAAGAAAAGCAAGTGGGAAAAACACCTGTCCTGGTGGTCATCTCTCCCCATCAGAAAAGACTAACTATGTCTGAAGGCATAATTAAAAAACATCATATAACCAGCGAAGCCCTGAGGCTTGTCAGTATGAAGTGAAGTATCATTAATTGATACAAGCTGTTTGTTAAGGAGCGACTCATTTGTCGTGGCTTGCACAGTGCCTTGGATGAAGAAAATCCTTAAAGACAGAATAAAACCATTTGCTGTAGTTGTGGAGGAGTCTCTGGAAGAAGCTGCACATATGCTTTCTAGCTCTGCTTGATGCCTGCCAGAGCAAGGCTTTTATCATTCATTTTCTGGTACTAGTAGGGATCTGAAATGAGCAACCATCACAGTTGGTAACTGATGCCAGTTCCGGCTCTGGGAAGGATGCAAAGAGCTCTAGTAGCAGAATCAGGGGTGCATTTATTGAAACCCTCTGAAATTGATAGTGACATAGGCCTTACTGGAGGGCAGCATCAACAGTGATCCTGCCGGGAAAGAGAGGGAACGGCACTGCCCGGCTGCAGAGAGCTGGACGCGACAGCCCAGCCAGCCGGGCAGTGTTGCACTGGTGGGGTGCTGTCCCCCAGTGCCCAGAGAGGACCAGCATGGCCAGTCATGGTGATGGGCTCAGATGCAACCCAGGGATTACCAGACACATCTGTATTGAGCAGGCCTGGGGGAAGCAAGGAAGTCACGCCAGGTAGAGGGCTGAGCACAGGCACACCTCAGCTCAGGTATGGGCCTTGTACTGCTCAGAGACCCAGGGGAAGGCTGCCCTGGCTGCGAGTGCACAGGTTACATTCCTCATGTCAGCGCTTGAGTCAATGGTTAGTAGAGAAGTTAAGCAGCTGCATCATAACTCGGTCTTGGCACGTGCAGGATTACACCAAAGTATTGCCTCCTGCTGGGAGCAGGAAAGATGTAATTTTATATCTATACCTTATTGCGTGCTGTCCCACCAGCTGTAACTCTCTCTCTTTGCTTCGCAAAGAGCAGCATTTGCAACAGGCATCTTGGTTCTTGTTGCGCTGTGGTTGTTTTAAAAATTATTTTATCAAATTAAACAAACGGGAAATATTTCTTGATTGCTCGTGTAGAGCATGGCTGAAAGGCAACAATATATTCTGGTCTTTGTCATCTGTAATACAGAGTGAATGAATGGTCTTGAGGCTAATGCCTTGTCCTCAGCTGCTGTACCAATTCAACAAAACTTGTTCAGAAAATACTCCCAACAAGGTGAGCCTGAAATGAACATCAAGAATTGAGTTTTCCCACAAATGGTTTTAAAACAGGGCAGAAGATTTTGTCACTGGGTTTTGAACTGTCTGCCTCAGCTCTATCTTCAGGACAGCACTTGCCTGCAGCCCTGTTTTGTGACAGGAATCAGTAAGGGAGTTGGGAGTGAAGAGTGAAGTGACATGGGGTGACATGGGAACACCTTCTGCAACAAGGGATGCAATAATCCAAAATAATCCCACTTCTCACTGCAGAGAGAGGAGACTTGCTAAGTACTTGCCAGGGAGGAATATAGGATAGAGACTACTTTGGAAAATCATTCATTGCAGTCTGGCCGAAAACATCAAGGTTTTGAAGCAGTGAACTCACTGGGCAGCCAGCCTTAGTCATAGGTGTTTGTTCACGCAGGACAAAATACTGCCCCAGCACCTCATCCTGCTCTTCATTCTGAAAGGCAAGTCTGATACTGAGGACAGTAATTTTTTTTCATGCACTTCTGCTTCAGCTTCCTTATCTGACAACCAGACGTGCATCCTGGAGGACTCTACTAACCAGCAATCTTTTATGATTTCAGCCATACACCTGGCATTTTTTGCAGGTGAGTCTTTCAGGTCTGCAATGCAGCCGCTTCACTAGTTTGGGTTTGCGAGGTGCAGCCTGTCTCAGGTGGTGGGGAGATCTGTCTAGTCAGTCACTGCTTTCTGCTGGAAGCAGGCAATTTTACTTTGAAGACTGCTCCAAACACACAAAAAATGTTGAACTAGTGTAAAACTGGAGGTTTAAAAATTTCTATCGGTGGTACGCTGGATGGAGGGAACTGGTAATGTAAGTTTTGTTACCGACTTAAGGAAGAGCAGGAACAGGTATTTGCATGGGAGTCTGCTCTGTTATTGCCAGATTGTCCCCGTGACAAACTTGCATGCATTTGTGATTAATCTGGAACTTGCTGTTGCCCCTCTTTAGCTGCTAAGGAAGTTTCCAGAGCATGTTTTCCCAGAAACTATTCTTTCTGCAACAGCTCTCTCTTTTTCTGTCTGTGAGGGATTGCTTTCGGTTTCCTATCAGTGTTAGCTGGTTCTGAGTAAAGAGAATGGGGAAGAGCAGAATGACTGAGGATATGGCGTCCCAAACCATTTTCTCTGTGGCAAGGCTGTTGTAAGCAGTTCCTCCTTCTCCCTCTCAGTCTTAGCCCCGCCATCCCCTCACCAGTGTCACCACAGGTCTGGGAGGACCAGGTGGCCAGATGGACCAGGGAAATGATCAGAATTAAAAATAGCCTTTTCCTAGTGAGTCCATTTCTGCTGCACCAGCTCACACTGTCCTGCCTGCCAGCATGACCGAGGCTGCCTTTGCAGTCAGTGCACACCCACACGTGCCTGCCCTGCTGCCACCAGCAGTTGTGAAACCCCTCTCCCTGGTCTCTGCCCTGCTTCCTCACCCCTTCCCTTCCCTTCCCTTGTGGCAGGGGAGTGATGGGATGGCGGGCACTGGGCTGAAACAGCCCTGCTTTCCCATTCTCACAAAGAGGGATGGATGGGAAGCAGTGTTAAAGGCCAGGAATGAAATGGAGGTTATGCTGATATTTGGTTTAGACCCCTCAAGTGAGAAAAATATTCATAGAACCATAGGATCATAGAATGCTTTGGGTTGGAAGGGACCTTAAAGATCATCTAGTTCCAACCCCCGTGCCATGGGCAGGGACACCTCCCACTAGACCAGGCTGCTCAAAGCCCCATCCAGCCTGGCCTTGAACACTTCCAGGGATGGGCATCCACAACTTCCCTGGGCAACCTGTTCCAGTGCCTCACCACCCTCACAGTAAAGAATTTCACCCTAGTATCTCATTTAAATCTACCCTCTTCCAGTTTGAAGCCATTCCCCTTGTCCTGTCACTACATGCCCTTGTAAAAAGTCCCTTTCTATCTTTCCTGTAGGCGCCCTTTATGTACTGGAAGGCTGCTATAAGGTCTCCCTGGAGCCTTCTCTTCTCCAGGCTGAACAACCCCAACTCTCTCAGCCTGTCTTCACAGGAGAGGTGCTCCAGCCCCCTGATCGTTTTCATGGCCCTCCTCTTTCTTTCTGGTCTGCGAGCGCATATTGCAGTTCTTTGGCAGTTTAGGGCGGAAAGTGTGAGTGATAGGTTTCCTTTCCCCTCGCTCACGGACTCTCCCTGTGTGTACCCACAAACCTGACACAGGATAAAAATTGCTTTTTGGGTGAGGCAGGTATTGTGCAGAATAACTGGGACTGTGCAATAAATGAGAGATTTCCATCATAGATCTGTTCTGCATAACATGCATAACATAGTAAAATGTTTCTCAAATTTGTGCTTTGCTGGTTGTACGAAATCAGAGATAACACACCAAGGCTCAATATATTCACTTGATCTTGTTGTGTGGGTGAGGTCAAGCTTCCATTACTGGTCAGGAACAATTACCGCTGCAAAGATAAAACTCATTTCCAGCTACAGAGCTCTCTGTTGTTGTAAGTTAAGATCGTGGTTTGGACTTAAATTGAACACACCAACAAGAAACATGCGTTGATATAAATCGGTCCTTATAAGCCAAATACAAATTATTACAACAATCATTAAAGTAACTGAGAGCAAGAAAATATTACAGCTATGAAACTGCATGTTGTAATTACTAGTGTTATCTCAGTGTTTTATATTCAAAGTTCTTTGTTCTGGATACTAGTAATGAATATTGATTTGGAGAACAGAAAAAGAACTTCTCAGTATTAAAAGCAGTTTATCTGTATTTAAACCAAGACGGTTCCTTTTTTTCTCTGCCTTGGCTGTATCTTTGGACCCCCATCTAACAGCAGCTGTGATTTATTTTTAGCTTTTTTTCTTTGCATATTTAAAAGGGTGTTTCCGTATGGTGTGAAGCATAAGCTAGTGTGGCAATTAACTGGCAAAGAGACTGAGCTTTACAATTCCAAGTAAGTCAGAAATTAATTTCTGCTGTGAATCAAAGACATCTACAAAAAAAAAAAAGTACGCCTCTACTATACACATATACTGTAGATCTGTCCATTCTAGGGACTCAGTGGAGTATACAGACCAAATTCAAAAGAAGACATCTAGCAGTGTGTTTAAATGCCTATAACACCACAATACTAGCGCAGTGTTGTAGGGCTGTCTTTTTAATTCATGTTATATAAATTACATATTGCAGAAATCAGCAATATCCTTTCAGAAGCACTACCCTGTACATCTAATGGAGCATGATCCAAAGGCTACATTTGCATCTAAATACAATGATCCATGCAGAAAATATCTGGCTTTTATTTATAAATTGCAGTGAGCTTTTCTTTTTCTACTCAGAATGGTTCTCTCTAAAGAAAAGGAAGCTCCATCTTCCAAGAGATGATGAACAACTGGTTTCATACTGTTTGGATAAGGTACAGTGATCTTGCCAGTTAAGACATGTTACACATAAGGAGTTACAAAACTGTGACTATATAAATGATTTTGCTCTGCCATTTTTAGCTAGGGAAGCAGTCTTCAGTAAATAAATGTTGTGGGTACAGACCAAACTCTTTTTACACCACATTTTAATTAAGAATTAATTAACAAGTCCTCATAAAGAAATAATTTCCAGATCTTCTTGGCTTTTCTATTTTATTATTCAACACAAATCTCTGGGGTTTCTCCCCTAAAAGACACAAAAAGCCTTCACAACTAGAGAGCATCCTGCTCTCTTCTTTGTGGACATTAGAATCTTAACAATATAAATCAGTGTATTTTTTTCATACGTATAAAAACCCTTGGGCTTCTCTGTCCAGTACAGTTCTCTTTTGGGCAGTTAGTTTCTGACCTCAGTGCCCTCATCAGCAGGGATGGGGAGGAAGGGCTTTCCTTCCCTATTCTGTTTTGCTCATTTATGGTGGTTTACAAGGCAGGTGCTTTAAATTAGTCGAACTTCTTCTCAAGGCAGACTAAGATGACCCGAGGTCTCCTTCAAGCCTTTCCAAAGAGGGCACCCCTTTACACAGCCAATTAATAACACAGCAGTGAAGCCTGCAGAGACCCAGCCAGACAGGGAAACCTGCCTTCTCAACGTGTGGTGCTCTTTCCACTTGAGCTCTCTGCGCCCTCCGCTGTCACTTCTGCTTGGCCCCTCTCCAGGCGGGATTAGATGCACCCAGCAGGGACAGCTGTACCCAGCCAGAGCCCCTCTGCTGCTGTCTAGCTCAGAAAGGAGGGACAGAAAAGCCAGCTGCCTGCAGTGCTTAAAAATGAGGAACACGTTTGGGAAACACCTCAGAAAATACTGGGTTTTTAAGCAATTGCCTAGCATCATAGCAAATCTGTGGCATGTGAGATAGACCCTAACTCTTCTCCGTCACCTGCAGCCACTCCTTCTCCTGTTCCTTTGGCGTATGTCTGCATTGCAGTCACTGTTGGCAGAAACACCGCCAGGCTGGGTTAACCTCGCTCAACTCCTGCTAACTGCTGCTGTAGCAGCAAAAAGCCCTCTTACAAATTCTGTTTCAGCAGATTCTTGCATGCCTTTGTGTTTTAAACTATCTGCAATACAATTTGTCAGAACTTTTAAAAGTCAAGGTCTGACTGAGCATCCAGGAATTCAGAGGTTCAGTCATTTATTTAGGTGCAGGTATTTTGGCATGCACTTAAAAAAAAAAAAGAAAGAAAAAACCAATACAATTTTGTGAATGTCTGGTTTTGATAAAGTAATAGTTATAATTGGTAATTAAAGATTGCCTTTCTGCTTATCTCTGCTCAAATACATTTTTCTAAACAAAACAAAGCTCGCCAATCTTTGTCCTCTCAGTACTCAACAGTTTCTAGTATCCACCTTCAAGGATAAAGGTGAATTTGTACACAGCTCTCTCCAAGGACTCTTTCTCTGTCGTTACCGCTCTGTTTATACGAGGCTCTCCAGAGACCCCTTCCCTATTTTACTCCCAGAACTGCATCTCTGACAGTGTCAGGAATGGGAGAAACTCGAGGTAGGGAACTGGGATTTTCTACCCCAAAGCAAGGACAAGTTTTGATCAAGCTTAGACAATCCAGGACCAAAGCCTCTGTGCTCTGGCTACAGCATGAGACACTTCCCTTACCACAGCAGGAGGATCCCTACACATTTCTCCAAGTTCTGCAGAGGATCAGGTTCCTACATACATATATCTCTGGCAGATTTATTGCGTGCTGAAATTCCTCTACCAACACCCCACAATGCTGGGGCTGTGTTACAGGACATGCAACACAACCTGTTCACAGTGCATCGGTGCCCTGACTCGCGTGCCTTAGCCTTTACTGCATTTGGTGTCTTCCTGACATCCATGCAGATAAAAGACACGAGTGTGTTGATCCTAAAGGCATGAATCTACAGGCTGCCGTGAGCAGAGTCCGCTCTGCATTTAGTATTCAGTTTGTTTGAATAGCTTGTCCTCCTCCCATCTTTCTCACTACATGTGGTCTTGAGAGAAGTCCTGCAGGGGAGCAACCACCCTGTGTAACAGCTGAAAAGGGCCACTGCTTTCTTCATCTTTTTGTGAAAACACGCAGCATTCAGGGCCAGATGAGGATGTGGAGGAGGAGGACGTTGCTACCACGTTGCAGGATTAGGAGCACAGCATGTGACATGGGACAGGGGCTGGCAGGAGGACAAGGAGGAGAGGAATTCCACCTAGTTCCCTCGGTGAAGCCAAGTCAAGAGCACCTGCATCTTCATACCAAGGTGGATGCTGCATACCAGCTATTTCAAGTGTTCACGTCATCAAATAATGATGGCCTGACATTAAAAATGTGTCTTCATAACATGGGTGTCTGGTAGCAACTTGTGTTGCATGGTGTAACTCACCCCTTCTGCTCCTCAATTCAGGTGGCCAGAGCAGTGCAGACTGGAGTTTTTTGGAGAGCAAAGGGAGCCAAATTCCTCTGCTCTTCTACCAACCAGCACCTCCCACACGATGTCTGTGGCACTGGTACTAATGCTGCTGGGCTTACTAGGGAAATGAAATCTCTGGACTCTTGAGAAAGCTTTCATTGTTCATTCATAGGTGATTAATTGTTTACATGGCCATCAAATTGGCCTCAGAGGGTGCAATGGGAAAATAAGTCACGATGATAAAGTATACTGTCAAAATTGTCCTCATGTAGTTTTAATTACTTTGGGTGTTAGGCATAAACTCTACACCAGCAGATAATTATTCCACATATATTTTATTGTGGGTCTAGATATACATATAAAATTAATTGATTCAAAATGGAATACACTGTTTTGACAGCTAGCTTTTGTTAAGGAGTGTGTTTCTATCATTAAAGGAGGGAATATAGCTGAAGTAATTTATGAATGACAGCTGGAACGTAGTATTGAATAGCAATGTGCAGAGCAAGCTAGATATTGAAAATTAAAAATATATTTTTAATCACCTCTTTGCATATAGGTGGTGGCACTATCAGGAGCTATTCTTTCATCCTTGTAGGCACAAACTTAATATGTGAGAAATTAATTAATATGTTGTTACACAATTTAATCTGTGGGAGAACCATGCCTTTGCTAATATAATAAGAAAAGCATATCTTTCAGTGTTTCTATCCACACCTTAGTCTGGGAAGGTGAAAATGACGCTAGTTCTCTGTGAGCTATGCCCTCCTAAAAAAAAGAAGAGGTGCCAAAATACATGTCCTTGTCAGAGTAGACATGTCCTGCCCATTCAAAATCTTACCAGCCACCACAGCATGGCTTCTCCTTGGTGAGGTGTAGGTTGGATCCAAGCTACTTCTATCTTTGTTGGGTTTGTCGTCTTTCAGCCTCGAAATGAAAATTTGAAGGTAGCATCTTCTGAATGTCACTCTGGACATAAGAGTGACCATGTTGGGCCAGATCAAAGATCTGTCTAACCCAGTTTCTTCTCTCTATTAGGGACAAAGAGCAAATGCCAAGGAAGGGCATGAGAGAAGGACAAGCATGTAATGATATTTCTCTGAAAGTTTCCCCCAGCTTCCAGCGTGTTGTGGCTCGGGGGCTTCCTTAGCTAGAGGTGGCATTTAATAGCCTATTAAAGGCACTCAATGGTAGGTACTTAATACGTAGCATGTACTTAATAGCCCTCAATAGATTATTCTTCCATTAATTTATCCCAGTTGCTTTTTCAACCCATGTACATTTTTAGCATTTCACATACCCTGTGGCAAAGCATTTCATAGCTTAAACAGTACCCTGTATGAGAAATATTTCCTTTTGTTAGTTTTGAATTTGCTGCCTGCTACTTGCATTTGTTGCTGCTTATTATACTGAGACAAAGAATGATCATTCCCTATTCACTTTCTCTGTGTCACTCATGACCCTGTAGACTCCATTATGTTTCCCCTCAGTTCTTTCTTTTTTCTTTTTATCCTCTCCTTCTCCCTCTGTACATCATTTTTAGTTCTACTTTATACATATTGAGATAGGGAGACAAGAACTGCATACAGCATTCAAAATGTGGATTAATATTCTGCGTAATAATAATTTCTGATTTGTTCTTTATTCCTTTCCCTACTAATTCCTAACATTAGACTTGCTTTTTTGACCACTACCGTGTATTAAGCTGACATTTTTTGAGAACTATTTATTTTAAAATCTTATTCCTGCGTGGTTCAACTCATTCAGAACCCATCATTGCGTATATAAAGTTAGAGTTGTTTTTTCTCATGTTCATCACTTTACATTTACCTACATTGAATTTCATCTTCCGTTTCATTACCCAGCTTATTCATTCTGTATCCATTCAGAGTTGGCCTTTTCCTTTCCTACCTTAGGATCATCACACAACGATACCCTGCAATTCATCATTCATCTCAGATCAGTTATGAATATCTTGAACAGCACAAGCTCTCACAGAGATCTCTTCAGGACTCTATCTCCTCAGAGTGACCTCTCCCTTCTGTGAAAACAAACCATTTATTCCTACCCTTTGCTTCTTATCTTTAAAATAGTCATTTATCTAGGTGAAAACCAACCTTTTTCACCCCATAATAGCTTTGGTTTTTAGGAGCTTTTGCTGAAAAGCTCTTTCAAATAGCTTTTGAAAGTCTAAGCAGAATAAATCAACATGAGTTGTCCACATGCTTGTTGACTTATTCTCATGCTCTAGTGCATTTTGGAGACACGATTTGCCTTGCCCAGAGATGTGTTCACTCTGCTTAACATATTAAACCTTTTGATGCAGCCACTGATTCTGTTCTTTAGAAAAGCTACCATAAATTCATTTTGTTAACCTCTTGTATAATCTCCTCCACAAGTCCAGCAGTGCCATCAGCATGAATTCCCTATCTGTGATTTTCCTTTGGGTCTCTTGTGTCAGCAACTAAATATTTGTCAAAGCTGACAGTTAAACATTGACCTGGACAGCTGGATGTCTCACTGAATGAATGGTCATTTCTCAGACTGATTTTTCCAGGTTTACTGCAGATATGGGCAAGGATCTGTGCAAAGACTGCAGCCACTTAACCTTCTTCAGATTTCTCTATGGCTCTAATAGATATACATCTTCCCCCACCTCCATCATCAGGGTGGTACTGGCATACACGCTACTGCGTTCAGTCTGGGTCTGATTTATATCATTTCCTTCTTACTCTGTGTGTGGGTGTGCTAGCGGCAATGTGCTGGAGTGATTTCTGTTGTGGGCAGTGGCAGCTGAGGGCTTTGAACACACCTCATGCAAGTGACAGTATCTCAAGGCTGGGGTCACAGCGTTCTTCTGCTCCCATCTCTGCGAGAAGATTTTGGGACAGCAGCTTAGTTACTCCTGGCTCACTGGATTCTATCACAATTCTACAAAAAAGCAAGAATTGCTTTTTGGCTGCAAAAAGCAAGAAGGAGGTTAGGTCCCTGGAAAGGCCCATCCTGTGAGAAAGAGTGCCAGGAGCTGTGGATCATGGTATTATGTTTGCTAAGCTTCCCTCCTTTTTGTTAATAGATCAAATATTATACCCTCTTCATCTCCATAACTGTAGATCTTACCAGAAAGAGGTGGTTTGTTTCTTCAGTCTTTTAAAAATAACCTTCTCCACAACTCTACTAGAAAGTTGGGTATGTTATAATGGTAGTGTCTACACATCTACGTTACCATTTCAGTTTAGAAGTGGATCTTCTGATCGCACTTAGCCAGCTGGTTTGGTTGTCATCCTGGAGCGGTCTTGGAGGGCACGAGGTGAACTCCTTTCAGTCGCAACTGAAACAGAAGACACCTACTGTGCTCCAACCACAAATGGGCATTCAAACCACAGGAGCAGCCTAGACTGCCTGAAAGATGCAAACTTCTGGTTCCACTACGTAATCGTATGGCAAACCCTGTAAAAATGCAGCTTCCTCGTACGTTATGGACACTGGGTCTCCAGCACACAGGTCACTCTTACTGACTAGATACGACAGTCTGTAGCACATGGAGAAGTCAGCTGTAAAACACTAACATCTGCTGTGCTCAAATGACTGAGAGGAGAGAGGGAAGTAGATTAAAAGGAGCCCTTATCTCCAGAGCACTGAGAGAAAAACCACAAGCACCGTGTTCCCAAGTGCGAGATCATCGTCCGTCACCCCCACCTGCCACCAACCCTGATGAAACCGCCTGTGCAGACTGCTTCTCTTACTTCGCTGGAGGTGTTTGTTTGTGGTTACACCCACCTGTGGCTCTGCTATGAGAATCACACCAAAAGCATTAAAAGGAAGGAAGACAGAAGCGACACTGCTACTTCTAGACTAGGGATTCTAGTAACAGACACCAGACAACAGTGCTGCAATTAAATTTGACTGAACATATCTCAAGATGAGGCATCCTACAAGAATTAGTCCAGAAAACTAAACAGTAAATTTATTTAGCTGACAATCAGTTCCATTTATATGGTGAAATTATTGGTATATTCCTCTTCAGTAATCTGTTTTTCGATTACTATCACTTTGAATTCTTTTGTACCTAAATTCATAAGAGCAAGTCAGAACATTAAGCCTTTCTTATACAGTTAGGATCTTGATTTGCATATAACCATAGCCATCCAGTTCCCTTGCTGTTTATTCTCAATTGTAAATGTTTGCAAAATTGCAGCCTGTTTTATTGTATTTTGGAGTAGCCGCAGCTGTGTAATTCAGCGACACAACATGTTAGCAAAGGGCACCTTTAAAATAGTCGAGTAAATTTTTAAAGATGTGCGCAGCTTTCAAGCTTTTCCCGTTCCTCTCAGAAATCCCATGTCCAGAGCCCCAAGTGGAAGGATGCTCACTGGCTTAAGTAAAACTGCCTTGATTTGCACCAGCTGTGAAGCTTGTCCGTCGGCACCCATCCTGAATGCTCCCGGCCGACTACTTATTTCACATGCAACCGTCTGCTGCCAGCACACAATCGCGTGGCAGTTGGTGTGGCAATACAGCTTTCGCCGACCCAATGCAAGCCTGCAGCCGTTGCTCAGTATATATTCACAACGCAGATGAGGTTTAGCAAAAGTGAATTACTAGTGACGCCGTGTAGAGGCTTATGTTTGCAGGCAGTGATCTGATGAAACTGTTAAAAAAACAGGAAGCTCTGGTGAGCAGGCAGCTGTCATGGTAAAAAAGACTTTTTAAAAACACATAGACAAGGTAAAGATCAGCGAGATCCACTTCCTGGCGACAAAGGCAAATTGTAGGCGTTGACAGTCACCGGAGCATTTGGTAATTGGGCAGAAATATGGAGAAAATCTCATATGTGAGGTAGACTTTCATAGTGAATTGCTGCTGTGTGCAGATAGGCATTGTTTCCTGCTTGATACTTTGAATAGAGATGGGTGAAAGAGCGACAGCAGTAACATTTACACAAATTTAGCCACAAGTTCAGAGCTCCATAAGAAGACTCCTACATTCTAACCTAAAGCCAGTCATGCTATGTGACTGGTTGGATGCTTCTCCCAGCTGATGGTGTGACTGTACATGTAAAATCCCTCCCATAACACACAAAACCCCTTTGTCTGATGCTATTCATTCTGGTAACCATTCCCAGTCAACCAGACAGGTGTCAATCAAACTAATGCCTCTCAACACAAAGCCAATCTGTCTATGGTTGCAGGGTTTGAGCCAATTTAATTTAATTTATTAGAGTTGAAAGGAACCTTTGCCTCTGTGACAATGGGTGAGACAGTTTGTAATGATTCTCATTTAATTGATGAATGTAGACTTGGCACTTGACAATTAACCAGATGCATTAAGACACTAGGGGTGAAATCCTGAGAGGATTTCACAAGCATCTACACGCTCCTAAGGTTTACTTTTCTATAGCAAGTTCATCTGCAGCCTCTCTCAGCTGGGCAAAGCTGGAGCCGTTCAGCAGTGTCTCACAGAAGACAACATCCTCCACTCAGAGAAATAATCTTGCTGTGCAGGAGAAGGACCCAAGTCCCGTCTCTGCTTTCAGTGTGAGACTGTGCTCAAAATAGACAGCCTAATGGCAATTCTGTACTCCTACGTAGCCCTACACCACATAGACCTTTTGCAATTTATGCACCTATGCACAAATGAGGAACATTTTAAGTATGCATTAGCCACAAAAAGCCTACAGTAAATTAATCATTCTACACAAGGCTGTTTCAAAGGAAAAATGTTACTCTCTAGAAACACTTTTCTTTCCTCTATATTTTCCTAGCGCTGAAACTTAACTTGTTTCTAGTTTGTCCTTTATGGTTGCCTGATTTACCAACCCACTTTGATTAGCTTTTCAGTGTTAATTAATACACATTTTCAACCCTTCTAATCACATATTGCTCAAGGGTGGTTATTCTAGAGTCACAGACTTTAAGTCCAGGGCGCATCATTGCAGGCTCCAGGATTTTACCCTTTTACCCCGGGAGCGCAGTGCTGAACGCCTCTCTGCTGACTGAATGAGAGCTTTTTTTATAGAAGGAAATCTAATCCTGATTTAAAGATTTAACGTGAGAGAGAAGCTAACCACATCCTGTCACAAGCTGTTTCACTGGTCAAGATCTACATTTTATTTTTAGCTTGAACTTACCCAGCTCCAGCTTCCATCCACTGAATCTTTGTTAGGACTTTGTTTTCTGAACCGTGTTATTTATAGGCTGTGACAGATAACTTCAGAATCCCCTTGTTTACAAGTTAATTAGATTTTTTTTTTTTAAATATAGATATTTCTATCTCTTTCACCAAAAGAAAAGCCCTGTTGAACAGCTTTGGTCCTCTTAATCACACTTCTACCTCTCAGCAGTCTCCTAATCTGCACAGAAGCTGCTCGTCGCTAGCGCAGTCCCCTCCTCATCAGGAAAAAACCTTTTGAGGCCGTCGGACCATCGCTGCCTTCACCACTGCCTGCTCTGCCGATTGCCCCAGCAGCACCAGCACCAGCACTGGTTGCTGCTCCCCTTTCCCCATAATGTTTCTGACGTCTAGCCTTCAAAGCCTGGATGTTATCCGAATGATGGCTCTGTCACTGCCGTGTTTCTTCCTGTCCATCTCCTGCTTCTTCAAGCCCCCTGTTGGTCCTCTGAAGCCATGTGTCCCACCAGGAGCTCATGTTCACCCATCACCTAGGAGGCCACCTAAATTCTTTGCACGATCCCTGATCTCCCCCCATCAGTCCCCATTTTAGGCATCCTATAGTTATTTGGATGTTTCTATTTTTATTTTTAGCTATTGACACATAATTTGTCTTTTTTTTTTTCCTCACATTAATCCAAGGGTTTATAATTCAATGGGAACTGTTCTGAGAGCACCTCCATGCCATATGTGTAAGCCGAGTTAGCGTGTTTGTCCCTGCTCTGTCCCCTGGTGTCTGCTCTGTCCAGAAGGGTTTTAATATTGTTTTTAAAAAGAGTTTGCAAGTTACATTATGTAACGTAATGTTTATATTCAGTTCTGATGTACTTCAGATTTGCTCTCCCTCCTTCCCTCCTTTTCCCTACCCATCTCTCTTCCTGCAGCCTACGCTTTCTGCCTGCCAGCTATAAAGAGATTTCAGAATTTTAAAAATAGCTATTTAAAAGCAACAAACCAAAGCTGAAATGAAATACAGCAGGGAAGAATGGCTCTAGGGAAACTCAGTAAGCTAGAATTTGCCAGGGCTTTCCTGCAGGGTATTAACGGTGACTTTGTATAGCTGCATAGACCTAAATCTATACATTTCATTAGCTGAACCATCAATCTGAGAGGTCTGCCCTTTATCTGAGTATAGCTAATTGCAGATTTACTTTGGGAAGAGAAATTCCAGATACAAATTAATTTAAACTAAGTTTTATTACATATTCTTCTGTTTCCATGAATTCTTGCTCTCCCGAGAGTTTACAGGCTAAATCTGGATTTAGATGCCTCTGTTCAAACAAACAAACTGAACAGATTTTGCCCCATGGTATTTAATGAAGAAGAAAATGTCATGAGGCCTTTCCCTTTAGAAGTAATCAGTTGAGAAAAGATTAGTGAAGATATATTTATGTTCAGACTGTCCCCTGCAGCGAGGTTAGGGGGTATGTTCGTCATATACATCAGGATTAACTCAGTTTCTGCTGTAGCACTGTAGTTCTCTTCAAAATATATAGCCACTGACCTACTTTTCAGGTGGCTTGGTGAAAGTCACTCCGAACCCTTCTGGCGTTTCAGCACCATAAAATTGTAATGTTTTACTGGGGCATAGCATTTTCCTGAAACAGCAAAAAATACAAAGGTGAGTCACAAAATGAAATTTGGAACCTTAATGTTAGGAAAACAATGATAGTTTTCATAACGAGCACACCCAGGGAGCGAGCTGACATCGAAGGTCCCTCCTAAAAGGCCCTATGGGAATTGGTCTCACAGGGCAGTCTCTGCATCCCCAGAGATGTTATAATCTTTGATGACCACCTTCTGCTCTTCTCATTTTTGTAAGAAAGTTACTGGAAGACTCTGGGGTGTTTTGTTCCCCATATTTATTTTCTTTCTTCCTTCATGCAAAAGAGTAGCTTTGCTAAAACCAGGCTTATGTGCATGTAGAATTACACCAGCTACATGCTGAACAGCACAGCCTGTCTCAGCTGACAACACAAATTCTTGAGGTTGGAGTTAACACCAGCTTCCTCCATAGCCCTTGCTCCCTGCTAAGGCAGTTTCTCGGGAAGGCAGTGTCGGAATATTTACCAGCCCGAGAGGGAGGTGGTGAAAGCCCAGGACAGGCGTGTTTGGCACCTTCCAACGCTGTTTGCATTCATGCTCCTCAAGCTGTGCCTGCGGTAGATGGAAGCTGTCAAACGAGGTGATACAGAGCACCAGGCCTGGAGACACAGCACTAGGTCATAGAATCACAGAATGGTTCGGGTTGGAAGGGACCTTAAAGATCATCTAGTTCCAACCCCCGTGCCATGGGCAGGGACACCTCCCACTAGACCAGGCTGCTCAAAGCCCCATCCAGCCTGGCCTTGAACACTTCCAGGGGTGGGGCATCCACAGTCTCCCTGGGCAACCTGTTCCAGTGCCTCACCACCCTCACAGTAAAGAATTTCTTCGTGATATCCAATTTAAATCTCCCCTCTTTCAGTTTGAAACTGTTACCCCTAATCCTATAATTACACTCCCTGATAAAGGGTCCCTCCCCATCCTTCCTGTAGGCGCCCTTTATGTACTGGAAGGCTGCTATAAGGTCTCCCCAGAGCCTTCTCTTCTCCAGGCTGAACAACCCCAACTCTCTCAGCCTGTCTTCACAGGAGAGGTGCTCCAGCCCTCGGATCATCTTCGTGGCCCTCCTCTGGATTCTCTCCAACAGGTCCATGTCCTTCTTGTGCTGAGGGCTCCAGAGCTGGATGCAGTACTCCAGGTGGGGTCTCACCAGAGCAGAGTAGAGGGGGAGAATCACCTCCCTCGATACACATGGACTTTTCACCCTAAAGCAGAGAAAAAGGAATACCGGACTCTGATGCCAACAGAGACGTGTAAGCTTATATGGAGCAAATCCTTAATCGCTCTCTTAAACACAAGAGAGACTTCTCATAAATTAAACCCAACCAGATTATTATCTTAAGCTCTTTAAGGATTTGCTTCTGATTTTATAATATCAGCCTCAGTAAAAAGTGGAGCAACACTTTCTGTAGCTGCGTTAGGAAATCCTGAAGTATATTATTTTATAGCAGAAGCTGGGACAGACATTGTAACTGCTTTATCACTACCACTAGAATGGTAAGATGATCTTCTGCATCGCTTTAGTCCTTTTGAGGATTTGGTGAGGTTATTAGAGAGCATGTTTCTGCTTCCCTGCGCTGGCTGTACAAGGGCTGCCCCAGAAAAGAGGGCAGGAACCTAACACCCAGGCAGTTCAAAAGCCACATTGATTTGTCTTGCCCAGTAATTACATTAATATCTCTGTGGTATGGTTACACAGTATAGCCAGTGGGGAAGGGAAGAAGGACCTGGTGAAAGAAAAAAGGACAAAAGTCAGCAAATTAGCTGTTACACTGTAGCTTGAAGGACATGTAGGGAATTACATATTGTTTCTTCATCAGCTCTTTCAGATCTGGTCACCAGTTCAAGGAATTGAGAACAATATTCAAAGTAATCTGCATTTCTATAGATAATGCAGAGTGATAACTGATATAAACGCTATGATAAGTCAAAAAGTGATGGCACCAGCACAGCACCGAATGAGGGAGCTGGGTGTTTTGGCACTGCTGTGGTACACTGGACAGTGTGACACACAGTCTGTGTGTCCCTGTTGCTGTGTCCCCGTTGCTGTGGTGAGGACCACCAACTATGTGAAGGAGAGAAGGATTTCTGCCCCTGTGGCACCATCCCCCTCCATCATTCCCAGGCCTGTCCAGGCTAACGCTGTGTGGGAATTCATCTGCCGGCATAGGAAAGGTGTTTGTTAGGTGGAGAAGGTGGAGGGGGACAACCGTGGCAGATGCCAACCAGATCACCTGGTTTTATGAGCAGGTGCCCTACCATATAAGTTAGAGACGGGGAGATCAGCTTTTACTGGGGTTGAAACACCCACCTGATACCCCACAGAAGTATCCCAAAGGATAACTCACCGTGGAGCATGCAAGGTCACAAAGGCAGGAATGGGCTGTGCAGCCAACAGCTTGACCGACCTGGGAGAAAAAGGTGTTTGAAGATGTCAAAAAAGGGTTTGCATCCCAGGATTGTTCCAGCCAGCATGGGACAACTGACCCCTCTTTTACAGGTAGGTCGCTTGGAAGTGAGCTAATGCTTCCAACCAAGCTATTAATTTGGCTTATTTTCTTTTATACTTGCCTCACTGCAAATAAAATAAAAAAATAAAGTAGCAGACATTTTGGAGAGTGAATGTTGCAAAGTGATATAGGGTAGTATCTGCCAGTAGTTTAAAGAGACTTCAGAAAATCAAGGATTAAATGTCTTTCCTAACATTAACACTGTACTAAATCTGAAGATTTACTCTCCCTGAATTTGAAATAGATTTAGCTATATAACTGAGAAGATAGATAGCCTTTGAAACAGAAAGGCCTTTTTATCAAAAAGGAAATAGTTCCAGAGTATGCTTGGGGCATTTTTCCTTCCACAAGGTTTGAAAAGGTGGGAAAAGAAAGTGGAAAAATCTTTCATCTAACTTATTTTAAAGCACATATATTACATTTTTGCATTTCAAATAATGACTTGTTTAAATTTTATTCTGTTTGTAATTTTTCTCTATGTAATGGATTTTGTTTGCTTCTCATTTTAAATACATCCCTGTCTTCGGGCACCTGAAGTATGCATTTAGCTCCAAATTAATTTCTGCAGTTTTAATTAATTATGATGCCTGTATTAAAACTGAACTTCAAGGTTACTTTTAAAATCCTTTTTTCTATTTTGTAAGATACCAACAGAGAAGGGAGATATACATAGCCATAGAAATCATTCTTGAGGTTCAAAATGTATTTATTAATTAATTAAAAGAGAAGTCTTCCAGACTTCTCTTCTCATTGCCTGACAACTTAAAGCCATCCAGAGAAGCCTGAAAGAAAAAAAAAACTGTTAGAGAAGAAAAAGGTAAAAGGCTGTATGGGAGCTGGACTGCTTGGTGTCACAGCTCACCTCCCCTGGGCTGCTGCTGCTTTCAGAGGAGCTGATGCCCCTCTGGTCATTTCCCCCACCTGTAGCCCTTGCGATGGCAGTTCTTGTAAGGCGGACAGCCACAAGCCTGTCCCTCGCACGTGGCATTTAGCGTGTCGTGCAACCCTCAACCTTTAATTTGACCTCCAGCTTCCTGGTAAGGGAGGTGGGAAAGGTCAACCACTTTAGGCTGTAATCCTTCAAACCTCTTCCTAAATGCAGTCAGCTGTGAAAAAGAAGTCATACATTGGTGAAGCATTTGTCATTCAAATTGAGCATTCGCCCAGACTCCTTCCACCCCCCAGGGCCTGAGCCCTCCCTGCGCCGGAGCCCCTCGCCCAGACCATGAACCAGGGAGACAGACTTTATACTTTCCCATTTGAGATGGGAATGGGCTGCAGTGCCTCCTCCACTCATTTCTGATCTCACAGCAGGACAATTTTCACCTTGAGAAATGTAATTAATTCACCTCCTGCACCACCACAGCTCTCACTCTGGACTCTGACTTCAGCCTTTCTCCTTCCTGCTCTCCGTATTTTTCTGGTGTCTTTGGGAGTAATAACTAATCACTCTCAGCCTAAAGGCAAAGACATTTTTCTAGCCTTCACAAGAATCAACCTTTTACCTCAGCATGTGACAGAGTGGCAAAAGTAATGATTTTCCTTTCAATAATTTGTCTGTTGGGGTTTTTTTTTGGCAAAAACCTGCTTTTGAGCATTAATGGCCACAATATGTTCAGGTTCGTTACACTTGGCAGGTGGGCTATTAATTGAAATGAGCATTAGTGAATTCGGAAAATCTTTTTTACCCAGTTCCTCAGGCAGGTTTTGATTTGTTTCCAAACACTTGCTCTGCGGTCTGGCTAGGCGTTGGTAATGGGTTCCTCTATGGTAATGGCTTGGATTTCTTGACGGGTTTTTTTTTGTGCATGTGTGTTTTTAAGAATCACTTCAGCTTCTCTAGACACTATGCAGCAGCATCTCTGTTCATATTTAGCAATGGGGAATTGGTCTTTTGTTCACCAAAGCCAACAATGTGCCCTGAACTTTGCTGCAGCAAACTGAAATTGCGTGGTTATCATATTTTTAATACAAAGAGTGGGAGTTCAGTTAGACTAAGTAATTTGTAGATTCAAGCATGATGTCTGTGACTGTCATTAGAAGCCAGTCTGCATCCTAGTAATTACATTCAGATGGGTTTGGTTCAAACTCATTTACTATACTGTTTCTCCTAGAAAACGAACACTATGATCCTACATGTTCTTGAATGGCAGTTTAAAAATATTGATGGAGGATTATATATCACAGCAGCCTTAAAGATTTTATTTAAGGTAGTTATGCAAAAAAAGAAAAAGAAAGGACTTTGTAACTCTGAATGGAGATTGTCATTACTTTTAATACTGGCAACCAATTTTCTGACTGAATAATTCATACCCAGATTTCTAATACTTGTGGAAAAAAATGATTTTGCTGTGATTTTCTGAACCAAAATATTTTCTCAATCAGTTACGGCCATTAGTTTTAATTTACTATTTTCGTTCTCTTTCCCAACCATCATCTCCAATCAATGCTGCAGACGAATCATTAGTACCACTTCTCCAGTTTCCTATCAGTATGCTGGAAGTCTGATAGATGAAAATCAGTTTAAGGGTGCAAGTGTTTTCCTTTGTCCCTGTTCAGGCCACTCACAAAGCTAAAAACAAGTAAAGTGGTAAAAATAACCTTATTTTTCAGTAACGAGTTAAGATATAAAGAACAACCAAGTGCTCCTGAAGAGCAATACTGCAGCACTGTCAGCTAAAATGCTGCCATGGACACCTGCTCACTCCCTCTAAAAATAAATTGCTGGATTGTGTCACCAGAATTGATGAGCCTAAAAAAACCTAATGTCTCATGACAATAGGATTCCTGGGTGGAAAGCTGTGTGTGGAAAAGCGCCAGGCAGATGGGCCGCAGACCTGTAGCTGTGCTGCTGCAGAGTGATGAGAGCCCAGTCAGGGCACTCCAACGCTGGCAAATGGAGTCAGAAGCCACAGATGGGCTCCCGGAGCCCACCTTGTGATGGAGAAGACCAGCCATTTGCTAAAGCTTGGTTGCAGGTCCAGGTGCTGCTCAGGAGGTGCAGCAGCTCCTGTAGTCTTCTCTTCCTCCTTGGCGAGAAGCATGGAAGTGGGCTTCCCCAATGGTGGTGTCACAAGGAATGACTTAGTCCGTTTAATAAATTGCACTCCTTTAGAGAAAGCCTAGGCCCAACGCTTCTGTCAGAAGATAGCTTGCTTGCCCGCAAGGCCTCAGCATTAACCAGGAGGCAGAACAAACAATGACTGTCTCAGATACATCGGCCACGCTAGGATCCGTTTCTTTGACAGAACTATTTTACGCGCCTCAACCGTAATGCGATTTGTCATTGATTTCAGAGATGCGGCATGTAGCCATCCAGGCTTTCACAGGATTTGTTTGGCCTGTAAGAAATTTCTATTAGATTATTTAATCTGTCCCCTTGCCGGTGGCAGCTTCTTACTGGTGTGCTCCTTGAATGGAAGCAATGCTTTCCTACCAGCCCCTATGCCTCCTCTAAAGTCCCCTTCCTATCCCTGATGGCTTGATTTCCAGAGATGATGGTACCCTCAGGTCCTTTTGCTCCTTAAAGACGTAGGACTGCTCAGACCTTTTAAAAACCAGGCCAACAACGTACCTAGAGAGGGGTAATTGTTATTTTTGTGGGCAGCTCCGGGCAATTCCATAACATGCTCTGCTAAGTGAGGCCAAAGTCCACACTAGATGGAGTGGCTGGACGAGAGGCTAGGAGTGAGGCAGGCCTGGCATGAAGAAAGAAATGCGCTTCAGCCCATTCGACTTATTTGTTTTTCAGTGTGCGGAGAGAGGCAACTGAGCGAGGATGAGCCTCTCCCCTGTCGCAAGGCAGGTAGAGCACATTAAACCACACAAAGTGGCAATTGTGAGGGACACTGGAAGGGCTCGTTTAAACCCACGGTACTTCTCTGCATTAATCACCCATGGGAAATTTACACCTGTGTAGTTTAAAGTTGCATTCTATTTATATTAGGTTTGCTTATACTATACACAAATGATAATTAGGGGATATACCTCTACGTATCTTCAAAAGATACTTCAGTTTCCTCAAACCACAGAACCCTGAAGGCTGAGAACTCAGATTTTTTCCCCCCAATTACTTACTAAAACTTCTTTAATGAGTATTTCTACATGAATAAGAGATATGGAACTAGGACCATGCTATATATTACATAAAATAGGAATGAATTTAGGGATTGCAGCAAACTGCAGAGCTGCCTGCTCCCGCAGAGTTTGTGCATTCCTGGGTTAACACGTGTAAATTGACTTCTAAAGTTGCATCTGTGGGCACCTAAGCATATCTAATGGCTTGCTCTTGCCATAAGGGGGAAGTCTTGTTCCTTCTCCTCTTTTTCTTTCTCCTCTAACACAGACCTCTCCCCAGCCAAAGACTCTGTGTCTTCCCTTGCGGTGCCTCTGGAGCTTATTTGACTTGCCTGTGAGCTGATTCAACTCACTGACCCAGCAGAAAGCCAGGCATCTGCTTCTTTCTGGGTCATGTTTCTGCTTGGCTAGTGAAGAGCACTGGTGAGTGAAGGGCTTCATTCATTCACAGGTAGCAGAGCTGATAAAAGAGAAACAATGGGACCACACGGCTAGAAACAGGGCGTCCTCATTTTGGTGAAGATGAACTGTTGGCTTCGTGCATACCATCCTACGAAACTGAAACCTGAGGTGTCTAAATCTGAGCACCTAAATCCGCTTTAGACATCTGAAAATGCAGTTTGGTAAAACCACCTGGTTTGCACAAGCACAGCTGAGGCCAACACGGTGCATCTGGAGCGTAACACCTCCAGCAGCTCCAACCAGCCCCAGCCTCTGCCCATCTGCACCGCTCCTCCCCACACCGGGCAGCCAGGCTGTTTGTATGCCTTCACTGGGAGCTGGTCTGGCAACTGCCCCAGCTGGAAAATAACTCCTGTATCCAGCTCACTTACAAAGAATTGGGCTGAACAAGGGACAGAGTGAACATGGTTCATGTCCAGCTGCTCACCCAAAACATTATGAACCAAGGGCTGTGACCCCCAGCAGCTCGTACGCCTTTTGCTTCAGCTCTGGCTGTGTTAGCCTGCTGCCCTAACTACTACCAACAGCAGCCGTTTGGGCAGAAGGTTAAATCAGGTGCTTGATTTTTCCTGGTTCTTGAATGGGAAAAAAAAAGCAATGGAAGTGCCTGAGATGGAGGGTGGGTCTCTACTATGTATGCACATTATTCTCGTATTATTTACACAAGATTATAACCATGAAGTTGCATAACATAGGCTGCTATGTAGGCTTGCAAGGATTCAGCTGTCCTTCCCCTCCTGGTCCCTTATGCTGTTTTTCACATTCCTTTGTTGCCTTTTGGCTCGTGCTGAACTGTAAGGCCCTTGTGGCAGGGACCACGTCATTTATGTACCAGCACAATGCCTCAGATAATGGAGCTCTAGCAGCAGCGGGGGCCTTTGGGAGCGCCTGTCACAGAAATTACGGGAGGGAATAGTTTCACTCTTGTGGAGTGCAGAATTAATCATGTTTA
The DNA here is from genome assembly GCA_013396915.1 of Stercorarius parasiticus. Lineage (NCBI taxonomy): Eukaryota > Metazoa > Chordata > Aves > Charadriiformes > Stercorariidae > Stercorarius > Stercorarius parasiticus. The sequence goes on along the minus strand of VWZL01002232.1, from coordinate 824,738 downwards.
AGAGTGCTTGATTTTTGCTGGCCTTTTTGAAGGAGTTCATCTTCGCCTCTTGCCTACCCAGTTCGTTTCCCTCCATCTCTGCCAGCTACCCATTGCCTTTACGCCCCCCACATACCCCTCCGTTTTGACTCCATAGTTGATCTTTCCCTTTTGTCAAGAGATCACAGGCTGCCTCCTTCCCTGCACTCTGCATCTCTCCTTTCCCTCCCGATCTTAGCCTGTGTGCTGAATAAGGGCTGCAAATAAAGCTTAGTTAATGAGCGAACCCCTACTTCCCTAGATTTGAGAGAGACACAGGTAATAATTGTTTTCTTCCTAAATACAGAGGGAGATAAATGAAACCAAATGATATTTGGAGCTGGAGGGCAAAGGGGAAAGAGGAGATGGGAGAGAAGAAAGGAGAAGGCAAAAGAGAGCCACCCCTCTCCTTTGGAGCGGTCTTTGGCTTTGTTTACATTTCAACAGGAGTATAGGTTAAGATGAGAATATAAATTGTTACAGTAATACCCTTTTTATACCGTACATAGTGACTCTTGCTCAAAAGCAAGTATACAGTTTTGATTTAGCTTATGTTTTTTGGAAGGTTTTTCAACTAATTAAATCCAATTAAGTTAAGTATCTGGAGGACTAGGAATGTCTACAGTTGGTTTAAAGAGATGGGAAATTCCTGTGGGTTTCAGTGTACTTCCATGCTTAATGCATCCCTTGTGAAGACTCAAGGAGAACCGCATTTTGCTGGTGACATCAACCTGTGCCAAAAGATACAGCTGAAGGGAAGTAGCTGCTAGAACATTGGTTCCCAGTCTTTTTGGACCTACACACTACTGTTAACCTCCAAAATTTCCTATAAATCACAATGTGATTTTACATTTTAAACTGAAAACACCGTGGAGGCTATGATGGCCTACTATGGCTTTATAGGACATTACAGTCCTTGAGCAGAGCTAGGGAACCACTGGTCTGGAATCAGAGAGGATGGAGGTAGAACAAAAGTGCTGATTAAAGACTCCGCATGTACAAACCTTCATTGATTACAAGAACAAGAAGCCAACACAACCAGAGGGGAAAGAGTTAAAGTCTTTCAGATAGTTGGGTTCATCACAGAGTCACCATGTTGGATGTGGATGCAGACGTTTGGGGTTTCACAAAGCCTGCTTGTTACTCATGGGGGGATTTGATGTGAACTCTCCGCAAGAAGGACGGGCAAAGGAAACCAGAGAACAAAGTCTGAGAAAAACATCATTAGGTCAGCTACAATGTGCCAGTATAGTGGCATGTTTGGAACAGAGAAGAAAAGCAACACCAGATTGGTGACAACCATCAGCTGGATACTGTAGCTGGCAGGCTACATAGTAGAATAACATGCATGTTGCAAGGGCCATGTGGATAAACTCAGATGGGCTGGACTCTGCTAGACATGGACTATGTCGTCCAGTGAGGACAGAAGTTGTTGGACAAAGAGCTTAAAGAAGGCTCAGAAGAAAAAAAAAAAAAAGCAAACAAATCAACAGAGGAACTCAACAGCAGGCAATACTAAAAGATGATATGAAGAAAGGGTCAGCTCTGAGGATTGATGGATATGCATGGAGAGAATAAACTGAGCTATAATCTTGCCAAAGATCAGGTGAAGATGAAAATGCTGATGGTACTGCTGTATTTGGATTATTAAAACAAGGAAACACACAAACAAACAGAACCCCAACACTTTCCTGCATAAGTAAATTCTTGCTTGGTAAACACCAAATGCAGATTCAGGCTCAAACCTTGAGCCAGCCACATGTCACATCAGTGTTACTCCAGAATGGACTATGGGGTTTGAACTTTTCTCAGGAAGTAAGAACCTCACTGGGTGTTAGGTCAGTCCTTACATCTGGGTGGAAACTTATAGTAATTGTGCAATTTCCCTAAAAAATCCCCAGAGATCTAAGTTAGGCATTTTGCCTTTGCAGCCTTTCCTGCCTTTGCTCTTACAGCGCTTTTCACTCAAAGTCCTTGCACTTCCCCGCATCATGTAAAATACGGTTCTAATTCTTCCACTTAAAGACCTTGGTACAACATTAAAAAGCCACCAATAACTATGCAGATGTCCCTTTTGTCATAATACCTGTCTTTATCAGTCATGCTCACTTAAGGGGGGGGAATATCAGGAATATCAGGATTCATCTTTCCCCCCCCTCCCCCCTTTTCCACGTTCGCCACCGCATCATCCTCCAGCCGAGCATCCCGCTGCTCGGGGGCGGCCCAGACTCCCCCCGCCTCCCGCCCCCGGGGCCACCGACAGCGCGACAAGGTGGGCAGCACGGCGCCGGCTGCCATGTCCGTGTGTCCGTCGCTCCCCT
>VWZL01002232.1:797692-822043 GCA_013396915.1 Stercorarius parasiticus | reverse complement strand
CGTCCCTTGGTTGGGGTCATTGTGCGGATCGGGGAGGATGGGGGCGGGGAGGGGGGTATCGTGCCGGCACCCCGCGGCCGCGGGAATCTCCGCTGCTGCCACTCGGCCCCTTAACTATATTTTCATTCAAATCCTCTTACATGGTGCCGGACTCCAGTTTGTTTCGCAGGGGCATCTGCTTTTGGTCTTAGAAACTCTTTAAGAGGAAGGGGGTGGCCGGGGGAGGGCAGGGGCTGCTTTTCAAAGCCTTGCGAAGGGAGCTGCAAGCACCAATTTCTCCTAACACATCATTTGCCGCCTGTGCTGCTTGGGGCATTTATTTCCCTTAGTGCTTCTAAGAGGGGACAGAAAAAAACTGGCAAACGGTCATAGCAGAAAGTTGTGTGGCTCGAATGTTACATACGCTAATGGACCCAATTATCTAAATAAACAAACGTAGTGATTTATAGGTGTCTGAACTATAATGCTTTGAATGATAGTGCTCTTTAACCTTTCGTTCTAATCTGTCCCTCAGAGATTTGGTTTTAAGGAGAGTAATATATCATCCGTGGTGCTGAATACTTGAGTTGATTACATTTGTAAAAGGAATGGCCTTTGAAATAATACTGAGCCATTAAGCAACAAATGCAGAAAAAGAGTGAGAGAGGGAAAGAGCAAAGATAAAATTTTGGCAGAAAATATTTTTCTCCTTCCTAGCAGACATGCTCGATTAACTTTTATCCGGAGATCTTATTTTACTAAATTAAACTTCAAAAAAATAAGCGCGCTGTGTGAAACCAGAAGCAAATCCTCCTTAGTCCTCTTGAAGTCTGTCTGCGTTGTGGTTAAATGATGATTGGAGCAGTGTCTGTTAAGAGAATTTGCAGAAGCAAGCACTGCTAAAGATACCCGGTAGGTAAATGGAAGTACTTTGTTACCGTATTTGTTTCTTGCAGATAATACAGAAGTAGAAATTTCAAGTTCTAGGGTTTCTTATTTTACATCTTTAAAAATTTTGCCCTGATAAATGTACCTATATGTGAGGTGTGCAGCTTCAATATAGCAGAAGTGCCTTCCCTTACTGGAAAAGTGGTTATTTCAGGTCTTAGCTTATTTAGCAGCAGCCAAATTCTGCAGCCTGTGGAGCACCTCCTGTAAGGGATGAGTGTCTTCTGCCCTCATTGAAAAAAAATAGTACAGCATGCACAACATCTCGCAGGCCTGAAGTGCAAGAGCAATTTTATCTTTAACCAGTATTTCAGCACAGGTTTTTATTAACATAAAATCAATATTCAGGTCAGCAATGGGGATCTGCAACTTTCGAATGAGAAGCTGATCTGAAGGCAACACATTGCTCATATGAGTAAAGGTTGTGCGATACAACACTCAGCAAGCTCACCTATCTTTTGTTCAGTTTCTTTTATGAAATGTCATTTAATGAGGAAAAGAAACAAGTAATCCATTGCATTTTAAGGCACTGTGCTCCTCATAAGCTTCATCGCCAGGCAGTTGAACATGAATGTGGCTTTAGATCATGTATTGTATACAAATGACTGCTACTAGATAACTTAAGCTCTAAATTTATCCTACTATTGAAGTTATATTGATCAGAAAGCAGCAACTGGATTTCAAGTCCTAAATAAGAAATGCTCAATAATCTAGAGCTAATTTATGTTTTAAGCAGCACTGCTCTGAGGAATCCACAAGAAATGCAGCTGAGTTTTCCTTACTGGCTGTGCAGTGGCATTTAGTTAAGGAACACTCTTTCCTGGGGACTTAATTGATACACAAAGGAGTTAAATCTGTTTAATCAGCTCATTGATGCTGATGGTAAAGGGCTGTAGAGTTCAATGGCAGGAACAGGACACAGTCTTTTTCCTTCCAGTAAGGATGGGGATGGAGATGGAGGGGCTTTTTCAAAGTAGTTTCAACACTGTAGCATTTGTAACTGCAAAATATAATGTAAGAATAAGATTAGCAGACCAAGAAGGCTTGAAAACATTGTTTAACACTTAATTGAAACAATAAATCATTCAAATAACATTACCCAGGCTCCTATCACGACGCCTCTGCTTCCAGGTGTTGAGAACGGAGCAGATTTCAGGCACGAGGTGCGAGTGTAGCTCAGCCCCAGAGCGGCAGCAGGAAGGGCAGGCGTGTTGCAGCCTGGTGGCCATGCTGTGGCCAGGAGCAAGCCCAGGCGGGGCGAAGGGGCAGAGCATGCTGAGACTCGCCCTCACCCACCCGCAAGTTGCCAAACTGGGGCTGTGGGAGCCCCCTCCCAAGTTTGAGTGTCTGCTAAATGAATGGCAGCTGCTGGCCAGGGAAGATGTGCTGGATGAGGCCCTGGTTGCAGAGCCTGTAGCTTGCAGGCAGGCTGCCCTGGCTGCTCCCTGCCCATCCCTGCATCCCAAGGATGCTATCAGTTGCAGGTCTTATGTTGTGTATAACGATGCAAAAAAACTTCTGGTGAGCGAAGAAGTTCAGGACAGCTTCTTCCTTGGGAAAGTGGTGTGTTTCTAAATGTTTGTAACATCAGATGCTGCTTACGTTGATTAAAACATGGAAAGAGCAAGCAGTGCATGCTCATTTGTGTAAAACTGCTAGTAATAAACTCTAGACTTTGAAATCACTGTGCATTCCTGCGGGCTCTTGGAGGCCCTGTAAAATCCTGCTGCGCGTCTGAGGAAGCTGAAGCCTGAAGATCCGTCTGCAAAGTTACTGAAGGGAGTTGAGATGTCCTTGGTTTCTGTTCCCACATCTCCATCCTGGTATCCCTCACACTCTGAATTGCTGTGGCTTCTCCGTAGGTGTCTCATGGGCGCATGCCATGTCTGGCTCGCCTTCCCCCGGCCCCTCACCTCCTGAAAACCCCGTGTGCCGTGCAGGCAGCTCTGCCCTGCTCATAGTACCACCATAAATACCACCCCGCAGGTGCTCGGTGACTCACTGGAGGCCCCAAGCTGCAAACCGCTCTGCAGTTTCACTGATTTTCTTCTATGGGGAATTGTTTTTTTTACAGTGCTGTGCCCATGGTTACCTGGGCTGGGGAGGGCGAGCTGCAGGTGGTGGGACCTCCAAAAGTTGCTCCTGCAAAGGTGCACCAAGCACAGCTGTCAGATGAAGATGATGAGTGACGGGAGGGGTTCCTTCCCTTCGTGGATGCGATATAACCAAGTTTTAATTAAAGCAGCGGCGATAGATTATTAGGGCAGATAAATACTGCCTTGTTACAGCCCTCTTGGGTCGTATGTAAGCAGTATTCGTTTTAGAAAGGATGAATGAACAGTCAGTGTGAAGGATAAAGATCAGCATTGTTAATCACTCTGGAAGTCTTCCGTGGGAAAGGGTAAACTCATGAGCAAAGATACTGTCCATAAATGTCATTTAAATATTTACATAACTTGGGGATAAGATTTTGATATTAAAGGCATGCAAGTACCAAGTCATGTTTGGGTTCCTGTCGGTGATAACTAGGACCTGCACAGCTGGGGTTGGTCGGCGGTGGGCTGTATTTCTACGTCATGCTTTGCTAGCAGTTAACAAAGAGCTCTTCTTCAACATCACCTATGAAAAAAAAAGTAATTGTTCTTGTCAAAGTGCAGACAAAAAAAATAGAAACTTGGGAGACCACATTTGCTTAAACTCTCGTGCTTCAGGTGTGGCTAATTCTTCATTTCTGGTGTCCCTGGGTAAGCAGTGCGCCAGTGGCCGCTATCTAGGCTAGGGCCATGGTGGTAGACCATCCACTTACAGTTTGTAGCCGTTGATAAGTCTGCGGGGTCAGAAAGAATGACTCCGGGTGGGAAGGGGTGGGTAAACTGGAAATGGTAGGAAATGTTCCTGTGCAGATCCTTGATTTTGTAATTCTCGCAAAAGTTTCTTTTGTCCTTTTCCAGCTCTCAGAATGTGATACAACCCTTGAAAAACAATCTGTGTGCTTTCATGTAAATGCAATGAGGATGAGCCTTTGAAAACATATCTTAGCTGATGTTGATGAATAAACAAACTTGGCCAGAGTAAATCTTTTCATCTAACTTCAAGAGCCACACTGTAATGAAGTAAATATAGATGTACTTAATGGGCTCCTTTCATCCAAATACATAACAAACCCTCCAAAGTAATGCAAACAAATCTAAAATGGATTTCCAAGTGCCTTTTTTTTTTTTTTTTTGGTACTGGAGTGGTTTAGTCTAGCCAGGCTAGGATGGGAGTGGAGCTTGCTCCCAGAGGTGTGGAGGGGCTGGAGTGTGTGCCGGACTAAATGGGAAGGGGCAGAGAATGCACCACAGACCTGGCTGTTCTCCTACGATTGTTCTGCAAAAAAGGCAGAAAGTGCTTGTTCCACGTGAGGTTTAAAACACCTTATTTGATGAGCTTCTCCCTGAACTCATGCCTTCAGAAGGCAGCTTGCGGATGAGGTTTTGAGAGGCAGTGGGACCTGAACTGGCTGTCTCCTCCCTCTTGGCTGCAGCCCAGCTCTGTGCCCCATTGCTGCACCAAGAGAGCCCCTCCAAGTGCGAGATGGCTGTCAGCCCACCTTGGGGACAGCCTGCTTGTGACGTGCCATCACTTGGCCGGATGATAACCTGCCTGGGGGGCTTGCTCTACAGGGCACGTCCTGGCTGTGCCCCAGTCTGGCTCCTGGGCTCACAGAGTGCTTGAATTCAGTGTTAGAGGTGGCCTCGAGGCCATCGTGACGGCTGCTGGAGACACAGTCATTGAAGCATGACTGCGGCGGTGGCGTGGACTTTGGCAGCATCTTGTTGGTTGGAAGCTATGGGAAAGAGGAGCTCAAAGAACAGGTCTGCGCATCTGGACGTTCACTGCGTGCCAGTGGATGAGGTTTCATTTCGAAACTTGCAGGATGGCTGTTTTCAATGACAGCGTTTGTAAATAGATTAACAACTTCTTGTTGAAAGCACGTTTAGCAAATACAACCGTCCGGTTTCACTGTCCTTGCTTTGTGAAGAAGGCCGATATGTGATGTTTGTATTTCCCACATCACAGAAAGTCTTTGGATCTTTTCTTTAAAAAGCACAGTTATAAAATAATTTAAAGACAGATGCTTTGCTTTGGAGAGGATAAACCCTGTTTTGGAGAAAAAGACCGTAACTTGGTCTTTTCTTTTCTTGGTAGGGAAACTTCAGGTCCACTTCATTCCATTGTGGAATAAAATTCCATTCAAAGCTGGGTGATACGCTTATAAGAGTTTGAATATTAGACTATTTAGACAACTATGTCAGCATAATTACAGAAATTCTTCAATGTGAGCTTTCTCTTTGCTGAGATCTTGATGAGTGGGAAATACTATAAAGAATTATTTCTGTGAGCATTGGAGGAATTTTGTGAAGGAGCTTTAAATCTTGCAGACTCTTGTACTTTAAAAAAACACAACAATGATTTACTAAAGTCCACATTCAACTCACTGTTTGACACCATGGAGAGTCAGACATCCAATTTAACTAGTGTCTGGTTGTGTTGTGCCATGTGTACAGGAGTGAAACGTATTAAAAACTGTTCAGCTTCGGATGTGTTCATCTGGGGATTTACTCATAAATAATTGATAACCCTCTGAAACAAAATCTCTTCATTACTCCGCGGATTGCTCACCTCTTCCCTCCCGCGCTCATTGTTCTGGCAGGCGGGGGGAAGACAGAGGCGCTGCTTTAATGAAGGTGTACGTCAGCCTCCACTGCTCCTTTCAAAAGGTCACCCAACTGAACAGCGGCAATGAAATGCGTGACAAAAGATAAACATTTTATTGTCCTACGGAGATCTGCGGCATTCCAGTGTTTTAGAGGAACCATTTAGCTGCTGTGTGTGAGATTTCTTCTCGTCCCAGCATAGAAGCAGTGCTTATGATGAATTACAAAATCAATGAAATATTCGCATCTAGTGCGCTGCAGGACAGGATGTCAAATTAAGGGCTGTTTGATGTGCGGTACCAATTACAACTGTGATATTTGGGCTTGATCTTTCAAGATTTGACTGCGGTTAAGTATCCTTGCTCAGACTGTTGACTGCAATGGGACAAGCCATTGTGAGCAGTGAGCTCATTTGAGCACGGGTTTGTGTGATTGAGCTCTTATTTACCAGGCATTGAAGCCTCGTGATGAATTTCCTTTCCTGCAAAAAAGAAGAGCCATTCTGCTACCTACTGACTTAATAAAGTGTATTTGAGTTGATCTAACAAAATCTCATTTTAATGGAAGAAGTGTCTCAATGTAAGACCAGTTCATCTTTCTGATGACTTGATTGCTTTCGAGTTATTAGCCAAGTTCTGTAACAGTCTTTAAAGGTGCTAATACTTGCTTGCAGTTTAATAGCCCTAACTATTGCTAATGTACAGAAAATGTTCAAATCACATCATTGAGAGAGAACCCTAACAAATCTTACAGCGATTTTAATGTGAGGTTTCAGATGTTACTCTTGTTTAATTGAAAGGTGGATGCTATAAAGGCTTTGTCAGTCTGCTGTTTCCAGATGACAGCACTTTCTATGGAGTAACTGTAAGTCCCAGAGCGCTGATCCCAGCTTTCAGCTTCAGGATTCATAGCTCAGACTCTTCCTTTTTGACCTGGGAGAAGTGTGCATCTGTGGTGTTTTCTGGATTTGTGTCTTCCAAAAAACCAAACCTGTTTTCAATCAAATCAAATGAGAAAAATGTTCTGAAATAATAGTCACATTCTGCCCAATACTGGAGAAAAGGGGGCCTTTGCTCCTGCTTCTATAAACTAAAAGATTAAGCTTGCTTATAAAGGATTAACAGAGCTCCCTTCTGTTAATTCGTAGTGGTGTAGTCGAAATGCCTGATTCTACTTCAGTGGAAAATTCATTATCAATCAATGGGAATTTTGCAGATGAAGCCAAAGGGATTAGAGACTTGCCATTGGAAGTGACTATAGGAGAGAAAGACCTGGATATGCTTCTTGCCACATGGCTGTGGGCCACCACGGGGGTGTGGCCACAAAAAAATGGCAAAGGAGAATCTTTGCTTGCCTAGAGATGTATGAAAAGGTTAGTGCGACTGCAAAGGGCTGTAGAGAAACCTTACCTGGGGTGCTGCTGATAGCCAGGTGTTACTTGTGTCCAAGCACGAGGATTTCAAAGTGGAAGAGGTACACAGAGAAAGATGACCTGAAGTCCTCTTCAGGGATTGTGCCATGGTGAGGGAGAATTGATGAGCAGGTCAGGTGTGCAATGGGAACAGGAGTTAGGAAGAGCAGTGGAAAAGGGGTGCAGATTTGGGGGTGAGTGGTGCGGGGGAGCACTGGTGCCAACCTGCTGCTGCTCAGGTTGCCCCCCAGGGAGGGTGGTTTGGGAGACTGGCGTGTAAGGGAGATGCAAAAATTTGCATCAAGAAATTGCTAAAGAATTTGCTACTGATGGTGTTGAGGGTGTCCTAAAAAATTGCATTGCCCATAGAAGTTTCTTCCTTTAATAAGTAATAGCTACTTTTCCTTCTAGTAGAGTGCATAGACCGGGATTCGGACTATAAAAGCCTGCAAACTATAAGAAAACCTGCGGTTCCAGATTTACTTTAGAAAGGGATATTCACCCAGCACATTCCAAAATATGATTTCACTTCCTTTTGAAATGCTGTCATAGAGTTTAGTTTAAAACTAGCTCTGATCCAGAGCCTAGTTGTGGAGAAAAGCAAGGTCTCCATGACCTCTGCTGCAACATTTGGTAGGTACTTTTCCAGGGATGGAAGCTAATATATCGTCATGGAAAACCTATTCAGAGTAAAAATTACACTTTTTACAGTGATTTGGTAAATGTAAATGTATTGTTTTGATCTATTACAATAGGCAAGATTGTGTCATTTAGTTTGTCAATTACAGAGATTAAATTAATTTCATTTTCCTTTACTCTTGTTAAATGCAAAATAATTGAGCACACATCATGGAAGGTTGGGGCTCTCTTGTTTGTAGCTTCATCATTTATTAATCTCACACATTAGATGAGAGGCTTTAAAGATTTGCTTGCCTAAGGAAAAAGAAGAAGAAAATATATAGAGGCCAAACTAGATATGTGTATTCTGTCTCCCGCTTTGAGGTATGTCAAATATTGCCTCATTTTTAGCGCATTTTGTGAAAGGAAACTAATTTTCTCCCGGAACAGTAAATTGTGACCTAATGCTTAGGTAGTCTGGATAAGCTCATATTTGGATAGGCAAGGTCGCTTCTGCAGTTCGTCCCCCTCACACTCTTCACGTAAGGATATAATGTTGTAACCGGGCAGGCAAAATAAACAACTGAGCACGCCGTAAGAAAGGTATGTTTTGGCACTCTCTTGACCATCTTAATTGGCTGTCCTAGTTATGGGAGGAAGCCGTTTGTGATGTGTGCCTTCCTCTAATTTAGCCTTTTCAGAAAATGGTTTTGGCCTAATACAGGCAGCGGTGCAATAACAGCTCAGTGGTGGCAGAAGTGCTCTTCTTTCTTACTTTTACGCAGCTGGAGGGGATTTGAAAATTGGATATTTCTCTCCATCTCTGCAGCTCCAGGTAGCCCCGACGCTGCCAGCTGTGGATTAGTGAAATAAATCCCTCACGTTCATAGTGAAGTGGAAAGTATAAAGAGCATTTTCTGCCTTTTTTTCCCTCTTTTTAATGTGTCATTTGCTAGCTGACACAGTGACCTCCATTTCGTGTCTCTTGTGATGTGACTTGTCACAGAGCTTTTCTGGGGGGATTAATTCATCACTCAAGGGAGTAGTAGCATGTGACGTTATCCATGTGGACCTGAGGTAAACAGTAACTTACAGACCACCTATAATGAATCTGTACTTCAAATATTATTTGTTAATGCAGTTTGATTTTTCTAACGTGATTTTATTTCCTTTTTATTTTACCTGTTTTCTTAACTATGTCCTTGGTAGTGAAATAAGATGCATACATATAGTCATGTTTTGGTGTTGCCAGTGTAGCTGAATTTGGAAAAAAATATTCCTGGCAATTTAGTATATGAAATTTGCCAATGCATTGGGAAGTGGTTTTATGCTAGTTATGTAGTATAGTACAACAGTTCAGTTTTCCAGGCTATCTTGGTGGACAGTCTGTCAAATCTTTTAAATTGTTGTTTCAGTCAGTTTTATTGACTGAAGTGAAAGCAAGAATTAATCTTTTTTTTTTCCGTTCTAAACATGAGGAATTAATTTCATACTCTTCATTTACATTTCAGTATCAATTGTGTATTTTAGTTTGTGTGAGTGAACCATGAAGGCCTTACTCACTTGTGACTCCATCTTTAATTTTGCCTAACAAGTCCATCTCGTTTCTGGAAAGCACATACACCAGGAATTGATTAGTGTTAACAGTTGGGTAAATTGTAGGGAAAGAAGAGATGTCTGGGTCTGGTTATGGGAGCGTGTTATGGTGTTGGATCTGACGAGTTATGATGAATTGATGGATGCTGGTTTCCAGGTGATTCCTGTTATCATCCTCCTCAACAGTTTTGGTTAAAAATAGCCCTAGAGAAGTATTGGAGAAATCAAACTATCCCTGAAGCAGAGGATTGATTTCTGACCAAAATGGGAGGTCATTATTGCGAGGAAATTAGCTAAATTATTTACTTGGCAAAGCAGGCAGATAGCCAATAACTCAGCATTTATTTGTTTCCCATTTATTCAGCGCTTGGGCACAGCATGCACAGGAAATGCTGTGCAGCTTGTTCCCAACCGGCACGTCAACACCTGTAGTTGCAGTCTGTGTTTTGCAGCCTCCAGAGGCAGCTTGGGTGGCCTGGGAGGAGAAGTCTGGTCTGTGAAAGAAGTGATGGGACCCCCACACTCCCATGGGGGTGTGGGAGCCAGCCTTGCTGGAGCTGCCTGGCCATGTCCTGGTTTCCAGAACCTGCAGAGATGTTGGCAGACCCTGGGCCATGGAGCAGCAGGAGTCCTTTCTCAGGGGTTTTCTGGAGACAGACAACCTGAGGGTTTCATCCCCAGCTGTGGACCACAGAGCCTGGAAGCGCCGGAATCATCCGGCACCACAGGACATGGCTCCATGCAGAAGCGAGGTGGCCCAAGGAGCTACTCTGGGATGCCAAAGCTCTGGAGATTTGGACCTCATGGTCAGCAGTCTGAGAACCTGGAAACCCTTGCTTGGTTTTTGTCACTGCTTTGCTTCTCCCAGCTGTGGGAATTACTGAAATATTAGTTCTTGGACAGTGGTAAAATTAGCATGAGCTGTCAGTTTTAATCAGCAGTAAATAATATTTTATTCAGGAAAAGCAGTAACCAAGAAAACTTGTTTTCACTTGGTTTTCTGAACTAAGCAGAAGTTATACGTTGCAGTGCTGTGGTTCCCTGGGAAGGAGAATTTCCAAGACTTTGCAGTTTCTGTGTTCCACCTGGCACGATGCGTGCCCTGCTTCACACTGCAGTTGTATTTTCTATATTAAGTATTAGCCTGTATAATGAATTACACTGATGCTTAAAAAAAGCATCAGCTTTAAACAGAAAAGGCTTCCTTTCACTGGACTCCAGAAGAATAAATAATAAAAAAAAAAAACCACCTTCAGGAATTTCTGTGCTTAATCTATCTGTCAATAGGTAGTAATCGATTTTCAGAGGTGTGACTCTGAAATGTTAATGTTCATTATTTAACAAAAATCATCCTCCTGCAATTCATCAGCAGCTGGCACTTAGAAAGATTGAATTCAGAAAAAATAAGTGTGAAGATTGCTATAGGAAAATGACCAGAAGCTGAGAGATTTATACCTTTTGAACACCTGGCTACCTGTGGTGTGTGTCAGCATCAGCATGATTTTATGCAGCTAGGAGCAAGGTCTTGCAAAAAATAATAAATTAGTGCTATTAAGTCAGTTTTATGCTAAAGAGCAAGGTTTCAGTGTCAGGTAGAAGGGCAGTGCTGCTTTCTCTTGCTGTTTCAGTTTAGCGGTAGAGCGGTGTTGTGGCTGAAGGCACACACTGCAAACTTGAACCTTGCCTTTTCCTCACTCTCCTGCATGATCCTCTAGTGGATTTTTTTCCCTCAGCCTTGGCAGTTCGATACAGGAAAGGGTTAACTTCCAAAAGCATGGTCTGGCAATTCGGTGTGTATCAAGCTTTAAATTAGGGGATGCTGATACAGTGCAGGTTGTAAAGTGGACCTTGCAGGAGGATGTAGACAACATGGGATTGAGGACCACAGGCTGTTTATGTCCTGACAAGAGTCTGGCTTCTGGCGGGGCAGCTGTACCTGTGGCCAGCCCCAGCTGATCAGTGCTGTGTGCAGGGGATGTCACCTTCGGCTCTGCTACAGAGAGCAGCTAGGAGTTATCCCGTATCCCAGAACTGCACTTGTGAGTGGTAGGTACCAGGAGCAAGGGGAAGTGCACAGTCCTGCCCCTGGGGAGGAACAACCCCAGGCACCAGTTGTGCTGGGGGCTGACTGGCTGGAAAGCACCTTGGCAGGAAAGGACCTGGGGTCCTGGTGGACACCAAGTTGAACATGAGCCAGCAGTATGCCCCTGTGGCAAAGAAGGTAAATGCTACCCTGGACGGCATTAGGCAAATCACTGCCAGAAGGTGGAGGGAGATGATCCTGCCCCTCTGCTCAGCACTGGTGAGGCCACACCTGGAGCGCTGGGTCCAGTTCTGGAATCCCCAGTACAAGAGAGAGATGGACATACTGGAGGGAGTCCCACAAAGGGCCATGAAGGTGATTAAGGGACTGGGGCATCTTTCCTATGAGGAGAGGCTGAGAGAGCTGGGACTGTTCAGCCTGGAGAAGAGAGGGCTCAGGGAGAATCTCATCAGTGTGTAGAAATACCTAAAGGGAGGGTGGAAAGAGGATATAGCCAGGCTCTTTTCAGGAGGCAAGGGGCAATGGGCACACACAGGAGGTTCCCTCTGAACATCAGGAAGCACTTTTTCACTGTGAGGGTGACCGAGCACTGGCACAGGTTGCCCAGGGAGGAGGTGGAGTCTCCATCCTTGGAGATATTCAAAAGCCACCTGGACATGGTCCTGGGCAACCAGCTCTAGGTACTGCTGCTTCAGCAGGAGTGTTGGACCAGATGACCTCCAGAGGTCTCTTCCAACATCAACCCCTCTGTAATTCTGTGATGGCACCAACTGCACTCTTAAGCAGCTGTGCTGGATAGGTGGTAGGACCACCTCTGTGCCATCTTCTTTACAGACAGAGGTTTTTTTAAGAGAGCCTGTTCTAAAATAACAGTTCTCTAGCTTGCTCTTAAAAAAACTTGAAAAAGGTTATCCATTCTCACCAAAAAAAGGATACCGACATATTCTTGGTACCTTGCATCTGCTTCTCAGTTCACTCCCACTTTTTCACCTCCATTTTTTAAAACAGAAAAATCTCTTATATGATCCCTGGATTGTTCAGCAGGGACACAGTATCTGTCATCGTCTCTTGTTCCTGCAGGTTGTGTGTTAAAAGAACAGTTACTTCATCCCTGTTCTGGCCACGTATGTGAAAAATAAGGAAAAATCTCATCCTTTGCAGCAACTTGAGCCTGTAAATATTGGACAAATAATGTTTATTGTGCAAGCCTCTTGCCTTTTCTAAGTATTTCCTTTCCTATAAAGCCTGGTTCTTACTAGCTCCGTTTCCGAGCCATTCGTAGCTAGCGTTGTGTCCCATGTGCCTCCACGGAATAGCAGACAGGGTGCTGAGCTTCACTGTCGTACTAATAGGCCTTAAGCGGTATCATATCCAAGACTGAAGGCAGGAGGCTTTTATCAACACAAGCCTACAGAGGGGCCTTTTGTTGTAAACCACAACGGTATGGTGTGCCACTGCGTTTCCTCCTCCTGGCGAGTTAGCAGCCGCCTGGAAACAAGCCCCGCCAAATATGCCGCTTTTTATGCACGCGGGAGCAGTGGAGCTGTTATCAGTGACCTTAGCCTTCTCGTTTTGGCTTGCAAGCTGATTTCGTATTAATTACAGGCATAGCTTTAATCTTTGTCCAATAGGGCAGCAACAGCAGAGTTATCCTTTGACTATCGATGTTCCGTTTGTTTTTATCCCGTGATTCTCTGTTTGCAAAATAAAGACTGAAGCATTTTTCATATAAATTTATTTCCTAGTCATGATTTTTAAAATAAACAAAGAGCCTGATCTTAGATATACTGATGCTGCCTTCTCAGTGTAAATACTATTGCTCTGGTGCAGTCCTTGGAGACTGTAGGAGGTTTTCCAGGTCAGGGATAAAGTTTTTTGAGGTGAAAGAGGAGCAGTCTTAACATAAGTTGTTTGATTTTTCCCAAAGGAGGAGGAGTGTTCCCGTTTTAGGAGGGGGTGAAATTCAAGACTTTACACAGGTCCTCTCCAATTAAAGGCATGCACGAGAGCTTAGGTACCATTTAAGATTTGAGTATACTTGCAATATCAGAGACTTCAAAAGAGAAACAGCTGCATGTGTGGTAGAGTGGCTAAGACCTTAGAGAGCTGCAAAATAAACAAAAGTTTCCTCTTTTAAAAAAAATCTGACCTGGGAAGTGGTTGTAGACTTAGGTAGGAACGAGTTTAACCAAGAGAGACATTCCATCCTACAGAAAAGAGATTTTGTTCTTTGGTTTTGGTACCTAAAGTCTGTGGTGTGGGAAGAAAAAGCGCTTGAGAGGACTGGCGTTCGTATGGCATCTTAATTAATTTTAAAAAATATTTCGGAAGGTTCAGAAACAAGCCTCGTTGTTAACCAAAAGGTTGCAAAGGTTGACAGGTCAAAGTGTACATGAACAATAGCTATTGAGAAGATTTCCATGATAACTGAAAATGTAGATTTCTTATCATTTTGGAATTTGCATGTTCATACCCCATTGTGGCTTCAGAGGGATTATACATGCAAACCCCTGGTGCAGAGAGAGGTGACTGCATGGATAAAGTAACGGTGCTACATTTGCTCTTTATTATACAAGAGGTATGTTTATTTTTAGTTTTGCTCATGTGAAAAATGCAACTCTCCTAAAACTGAGGAGAAATGTTCTGGTATTTCCATCTTTTCATTGCAGCTAATTGATACGAGACAGTGATGCTAATATCTGTAGCTAATAAGAAACCAAATCAGGGTTGGTTTTTTTTCTGTTGTATATTTTATTTGCCTTATACTGCACATGTGGCATGAACACTGAACTCGAGAATTGCACTCCGGTTGCATTTAGGCAAATTTACCATTTGTAATACAAAGAAAATACACATCAAGACTCCGAAGAATTTCAGAAAAGGTTTGAATTACATGTGTATGTATCTATCTTTTAGCTTTTAGGGATTTTTAGACACTGAAGTACCTTTCCCACACCTGAAGAACAGCAGACCAGTTGAAAACAGGAGAAAGCCAGGAGGGAGAAAATTAATATCTTCAGGCTCGGCATGGGAGGCTGCTTAAACACATTGTAAAAGTCACATAAGGCATCTGTATTTAAGCAAGCAGAAGCAGTGGTCTGCTGAATGCACAAATTTTAGGAGTTAACTTCGACTGCAAAGATATCCTTGAGCATATGGGTATCTGCCGCTAATGATTCTGACAAAAAAAACCCCAGCCAGACTATGTTGAATTGAATACAAACCGAGCGTGAAAATCTGAAAGGGACTTTGAAGAGGAAGCAGTCTGCAACGTAGAAGTAAATGATGAACTGTGTATCTGTTTATCAAAAGGTGGATACCTGCAAGAGCACTGGTGGGCATACAGGGCCACCAGGCAGGACGTTCAGGCAGGTTTTCTTTCCTTCAAATAACAAAGTGGTAGAGCCCTGGCACAGGCTGCCCAGAGAGGTGGTGGAGTCTCCATCTCTGGAGATACTCAAAACCCGCCTGGACGTGTTCCTGTGCAACCTGTTCTAGGTGAACCTGCTCTGGCAGGGGGGTTGGACCAGATGATCTCCAGAAGTCCCTTCCAACCCCTGTCATTCTATGATCCTGTGTGATTCTGTGACATCACAAAAATGAGAAATGAGATTAATTGTTGGAGAATTTGGGTTGGTGCTGTGTTGGGTAATGAAAGTGAGAAGGTATCAGGCTGCTGAGGTACCGCAACAGAAGTGCCAAAAGAAGCTGGAGAACTGAATACAGAGGTGTCCCCGTGTGCTGTACAGAGCATAGCCAGCACTCTGAAGAGGCAACGCTACTGACAGAAAACACACCATGCGCATGGATGCCACAGCTGTGATTTGTGAATCTGAGCACTAGGTTTCACTTTAAAAAAAGAAAAAAAAAAAAAAATTCTTGGCGTAAAGCAAGTGATGATTTTGCATAGGCTGGCAGTGACAGTCCTGGGAGGTTTGAGCTTCTAGGGGGACAGTTCCTCTCCTCAGCCCACTCCGGCTCCCTCCTTTTGGCTTCTGCTTCTTTGCTCCCGGGTGGGTGGGCACAGCAGTCCTGCTGCCTTCCGTTCCTGCCATCCTGTCTGCAAGCCCCTCACTCACTCCACCGTCTAAGTCCATCCTCCCCCAAAACTAGCTCATTCTTCATAAGATATTCATCTTCCGCTTCCCTCTGATCTGTGAAAGTGAGAAAAATAATGGGAGAAATGGGTGCTTGGCCTTTTGGATATTTCATGAGAAGGCTGTATTGTTTATAAATAATTTATGACTTTGAAGCTACACACTTTCTCCCCAGGTTATATGTCTTGTATAACCGAACTGTATGATTTACCTTAAATTGCCCATCTGCCATGCATCGTGAATCTCCGTACAGCGCTGTTTCTCCTCTCCTGTATGGCCTTCACTCGTGGAGAAGAGATTTGCATAAAATGATTTCTTCATGTAAATGCGACGGGGCTGCGGCTCCAGCATCTTGTTATAACATATGTACCAATCCCCTTGAATTGGGCTATTGCCTACCTCAGTAATTGAATCTATTTGTTTGTTGCTGTAGTTTTGGGAATTAGCGGGGAGCAGGATGCACGCGCTGACGTGCTTTTATTGCAGTCTTTGTAGCCTTACTTTATCCTAAGGCTTCCTTGAGAAAAAACAACAATGCGAGGGTGGGGATGGGGGTCGGTGGTACTGAAGGGGGCTCCCTGGGGACACCCCGGCTATCTACGCTGGCCCTGAGCTAGGCAGCCGGGTCCCCCCCAAGGGACAAGCCGCCCAGGGCCCACACAACCGGCGTAATTAAAACGGTGTGTAAGCCAGAGAGATAAGGAGCCCTGCTGCTTGAGTCGGTGTCATTCAGGCTCTGACGCGAGGCCTGCCGGGGGTCTATGAGATGCCGGGGGGTGTGAAGCCCCTGCCTGAGAACGGAACAACCAAAGCACCTCACAGGCCTTTCTTGCCCCGGCTCTGCTCCCAGCAGTCTTAGCCTTGCATTTATACAATGTGGAGTGGTTTTTTTTTTACCCCAAGTCACTGGTTTTGGCTGAACCTCTTAATTCGTGGTCTCTCCTCCCTGGCCTCACTTTCCGTGCTCTGTTTGACTTCTCTTTCTATTCTTTCATCTCCTTTTGTAGCCGTCTTGTCCCAGCTTCTGTGATCTTCCTGGCACCTCCTTGTCTCCCCTTTACCTGAAGCATGAATAAATCAGGTAATGAGACACAGGCCAGTCATCCCAATTACTTTGTATATGTATGCTTATGTATGCCCTAACCCATTCCCTTGTCTCTCATTTTTCTGTCCTTTGCTACAGCAGCCTCTGGAGGATAGGATTATCTTTTGGTGTGTATTTAGCACGTTGATGCTGCCACAGTATGAACAGCATTGACTAATGGTATACATATTTTGAAAAATTAGAACTGTATTATAATGTGTTCATTTGGGCTAGTAATGCCCAACAGACTGCCATGTAGCCTAGCTTGTCGTCATCGTCAATAAAATGTTTTCCTGCGTTCAGGGTGTTGTTGTATAGTTTTATATTTTTGAAGTTGGAAGGGAAGATACAATATAGCTGGTATGGCCTCTAATAATTATTTAATACTTTTTATACAAATGTTAATGTGCTCTGAATAACCGTTTACAGGAAAGATCTAATTTAGGTAATGGTGATAGTATTTTGATCAGGTGTGTAGTAAATGCAGAAGTTGGAGGGTATTTTTTTTTGAAGGCTTCTCCATCTTTCTATAATTACCGGATAGATAATACGAACTTGCCAGATCCAACGTGCTAATGATTGCCTTCCAGCTTTTAGAGAGACAGAAATTATACACTAGCAGTGTCTGAACGAGATTCTGCTTTGGTAGTGTAATAAAACATACAATACCGTGCTCTCTTGCCATTGCGTAAACATCCATGAATTTGTCCCCGGTCTTTCAATACAGAAAATAATGAAGATTAAGCTAAATTTACTTTAGGAGTACTCAAACAGCTATTGATGGCTTGGGAATGCTGGGTTATCAATAGTAGATGAACTGCTTTGCTGTTGTCTGACACTTTGTAGGGGTGTCTCATGAATCATTTTTGTATAAAAGGTAAATGCTCTTACTGTCCAATTTTGCTCCTTTTAAATTGCTACATTTCTCAAGCTTCGTCTGCAGATTTCCTGAAGCAAGCTCTGTGTGGCTGAGATGCAGGGTATTTTCTTAGCAAGATGCCTTTTTTTGAACTGGCTCTGAACTGTGCTGCCTGATTAAAGGCGAGTTTGATAAGATTGTAGCGTGCGATGATCATCTGCTGTGCTCTCTGTTCCACGGGCAACTTAGCACTGGTCTGTGCTGGGCCGTTAGGAGGAAAGTGGAGAGAACTGTGTCTGGGTAATACTCTTAAATATATCGCGTGCCCTTGGTGCCTTGCAGTTGAGTCTAGACTAATGGGGAAAAGAGCACTTCGCCTGTTGTGCCACTAGCCATTTTATTAGTTGCATCTTGCTGTATCTCACTTTTAAAGGAATAATTTGCAGCCCATGAATCCCTCTGTGGTGAAGAGAGTTCTTTCCAGTATTTATCTTCTAAAATGCGGTCACTATGGGGGATTACTACAGAGGAACATGGAGACCCTTAGTCTTTCATACTTGCTACCATTACATTGGGACTGTGTAGGCAAAGGAGCAGCCTGAGGTAGGAGATCAGCCTTCGCATGAAGGAAAAAAAGCAAAAAGTGGTAGAAGCTGTAGCAACAATATTCCTGAATCTGCAGGAAATCATCTAATTCCTAGTTAATATAAAGCCCTCCTAAAATTACCAGAGCTTTTGAAATCAGTTTCTTCGTTTCAGAAGTAAGCAGTGCAGCCCCAAGGCAAGGAGTGGCGTGAATTTACTGGGATATTGCTACAGAAAGGTCCCTGTAGATAGGAGACAGTATCCTTACCTCTTTGGCTCAAGAGCTGTGAACCAGATCACACGTTGTCAGAGAGTACGCTGCAGGACATGGGGAAATTATGGGAGAAAGCTTTTATAAGCTTATTCTGTTTGATTTATTCTGAAAACTCATAAATGAGATACTGCTATTAATAGTGTGTATTTTATACTGTTCAGTGTTCTGAGTAAGAGCTGAGGCTCAAGTTCTCCTGCACTTCTTTCAAGGTCCATATAGTAAACTCTTTCTGGATATCTTCTTGTATCGTAAGTTTTAGTATCTGTAACAGTTGGACTTCTCTAGCTGAAAACATTGCCTGAAGCTTTAAGGGTGTTTTGGACACAGAACCCCCAGTTCATGGGTAGGTGGAATACCAGGAAATCATGTTTTATGGTTTTGGGTGACTGCTGCTTATTCTCTTGCCTTTCCTATCTCCCCACCATCCCAGATCTTCCCTTGAACTTGCTCTAGCCAATTATGTGAAATTAGACTTTATTGGAACAACTGTGTCAGGCAGCGGTGAAGTCTCCCACACACACTTTCTCCAGAAGCTAAGAGGCTGCTGTTGACGTCTAAGTGTATTGCTGAGTTACTTTAAAAACTACTTCCGTACTGGGTCATGGGAAAGGTTTTCAATGCAGTATTTTACCCTGATGCATCTATAACTCTAGCAGCAGCAGCACTTCTGCAGCTTTTTCAATAAAGAAATAAATCTCACAGTCATCTTTCTTGGGCTCTGCACACCAGTTCCATGAATTAAAATGCACAAAGAGCGTACAGCATAAGAGGCGTGGTTGTATACCTACCAGTTACCATGGAAATAATTAAGGGCATGCTTAGACTAGTGGACTCAGCAGAGAGTTGGGGTTGTTCAGCCTGGAGAAGAAAAGGCTCTGAGGAGACCTTATAGCAGCCTTCCAGTACCCAAAGGGGGCCTATGGGAAAGATGGGGAGGGACTCTTTATCAGGGAGTGTAACGATAGGACAAGGGATAATGGTTTCAAACTGAAAGAGGGGAGATTTAGATTGGATATCAGGAAGAAATTCTTTACGGTGAGAGTGGTGAGGCACTGGAACAGGTTGCCCAGGGAAGTTGT
Organism: Stercorarius parasiticus; assembly: GCA_013396915.1. NCBI lineage: Eukaryota > Metazoa > Chordata > Aves > Charadriiformes > Stercorariidae > Stercorarius > Stercorarius parasiticus. The sequence continues at coordinate 802,769 of VWZL01002232.1, read as the reverse complement.
GGATGCCCCATCCCTGGAAGTGTTGAAGGCCAGGCTGGATGGGGCTTTGAGCAGCCTGGTCTAGTGGGAGGTGTCCCTGCCCATAGCAGGGGGGTGGGAACTAGATGATCTTTAAGGTCTCTTCCAACCCAAACCATTCTATGATTAGTGTCCCTCCTCTTCTTGTGTCTCTCTGTCCCTTGTGGCACGGTTTTTGCAGGAACAGCAGCTGGCTGTGGGGTTCAAGGGGAGCCCCCCCACATCCCTGCTTTGCTTGGCAGCCCCTGGAAACCTGGGGCAGGCTGTAGTGACAAGAGCGCCTGAGTATTTCTGGCTGTTTTCAGACCTTTGTTTACTTCAGTGGGTGGGGTTTTTTTTCTCCTTCCATGACAAGCACCAAAAAGATCTGGCCACCCATCTTGCTTCTCTCTCATGCAGTTTGCCAGCCTTGTCCCTGTCTCGTCCAGCAGAAGCTGAGGGTCATTTATTCTACCCCCATGGTCATACCTGTTGAGCACTATCCGTGCGGGAGGCAGTGCAAGGATGGGAGGCATCGACACCCTGCAGAGCTGTAGCTGACTCCTCACGGCCGCCGGCAGACACTGGGTGGGAGAGATTACAGGGCAGGCCTATCTGGTTTTCCACCAAGAGTATGGGCTCCCTGTGACAGACCCTTGAGCCATTGGTGCGTCTAAGAAAGACGTTTTGAACAAAATCCACAGCTCGTGTGAATTGGTATAGTACCCTTAGCAGGTACAGAGCGTTATCATTTTATAGTTTGGAAGAACTATACGTAGTATCAGTCCATTTTATTACCCTCCTGTTTTGTGCTATTGGTGCCAGCAAAGCTGAGAAATGAGGTAAAGCAAAAGATATGTTCTGGACCAATTGTTCACAAAGCGTATCTTTTACTGTGGCTATATACCTGCACTCCTTCATGGACTTGGCTCTGGAGGAGAGTATGCTTTAGTGGTACAGACTCTTCTGCATAGTTCTGCCAAAAGATGGTCGCTTTTGGCCTTCTCCTTTTGACTAGACCTGTTTCTTCCTTCTTTTATGTTGTTTGTCGTTTCTTAAGCTTTTTCTTGCCTCTTTTCCTCACTTTTACAGCTCTCCTAGAGGTATTTCCCTCCACAGCCACTCTTCCTATCTAGCAATCTGTCCATTTTCTCTTTTTGCCTGAATGAACATACATTATTTTCCTGTCTTGACTCACCATTGTTGCCAGCATCCCATGCAACTCTTGGGTGTCTGTTACTGCAGTCTCAGTGCTGTGTCCTCTCTCTGCCAAGCCACCGCTGCTCTCCCTTTACACCAGCTGCATGTTGGATGGATCTCAGATCACCCTGTTCTCATCTAAATAGTGCCTGATCTCACTCTCCTTTTTCACCCATTTTTTTTCCTCCTTAGCTTTTGCTTAGAGCCACTGACTCTGTCACCCTCCTTCCTCACTATTCTCTCGCCCTCCTTCACCCTGCTTTTTTCTCTGACTTCCCAGCCAAATTTCCTTGCCTGTGCTCATCCATCATCTTCCCCACCTCTCTCTCAGTCCCAGTTTTCCCCTCTTTCTTACTCTTCTGTTTCCTTACTTTTGTTCCTCTTTTCACAGCATTACGCCTCTCCCATTTCAGAAGGCAGTAAAAAGCATCTCTCAGACGTGAAGTTTTTTCCTAGATCATGGCAAGTCCCTGCTTCAAAGAGTAGAGATGCTAGAGCTTCTCAAAGAAAAAGGATGCCAAGACCTTTTAACTTGGGCAGTGAAAAGTACTTTTCTTTGGCTTTATTTTCAGCAGCATGTGCATTGTTTTAATGATACCCAAAATGACATTTAGCAAGAGGCTGCACTTTTTTAACAGTCGAAAGTGGCTCTGGAAAGGGGGATGTGCCAGACAGCTGTAATAAGCAGCACTGCTGCCGGCCTCACCTCTGGTACTTACCATCAGGAAATGCCATTACAGTTCTCCAAGTCCTTTTTTCTCAATGTGTTGGCAAATATGTAGTCTTGGGACGACTTAATGTGATTCTGCAAATTTTACAAGGCTCCCAGCAGAGTCAGTTGTCCAAGGAGGAGGATCCGTGAGCAGTGAACTGCTGCCTGCCTTGGTGGCTTGTAAGAGTCAGTTGGGGAGTGAGAGCCCCACTTTGGAGTTGGACATTGTTTGGGAGTCCCTTGATGGTAGGACTGCATGTGTGGGTGTACATATAAATATTTATGTATTTATTTATTATATATATATATCTCCTAATCATCCTTGCTCCAAGACTAGTTCTATATATGTAAATAATAAAAAATAAAAGAAACCTCACAAACTACAGGAGCCTGTATCACCGTAGTCTTCCCATTTTATAGAAGGGTCAGACTGGGATGCTGATATCCAGAAGAGGGTTGGCAATACTGAAAAAAATTCACAATTCAACATTCACAATGTTGAAACTGATTTTTGGATTTTTAATGGATAAACTCCATCAACCTTGTATTGTACAAGGTCTGTCTATCTGTCATGTTGTACTTTTTCTGAGATTGTAAAAGGAAGACGTGATCCCCAGTGAGTTAATAAGAATAATTCTTTCATGCCGGGGGAAAAAAAAAAGTGAAAGGAAAAATGAGCTGCATAAGATTTGCCTGTGACATTTAAAGTCCAAATCTGAGTTTGTCTGAGTAATTTATCTTTAGGTATTTGCAGGAGGGAGAGCAGGAGAATATGAATGAGTGCATCTCAGTTATGTCTGAGCTTCCTGATAGATGAAGAGAATTTTTGGTGACTCCAGCTGGCTGGAAGGTCTATCTGTGTGATCTCTTCTCCAGCAGATGGAAGATAACACTAGGAGAAGTCCTTTGATTATCAAAGCATGGGAATTACTCCAGTGCAGTATCACCCTGAGACACCACTTTCTTTCAGAGTGACAGGTGATGTTTCTGGGATGTTAGAGAGAGCTGATTTCCCCCTGCTGCACTGAACATTTGTACACCAGATTTTCTTTGGCAATATTAAACCTATCCACCTTCTGTATCTGATGCTGGTGAGGAGAGAAATGAAAATACAGAGTATCCACGTAGAGAACATAGCAAGTACAAAGGGATCAAAGGAAAAGGATGTGTTTATCAACTTCATTAGTATTTCTTTTACAATGTGCTTGGATTCTTGGAGTTGCTATGAACTACTTTTTGAAACATGTAAAAGATGATTAGGCTGACATTAATTGAAGTCATCCCTGAATGTAGAGGTTCTTTTTCAAAGAGCATAGCAATTTTTATTTCCCCTACTGTTGGTTTTGTGCTTGCACAAGTTTGCAGTATCCCATTGAGCAACCTCACATTTCTGTCAAGACTTCCCTTTGCAACATGCAGTGTTGCATGTGAACCTACCAGCAGTCCTGCATCCAGACCTTCCTTTAATTTCTAGGAATAAGATTCAGTTTATTCTTGTGAGTAAGAGAAGTTAACTAGTGCAGCCAACATCAGCCTTCTGTGAATTACCTACTACTTTGGCATGGTACCTGTGTGTAACCATCAGAAAGCAGCTACGCGTGCCAGTCCTTACTCGGAGGGAGAACAAGAAAGGACCGTGCAGCCATGGGAGTCGTGGTTCAGCAGGGTTTCCTCTGGAGCCTGGGGACATGTGGGCCAGGGTAGACAGTCTCTACCCTTTTCTGCACTGGACCATGTTCTAGTCCATAGGAGGAGGATCCACCTGCCACATGGCACTTTTGGGGGATTGCTGCGTTTCCAACAGGCGAGACTGGAGCACTGTGTTTATTCTTTAGCTTGTGCTTGTTTCTCATCTGCTTTTCCCCACAGTTGCACATCACACAGAGTCACTTGAAATACAGCTGTTTTCACCAGCTGTTTGCTGGTGAAAGGGCTGGAAGGAATGTCCTGTGTGGAGTGCCTAAGGACTTTGGGCTTGTCTGGCTTGGAGAAAGGGAGGCTGAGGGGCGACCTCATTTCTTTACATTTCTTTACAGAGAGGTTGGTCAAACACTGGAACAGGCTTCCTAGAGAGGTGATTGATGCTCCAAGCCTGTCGGTGATTAAGGCATTTGGACAATGCCCTTAATAACATGCTTTAACTTGGGGTCAACCCTGAAGTGGTCAGGCAGTTGGACTAGATGATTGTTGTAGGTCCTTTCCAACTGAACTAATATTTTATAGCCTTGACATTGGCTGTGCAGTGGAATTCACCTGTGCTAAAGATACACAGAAGATCATGAGGTTAACAAAAGCCATGTCTCTGAGAGCATATTTGCCTCAGTCACCACTCACCTTGCTCTGGAGGAGGTTAGGAGAAAGTCATTTGAGGTAACCCTTTCCCACATGCAGGCTATGCCTTTCCCAGTTTATCCATGCTTATCATTGCAGATCAGGGTAGAGAGTTAGTGGTCTGAGTCACACCTCCGTCCAAATTCATCAAGATGTGTAGAGGTCATCTTTGTTGATAGGAAGTACTCATGGTAGGGTGTCTCACTGTCCATCCATATGGGTCGTTTTGTATGAACCCCCCCCTTTTACCACATAACTACTGCAGCCTCACCTGTGACATTAACTTATGTTTGTACAAGCAGCTAGTGCTTAGTTCTTCAGAAACCAGGGTCAGATGAGGAACAGTCAGGTTTGTGGCAGAGTTTTTAAAGTGAGATGAAGCATTAATGGGGTGAAATCTTCTTGGCGGCCAGTCACCAGTGGTGTCCCTCTGGCCTCAGTTTTGGGGCCAGTTTTGTTTAATATCTTTATCAATGATCTGGATGAGGGGATTGAGTGCACCCTCAGTAAGTTTGCAGACGACACCAAACTAGGTGGGAGTGTTGATCTGCTTGAGAGTAGGAAGGCTCTACAGAGGGACCTGGACAGGCTGGATCGATGGGCCAAGGCCAATTGTATGAGGTTTAATAAGGCCAAGTGCCGGGTCCTGCATTTCGGTCACAACAACCCCAAGCAACGCTACAGGCTTGGGGAAGAGTGGCTAGAAAGCTGCCCAGCACAAAAGGACCTGTGGGTGCTGGTGGACAACCAGCTTACCATGAGCCAGCAGTGTGCCCAGGTGGCCAAGGCAGCCAACAGCATTCTGGCTTGTATCAGGAATAGCGTGGCCAGCAGGAG
>VWZL01002232.1:696467-797569 GCA_013396915.1 Stercorarius parasiticus | reverse complement strand
GAGTCACCATCCCTAGAGGTATTTAAGAAACGTCTAGATTTGGCCCTTCAGGGCATGCTCTAGTGTCAGAGATTGTAGGGGTTGTTTTTGGTGTGTGTATGGTTGGACTCGATGACCTCAAAGGTCCTTTCCAACCATGAAGATTCTACGATTCTATGGTTACTTTCTGCGAAGCTTCCCTGCATAGTTCACAGGTACATAGAACCACAGAATGGTTTGGCTTAGAAGGGACCTTAAAGATCATCTAGTTCCAACCCCCCTGCCCTGGGCAAGGACACCTCCCACTAGACCAGGCTACTCAAAGCCCCATCCAGCCTGGCCTTGAACACTTCCAGGGCAGTGCGTCTTGCTGTCTGTCCTATCATTGCCTGTTTCATTTCACCTCTTGCTCAATCCTAGTTTTCAACATGAAATTCTTAATCATAGCTCATATCATATCTTCAGGAAATGTCATTATAGTAATCTCACTGTTGGTGTTTTTGCTGTCTTTCGGTGCTCGCCAGCACAAAATAATATGGAGAGGACACTGTAAACATCTGAGGTTCCAAATGTCAAACCTCAAGGTCCTGTTACAAAGAAGTTAGGAAAATAGTTGGGTTACTCTACAAGCTTTGATTAAAATGAACATGTTTACTGCTTCTGAAATATTTTCTTCTTTTTTAATTTAATATTTATAAAACTTTTCCTGCCTTAAGTAACTTTTGTAAACTTAGTTTTCTATTAATACCCTAACATGGCTGTTAGTAATTGGCATGTGATTAACACATTTAATGGAGTTTCAGTCTTGAATGTGATTCCTTTGGCACTCTTTTAGATTTTTTCTCTTTACTATTCATGTTGGCCACCTGAGACACTTTCTGATTTTTTTTTTTTGGTATAGCATTAATTTTGATTTCATAGTTGATAGCATTATTATTTTATCAAATAACCAGATAAATTGTTACAGCAAGACTGCAGCAGCAGCCAAAGCACTGATGCTTTCTAATGGCGCACTTTACCTCTGCTCTATTATCACTGCCCATTTCATTATTTGCAAGTTGATTACAGCTGCATTTCTCAGGGGCTATGAAATATTCAGCAGCCCGGACTAGCCTGGGGAGAATCACAGTCTTTGCAGCCGAACACCTGCCCTCAAAGGCAAAGAGGAATCAAAAAGTTCTCGCATTTTAAAACTGATGGGGAAATTCCTTCTCTGCTTTAGCTTTCCCACAACGCTGACCTAGAGGTGCACGGTAATTAAAAAATGCCACTTTACTTATGCTTTTCATCAGATAGGGGGAAGAATAAGAATAAAAATAAATATACAACTAATGCATTGCTGCCACACTTGCCTGGCTGCAGCAAAGAAGGAAAGAAATGTTGGTATAATTGGTTGCCTGTGTGTCACTGTGAGGCAATTGGCATTCTGGGTGGAGTTGGGAAAAAAGCTCTGCGTTAAGGGCAAAAATTAACACTACCGGTTATGTTCTCGCACTTTCTCTCTGGAGGACTAGCCAGCAATGATTGACTGAAATGTGCAATATTTTACCAAGTAGGAAACAGATAAGATTTTTATAAACAGGATACTTCATCATTAAAGTAAAGAAACAATTGCTTTGACCTTGACACTGAATGAGTAAGGCCAGCATTGTGATAATTGAGAATGTAGCTAAGCAACAGTTCTCCAGGAGCTTGCACTGCTTTATTTTTAGTAGACTACACCAGTAAGGGGGGAGAAGGGTGTGTGTGTGTGTGTGTGAATGAGCAAAGCAACTGGTTAATGCTTACAAAAAAGAAATTATTTCTGTCTTTGTGCAGAAAGTTTGAGTTCTAATATGCGCTTATACTGATTTTAATTTGGGTTTATGTCAAAAGAAAGTAATTGAGTTTGAATCAGTATATCCTTCTGTGCTCTGAGCAGGCAGATAGCCTGACAGTGACAGTATTCCTGAGTTCTTAAGCTGCTTTAGAGACTTGAGTCTCTTCTGAAAATTAATGGTGTAGAAGAAATGTCATATTCCTTCAGAATTAGTCTATTTTGTATCTATTTCTGCTTACTTTGGCAGTAATTAGGTTTCCTAATTTTACTGGTTAGCAGTGTACAGCCTAATTTATTTGACAAGTTGGACAGTAATTTTAACTAAATTAATTTGGAAAGTCCTTTAAATAAGTTCTTGCAACCACTTGCTGTAGATATGCTCTAACTTTGGTTTAAACTAGTCTTACAATAGTATAGTAGGCCTGTTCCATACAAAGTTAATGATGTAAGACCCTCTAAATCTGAAATAAACATTCAGGTAAAGGAAAGTACTTTGTCCTAGCTAAGTCAATTTACAAACCAAGCTAGTTTAATTTTTCACTTGGGCAATCTTAAAAGTCAGTCTGAGAAATTCAACATTTTTATTATGTAGGCATTGCAAGATTGATTGCAATCACACGGTCACTTTGTTATCCCGTGACCAAAAGTATGTGTTGCAAGGCTGGTGCTAACAGAAAGTTTGCAGCCTCCTTACCTCTCTCTGTTCCTGGTAAACCTCTCATCACTGACTTGGATTCTCTTTCTTTAGATACTAAACCAATACAATTACTAAGTAACAATGAGTTTCTGCTCATAAAACTCGAGCAGTTGCAGAAATCTCTCTAAAGCCACTGTCACTGCATGGGTAAAAACTACCCTAACTTAACATACAGGAGCCTTTAATTCTGAATTGATCTATGAAATCCACGTTATGGCAACATTACATAGGTTGAGAATAAAAATGTCCTAGTTCTCAGCCTAACTTCTTTATCAGATCTTTGAAAATCAGAAGATAGTAAACAGACAAAAATAATCAAAAAAGACGTTTAAAAACTGTATTAGTTACTCTCAAGTATTTTAAATACAGGAAGGAAACCTTTTTCTGAAGTACTTTTCTCTGGATATGATTTTAAATTTGAAGAAACAGTAGATAATGTATGTTGTCTGTTATATTCTCATAGTGTGGCATCATTGAATTCAGAATTGTGAATTCTTCTTTCTTTTTTTTTTTTTTGCCTAGGAGGAAACGTTTGTCAATACTGTATATCACTTGAACATCAAACTCTCCAGAGACTCCAAGGTAATTATATATGCAACTGCTTTTTGTTTCCTGTTGTGGTCAGCTTGGCTTTAGTTCAGTTTTGTGAAGACCCCTGTAATTTATGAAAATGCCAGTGCTAAGCAATTAAACTGGGTAGCAGCAGTGTTACAAGAAGCTTTTACAGAAGCTGTTGTTTACAGCTTCATGATCCATGATGTGCTGTGTGAGATGCCTCTGTGTGTGTATGTGTGTCTAAAATAAAGACATGATAAATTTTGAAAATTCAGTTGTTGTTTTCGTGTCCTAAAAAGCAGCAGTACCAGTCCCAGCTGAAAGGTGAAGTCAGCTGGATATGGGTTTGTATATGGTCATTCAGAAATCCTTTCCTTACCCCTCAGCATCCCAGTCTTCTAGCTGGTTGTCTTCCTGGGGCTGTGCGAGAGGCACCACGTGCTCTGCTCTGCAGCGCTGGCACAGGCTTCCTTAATGGGAATTTGATGGGAATTTTGGTCAGCGGATCTGTTTTGGTCAAGCAGAGCAATGACTGCCTCATTGGAAATTGCTGTCTTTGCTCACTTTGCCAAGTTCTTAAAAGCCAGTCCTGCTCTTGCGATTGCTGTAGGTGCTGCAGATCTATACATTGCATTTGCTTGTTTCAAAGCCTGTTTTGAAAGCATAGCAAATGAGGTCTCCATTGGTATGGACAGAAAATAAATAACAAAATAGACAGTTGGGGGTTCATATTGCATGTTCAAATTACAAAGCTATCCCACCGCGGAGGGTACGGAAAAGCATACTGTGGTTAGGAAGTTAGTCCGGGCATGCAGACTGCAAGGCATATCTGGTACCTTTGCATGGAGACCAGTGAGATCCAGCCTTCAATACGTAGGCTGGTACTGCTTAAATTCATTTAGGTCTGATGAGATTTGAGCAACATCAAATTTATATTGAGTTGCCACTTAAATAATTAACATCTCCCAACACCTGGCAGATGGTGAATTTTCAAACAATGCAGTTCTTTTCTATTCCAAGGATCACAGCCCTTGCTGGGTGGCTGTTTCTAATAAGTGATGATATGGTACTGGACCGGATTTGGTTGTATGTAATGCACTCAATTTGTGGCTGAGTGGAGAAATACTGGAAAGATTCCAAGTCCCTTCCTTAGCGCAAATAAAGCTTTGAAACTTTCCACGGAACCAGTGCTTTGCTAATGCATACCATCTTTACATATGACGTGTTGCTAAGACAAGTGAAGAAGCTTGAAGGTCACCACGTTGCACTAGCTGACCTGGTCCATGTTCCTAGCTTTTCCTAAAGGAAAGTTGGTTTGCTCAGACAAGCTTACTGGTTTAACTTTGCTTTTGCAGAAGCTGAGAGCACATGTCTGGTAACATACTCGGTTACCACAACTCGTCTGACCAGTTACCTCCTAAGCTACAGTGACTGGTCGTACCAGTTTGTGTGAATATACTCTGAGTCCCTCTCTCAGTCCCTTTTTGTTATCTGTACATAGTACAAGAGATGCTTCAAGCCCAAATCTTGAGCCCATGAGAAGTGCATAAATATAACTGACATATGATTGATGGAAACGTTGCTTCTTGGTAGTATTTATCTTTAAAATGAATCTAGAAATCAATGAGCTTTACCAGACCCTTTAAAGATAGAATTAATGTAAAATCAATTTAATATCACACATGCTTATGAAGTCTTACCTTGTGGAAACCAGAGGATTATGATAGTTGTCTTTAAATCTGTCAAAGATGAAGCATTTTAGTTCTGAACTCTCATTCTCTGTAAGAGATACTCAGACCTGGAAATGAGACACCTCTGAAAGGTGAGAGTTTTTTCACTCTCTTCCTTGTTGAATAGCTCATGGTTTTGGAAATTCTGTTTGCAATAAAAATGTGTTGATGACTCTGCTGCATGTTTAAAGGACCTGGATAACGTGAATTCTTGCATGGGAAATCAGAAATTATGAACAGTTTATCACGCCATGTAATCCTCCATCAGCGTTAGGCAGCCACAGGGTGCTATCCGAGTACAGCTGTAGGTCCAGTGAATTTTCCTTCCAGTTCAAAAAAGTTGGGAATCCTAGAGCTGAAAAAAAAAAAAAAAAAAAGACGGTTTTATGGGGGTTTTAGGGTCTTTTAAAAATCTGGATTTACTTCTCTGATCCCATTTATGGTACGGCCCAGAGACAGTTGTTTGGCCTTGAGTAAGGATGCTTTCAACCAGCCTTTGTGGAGGAGAAATAGTATTGAACTTTAGCCTGGCAGCGTGGGATTTTTAACCATGTTAAAAAATGACCAAGCTCCCCATGGATCACCTTACAGCTCTGGTTCAGAGAGTGGCTGAAGGAAGTACTTTCAGGTGGAAGTGGGGCAGGCAAGTGTGGTCAGGGATAAAGGAGGTGTGTGGACTGAGGACTTCTTTCAGCCAGCCAGGCTGGCGAGGGTGTCTCAGTGTGGAACCACATCTCCAGGTGCTGTGTGCATACAAGGGTCTGGGTATTTCACTGAGGGGTTCCTCCCCTGATGTTGGTATGGCCCTGGCATATCAAGGGCAAAAGGTTAAGGCCAGTCTCAGTTTCAGGATGCATAATTATTCATTTAAATAGCATAAAATGCGTAAGAAAGCGTGGGTCAAGTAGTTGTTGGTGAAGTGTCCAAGGTGAAGTGTTCCTGTCCCCCAAGGGTTAGCAGAAATACATGTTTGTGCAGTCGCTTTGTTACATGTGGAGGAAGGTGGTTTCCTGTGGTAGGTGTTGTGGGGCCAGGGCCCTGTGAGGGGTGAAGTGCAGGGCCAGGGTCTCTTGTGTAGGTCTCTGTAGCAGGACGGCTGAGGTGTTTGCAGGCCCTCCCCTGCAAACCTGCGTCTTCTGCAGGACACGCAGGCCTGGTGCGACACGTAGGGTGGTTGTGCCTGGGCTTCGCAGTGGTCCGCCATGTTCCCTGTGTCCCTGCTCTGGGTTGTCTGGCCTGGTGTTGGCATGGTGGGGGCAGAAGGCGTGTGGCTGAAGGAAAGGCTGCGAGCCAGTGAGCCAGGAGAGGGCTTGCTGCCATCTGGGTGCTCACCAAGATCGGGGCAGTGCCGTCAGGAGCCTGGCCATGCTGGCTGCTGGAAAGGCGTTGAGAAGGGGTGAAGAGGTGCTTCTCTCGGAGCTGTGGGGGCACATGGATCATGTGGTTTGGTGCTTAAAATTTACAGCTTGCCTATGTCAGGAGTTACTGAGGGAGAGCTGCTCTGCTTTCCATTTCCATCCTACCTGTTTCCTTAATAACTTTTGCAGGCAGACAGTCCACCACCCAGGGGTTGGGGTTTGCGTATATTCAGCATAAATAGAAAACCATACAAGCTTCAGCCTGAGCCTTCTCCTTTTTGCTTGTGTGGGTTTGGGGGTGGGTTGGTTGGGGTTTTTTTTGTTGCGTGGGGTTTTGTTTGTTTCTTGTTTTTCTGGAAAGCCCCCTCTCCTTGTCTTTAGCGTTTCAGTTTCTTTGAGTTGGTAAAAGCATTTTCTATCTGTGTTGATGCTAATGGGCTCCACCATGTTGGCTAGTGTGCGCCTCAAGACATCTCTTATCTCCGCTGCTGTCAGTGATAGCTTCTGCACGTCTGCAGGTTTCCTTCCCCGAGACGTCAGGTTTTCCCTCTGCTGTCTTTCGCTTGCCCTTCCAGATGGCCGGCTCTCCTGCAGGAGTGAGCACCCTTGGGCAAGGGCACTCAGCTGCAGCTCCTCAGTCTGAAAGGGTCATAAATACATGAAGTTTGTGCTTTTCATTACACTGAACGTAACAGGAGGAGCCGCCTCGTCAGCATGCTCCCAAGGGGAGGATCTGCACTAAAAGGTCTGCGTAACAGCAGCGGGGGGGCGAAAAAAAGTCCTTTGAGAGCAGTGTCCCTGGGCTGGATGTTGGTGACAGAGTCAGGGATCTCAGAGGTCATTCATGGGCCTGACTGCAGCTCATCATCTTGCCTTTACCTCTTCGTTTTCTTCCTCTTTTGCTGTTTGCGTGGCTGCGCTGCCAATCCTGGACGCCTGTGGCTGTTGTGAGGGCTGCTGGCAGCGAGCACCGGCAGCTTGTCCCTTGTTCCAAAATAACCCAGCCACCTCCTCACGGGTTTCCAGCATGAGGTCGATGTTTGCGAGGAACGTGGTGGGATGGTGGTGTTTTTGAGGAGGTGAGGATCTGTGAGGCTTTGGCCTTGGTGAGCGGGGAAGGGAGGTGGCACCAACCATCAGCAGGGGCTGAGCGCTGCTGCCTGGCACAACGTAGGCTTTCCTGATGCTGGAGGACACGGAGGTGGAAGGAAGGAGATGTAGGAGTTGCACTTGTGCAGGTCCACCTTCAGTCAGGCGCAGAAAGCAAGCAAGCAGCGATTGTTGCCCGTGCTGCTTGCTCTATGGTGTGTTTAACAAAACCCACTCTTCTCAGATGTAATGTAAAGGAATTAAAGAAACACCTCGCAACAGGAGTTAAGGTCGTCTTGTGTAGACCCGTCTCGTAGAAGTGGAGCGATTCAAATACTCCTGTGGCGGGTTTGCATCTGCAGGGCTGCAGGGGCGGATGTCAGACCCACAAACCGCGCTGACAGCAAAAATACGGTGCAGGAATGACTAAGGTGATTACTGAGCTGCATGAATGATTAATTTACCCTGCTTTTGTTTCATTTTTGATCCCAGGACTTGTGCAAAAAAAAAAAAAAAAAAAAAAGGCAATTTTGGAAGAAGGTTATTTTAAAATGAAAAATAAGTCAGTTATAATAACAGCTTTACGAGGCAGATGTGCACCGAAACTACTCCAAGAGGAACAGAGTAAAAAATCAGTTGCTACTGTATCTCTGTAACATGAATATTTGAAATTTGTAGAGAAGTATTCACCAAACACTTTGCAATCAGAATATCTATTCACATTTTAAGAGGACAATATTATTATTCTTCAAATAGGATATGCAGTGACATAGTGGTAGTGCTTTCTTAATAACCCTCCTTTAAGCTCAGTTTAGAAAGCATTTGTTTTGTTATTAAAATTACTCCACATATTTGAGACAGACTTCAGCTGATCAACTACATAACACGTGCTAGACACGTATTGATTTTTTTGTCTTAGCCCAACGTTTCCCCTGGGCATCATATTATTTATTCATAAAGCAGAAATGATGTCTGACAGGCAGTTAGAGGGGTGTAGAGCTGTAGCCCAGATACAATGTGAAAAGCTTTGCAAGGACCCCAAGAAATCAATGTGCTGATGCTAAAGAGCGGCCTTTTAATTCTGAGCACATGTTCTTGCAACCGTTCAGTGTGGAAAAGGAAATTTAAATAACAAATAGTTACTATTAAAACTGCAGGCCTAAATTTTCATTCATCTTTATTCCAATTATCTGAGCCAAGGTGGAAACAGGCAGAGAAGGCAGCTAGCCAAGCTCAGACACCTCTCAGCCATAAAGCAGGCTTGCTGCTTTAGCCCTAATTTGTACATTTGTATCTAGATTTCCGTTGGAAGTAAGATATTTTTATAAATAAAGATTTTAAACCTGAGTGTTATTCAGAGAGCCAGATATTCCTAAAACGCGCATGATTCATAACCACTTACTCTAATTGAGTGTTAGACTGATGTCTGTACAGCAGGTTAAAATAATAAATAGGTGGTATTTTTAGAATGTGAGTTGAAATATTTTGATAAGGTAGTCACTGTGATAGACCTGTTTGAAAAGAACTAGGCAAAAGGAGATCTGCTCTGGTTTTGTTAATTCAAAATTAGATCACAGCATACTATCAAGTAGTATTTGCTGGTAGAAGATACATTTTTATTTCCAAGAATGTTTTGTCTACTGAGAAAAAAAAAATTGAACTCACAGGTGGTATTAGGAAATTTTTATCTGACCTTATACTTCTCTCAACAAGATAAGTAATTTTAATTATTGAAGTATTATATTTGAAATGAGCTAGACCTCTGAATATCTTGTCAAATCAGGCCACTATGGAATTCGTTTCTTGTTATTTAAAACACAGATAATGCGGTCAAAAAAAATAGCACGTCATCATGTAATTAAGTATTTCATCTTAATGTATAAACACAAGGGAGCTGAACTAAATTTGTTCTGGCATTTCTTGACTTCCTAGTATTTGACTTTGAACCTGAATGTTCTTTGATATATAGGGTTGGGAATTTCAAAATTTGCTTTGCATATTTTAAGGGGGGAGGGGAAATCTATGAAAAGAATTCATTTCTACTCTATTGATGTGAAAGTTACTGTCTTTCTCCTGGTTAATAAGAAGATTGTGTTATTTACAGTGAAACCAGGGCACATGTTAACCTTCTAAAGCTAAGAAGTTAACTTGTATTCCTTAAATTGGTCTGCAGAACACCTTATAGTTGTTTTCCCCAGGGAAGGCTTTGACCTCTTCAATCACGAAACATCACAATAAATGCAATTTTAAATCACTCAACTGGGACAGCATAATCTGCGTCCATCCAGAATAAGTAAGAGTGCCTGAAGCATGCACACATTTTTTATTTTTTTTTTCACAGGAAGTGGTCTTTAAAAAGAAGGAGAAAATATGATACCTCATTGGTATCTTCTAGGAAATCAAATGTATGAACTTTCACATTTAGTGTGCTGACATATGACAGTGGCATCGGGGAAGCACTACAGTGTTTTCATATGCCTGTCTTTCATGGATTTGAAAATCTAATTTCATTTGACTCAATCTGAAGAAAGTGTAGGAAAAAATGACATTTTCCTGGGCTATTGTACATGTTGCAATAGGCATATTTTTTATGGTTGCTATCTGATGAGAACATGAAGTCATGAAAACATTTCATTTCTCAAAAATGGATGTATTTTTATTTGCTCTTGCCAATACTTTTGGATGCTGCCGTTAACTCACAAGTTACCATGTATTTACAAGGAGATTTTAAATAACAAATTTACTGCAGAGCGTTAAGGATGTCTGTATGTTAAGTAGCAACTCTAAATGTCACTTTCCCAGACTGTTAAACTAGAGCTGTAATAATGAGTCTTTTAATCTATTTAGATAACCGGTAGCTGGTCAATTAATAAGGTTTGTTCATCCAAAGCTCAACTGCATCTCTCTGCCTCTCTGAACTCTATTTTCTTAATGGAGTTCTGTCATTGCTGTTGTCAGGAACATAACTCTGTGCTTTTGACAGCAGAAAAATACCCAGCCCCAGATAAAGCACTAAAATGTGGATACAAGCATTTTCTGCTTCAGCAGCCTGGAGTGCTCTTCAGGACACTCAGACAGAGGAGGTCTACACCAGAGCTGGTCACCCGAGGTTTCCTCTAGTCGGGGGGGGAAGTAGCTATTTTTAGGACATGGCCCGTTTAACTTATTTTGGAGGCTTATTTTATTGTACAGTAAGTTGCATATTATAAGAGCCTTACAGGATGCTGTGGTGTGAAGGGAGTGTAGGTACCCAGCTGTGGGGTGGAATTCAGCTTCAGGCTGACACACATGTTGAGTTACTTCTGAGCATCTGGGTCCTCATGTGAGCGCAGCATCTCCCTTCGAGTCAGTGGAGGTGTTATCCCTGTAGCTGGTGGAGCCTGGAAAGCAGTGCCACTCTCCCTGAGCCAGATCCTGCTCTGCAGGACCACTCTCTATGGACGACTTAACTGGGCTGGACTGGTTGCAATGTTCTTTTTACCAGGATGCTGGGACTTGGTGTGCTCTTCCAACCCACAGTTACTTAGGACAGTGATACATTAGCAAGCTAGTGTCTTACTTACTGGCTTTCCCTTGGGTGTTGATTCTTACTAGCTTTTAAAAGACACAGTGAAGAGCACTAAGCAAAAAAATGAAAAGCCAGCCATATTTTTTAACGGACATTTTCATTGTTAAGGTTTATCTGAAAACAGTGCAGCAAAAAGAGCTTCCTTAATTTTGTGATGTTGTGTTCCTAAAATTGCTTTCTTCTGATGCTTTACTGGAACTTTGGATGAAAAGTGATTGATTGGGAAACCACCATTAAAAAGGTTGTGTATCAGAAGAAGGTATATCTGTTGCGTTTTTCTATTTTTACCTTTTTTTTCCCTTAAACAATAATTTACCTAATGTCAACATGTCTTTAGTGAAACAACTTGCCTTAGCAAACAAACAGATATTTTCAGAGGCTTAGTAAGAGGCTGGTAGACGCTAGTCCATCTCACGGGTCAGTTGGATGAAAGGCTGCTGTTGAGACCGTCATCTACTGAAAGGCAAATGTGTTTGAAGACCAGGGTTTGTTACTGAGCTCCAATGGACCCCAGGTACCTCTGTGCTCTTAACTTTGTAAAATGGTCGAGCTAAGGAGATGACAGGAAAAGTGTTATCTGAAATATTTTCTAACAGAATTAAATAGCAGATACATGTGTAAATCAATTTATAAAAGACCAAATTAGTCGTGGAATACGGAAGTTTCCAACTGTTGCATACAGATATTTTAGGTGTCATTAGAAGATAGTAATTCATGAAAACAACCAACTTAGCTAATGATGTCCTGGGCTTAAAAAAAAAAAATCAATTGTGAAAGATGTTGAATAAGGTATGTTTCTTCCTCCAGAGATGTCTGTGGACTGAGAGGTGTTTAGGAGGCAGCCCTAGGGATGCCTGTGATCATGAAGCAATGCCACCCCTCAGGCCACCACCAAGCATGGCCCACGTAGAGCTTGTGTAGCTTTTACCTTGTTCAAACCTGCTGTAAAAAGAAATTTGTTCTCTTGTGAGCATTTCTGTAATATTCATCTATCTCTCTCTATAATAATGGTAGTAAGAAGCAGCCTGATTTCATATCCAAAACCTTTCTGGCACATCCATCCACACATCCCTCCAGTTCACTTGCTCCAGTTCATCAGCTTCATCACTGACCTGCCACATATCCAAACCAGCATCTGTGGGCTTTATTCATTGCTGCTGCTGAAGTTAAGGATGAGCTGTGGGCAGACAACAACACACATAACCTCATTTTCCCCTTTTAAATCCCTTCTTAAAATCTCCTCTGCCGTAATCCCTGAAAAAAAAAAAATAACTAGGTTAACAATGTGTTACAGCCACTGCCTCATGTTTTGGCTGATGCTGTCTCTGTTTCCTCCTCCTTCCATGTCAACCATCCATATCCACTTACTGGCCTCTTCTTTTTTTTTATGTTTAAATGTGACTCTCAGAGGTAAGAACCATCTTTTTTTGTTCTCTCAGAGCACAGTCTCCATCCTGCCTGTGTCCTGGCCTGGGACTCCTACATGCTTCCGTAACAGAAGGAAGAGAGAAAATAACTGTGGTGGCTCAGTGCTTCACAACTTTCATAGGCTTTTTCACAGCGCCATGTGAGGAAAATGAATGTTGTTATCATATGGCAAAGGTGAAAAATGAAGGCATATGCCCTTAATAACGAATGATCTTAAAATATTTCTATTAATTTTGAATGTCTGATCTGAAATACATTTTTTTTTTTTCTTAAGGGCATGTGGCATTTTTTAGTATTCAATATCAGATCTTCCAGCACTTCCATTTGCAGGTGTATGTTCAGCACTGCTGCAGATCAGGAGCTTGGGAAATGGGAGGTTTGAGTGTGGATGGGGTGTTTGTTCAGTGTTTTCCCAAGCATCCATAGCCTGGAGAAGAGAAGGCTCCAGGAAGACCTTATAGCAGCCTTCTGGTACCTAAAGGGGGCCTACAGGAGAGATGGGGTGGGACTCTTTAAGAGGGAGTGGAGCGATAGGACGAGGGGTAACAGTTTCAAACTAAAAGAGGGTAGATTTCAATTAGATATTAGGAAGAAATTCTTTACTGTGGGGGTGGTGAGGCACTGGAACAGGCTGCCCAGAGAAGTTCTGGATGGCCCATCCCTGGAAGTGTTCAAGACCAGGCTGGATGGGGCTTTGAGCAACCTGGTCTAGTGGGAGGTGTCCCTGCCCATGGTAGGGGGTTTGGAACTAGATGATCTTTAAGGTCCCTTCCAACCCAAACCATTCTATGATTCTATGATAGGAACTCTTTGCCAAAACCTGTGTCACGAGCTTAATCATAACACTTCCTCAGGTCTCCTGCCACAATGACTTTGTGCCTTCCAGATTATGGAACAAAGGCAACACAATCCTATGGGCTGGCAGTACTCAGAAAATCAGCAATATAGGAGCCTCCCCCTACACCTGCGTTCTTACGCCCCTACTCAGCTTTCACATGAGGGCATGATGTGTGCCTGGGCCACAAGGACAGGCTGAGGCAGGACCGCAGGCTCTGGGAGCTGTGCTTTTGGGGCAGCATGTGTTTTGCCGCAGGCAGAGTTGCCGGCTCCACATGCTGCTGCAGTGCTCGGCTGAGCCCAGGTGTTGGGGGAGCATCAGCCTGGGCAGATCTGACTGGGTTTGGGCTGGGACCACAAAAGGTTCCTCCACACTTGTAACATGCATGCAGTATTTTTACACCAGTGCTATTAAAATATAAATATTATAATAAATACAAATATAAAAGATTTTTTTACATAAAATAACCTTCCTGCTGTTACTACTCGGTAGTTTTCTTAAAATTTAAGTTAAACTTCAGTATCTTTTATCAGTTCAATAGAGGTTATGTTAATTGAAATAGCACATTTAGTCAACAAATATTTATTGAGGGACAATAGTCTTCCTGTAGATCGCATATCTCATAAAAACTCTCCAGTGTGCTGTTAAAAGCATTTGCTTCCTTTTATTGAAACATAGAGCCTACACACAATACATGCCAGTATAGGGTGGGATAAAGTTTTAGCTGCCATTTGGGATAGGAATATTGTAATTGCCATTGAATTTATTTTTCAATGTCTCTGTTGGCAAATCTGGGTGTTGTACTCTTATTATACAGTGTTTGATGGTGCTCCCTTCCTGAAATCATGCTAAATCTCAAATTATTCCTTTTCCTAGGAAAATCATGATTTTAACTGTCACTGTCTGTGACGCTTTTGAGACAAGTTGCACATACCAAGGCAAAATGAAACTTCATTTTCAGTGGCGTAAAACCTCTTTGTGATATCTTTAGGTGAGCCGTTGCTCGCTCTCAGTAAAGCAGGTAGTGTTGGGGGTCCAGGTACTTCGCACTTTTGGCACGGAGAGTATCTCCATTGTGCACGACAGACAAGGGGAATCCATCCATGACAGGTTAAATCATTTGATGATGGTGGATTGGGGTTGCTGGCATATGCTGCCAGAAAAGTTAGTGAACAGGAGAAGGACATAAGCGTTATTTACATGCCTTCTGTGTTTGCAGGGTGTTTGTCTGTATGTGTATGCATAATTAATTTCTAATTGATGCTCAAACAAACGTAGACGGGGCTACACTGCAACATTTTTTACTGGTGTGAAAGAGGATGTAAGGTGAAGAGTCAAAATATACAAAGCCCAGTCTCTAAAAATATATGAAATAATATAGTACTTGCTTATTGGGAAATCATATAGTGCATCTGATAATATAAATAATTTAAAACCACAGACCATCCATTCAGTTTAAGCAGCCATCAAATGGTATCAGCTTGTCTCAGTAGTGACTTGACCCCTCAATTGTGTTCAGTATTGTGACTGAAACCTGCTATATTATCTTCCAGATATTTTATATATGGCATAACTTAACTCCTACTTGGGAATTTAGATTGACTATTGTTAATCAGTTTAATCAGTGAAATAGCCACTTAATACTTATCTAGTTCTTCTAAAGAAAGTATGGAGCTCCCTCTGCTTTGGCACCGCCAGGAATGGATGTGGGCTTGAGCTTTCAGCCTTACCTCTGCACGTTCCTATGTCTGTGTATATCTTGTCTGAAACCATCAAAACTTTTAAACATACTTTATGGCCATCCATTGAACAAAGCAAGCTGCAAACATCCCATAAACTTGCGATGGACATTTTTTAGAGCTAGTGGAGCTGTAGTCTGCAACTTGCTTTGAGGTAACTGAAAAAGAAAATGGGAAGAATCACTCCGATCAATATATCATTGCTATGTTTCTATTT
This sequence comes from Stercorarius parasiticus, assembly GCA_013396915.1. NCBI lineage: Eukaryota > Metazoa > Chordata > Aves > Charadriiformes > Stercorariidae > Stercorarius > Stercorarius parasiticus. The sequence goes on along the minus strand of VWZL01002232.1, from coordinate 782,552 downwards.
AGAGGCCTTTTAAGCATGCCTTGGAAATGATTGCCTTAAAGCTTTTAATGTTCTTGCACTGCAAGAAGCTGAGCAACATTTTCAGTGCTTATTCACAGCATATACTCTTGCCATATATTCCTGCAGTCCACATTAGGCAGAAATCCCCCTTGAATTAAATGGGCTTTTTGCATGACACAGTCTCTCATTCTAACTAAATTAGCAGTAACAGACTTAACTATAAATTATTTTTTGCTCTGGGCACATTCCCTAATAATTACCCTCCACTAGTAAATACCTTACTGTATCAGTGAGATACAAGAGCTTTTAATTCTTTAAACTCAGCAACTGTCTTGTATTTCAGGACTGGTTCTGTTGGAAGAGGAGTTTGATTTGTTTTTATAGTAAGAGAGATCACTCTAAAAAAACAAACCTGAGCACATAATTAGGATATTGCCTTATGAAATTACTACCTTATAATATCTGAAGTTTGAAGTTCTTCCCGGCTGAGCACCTTCTGCATTACAGGTTGGGGTGGCCAGGTCTAAGAGAGCTGGGTTCTTTTTTCAATGCTTTTATTTTCCAGGTATGCATTAATATTGAGAAGAGACTGATTCATGGTAGACTACATTTTTAGTATAGATTTAATTCCACCAGGAGTCAGGGTAGTGAAACGTGCTGCATGGCAGCTGGCACAACAGCATTTTTAATCAAATAATAGATTCCAGCTGGTGGGGAGTCAACTGAATTCTGAAGCAGACATGACTTAACGCAGATCTTCCTTATTTCTTCAATAAAACGTATTACCTTTGCATATTAAGCAAGTGTAAATGGAGGAGGGGAAGTGAAGGAAAGCAAATTTGTAGATTTGCTAGAAATAAAACTAGTCATTATAACCTCATAAAGTGAGTTAAACAAGGGAGAACATGGGGTTTTGTGCTCTGAGCGATGAATTAGCTTGGACTCCTCTCACATATCATGAAATGATTTCTGGTTTGCAGGTGTGCTTGTGATTACAAGATTCATTTTCTATACTCTGTCCTTGAATATTGCATTTGGTGCTCTTTAGCTACCTACTACTGTCACTGTCACCAGGAGTTGTCCTCACGTTAGTCGTCAGTCTCTGTGCTGTACTTCCCCGGCTAGGTTACAGCGCAGTGGTGGGAACAGTTAACCCCAGCAGCAAAGTGGGGGGCTTCCTGGTGTCACCGAACTGACGCTTTTTTTCAGACGGTCCTTTTTCTGTAATGTCTTTTTCTCTGCTCTCACTGAAAGCGTAAAGATTTTGATAGGATTTGGATAATGAGGATCGTATACATAGGTAGAGCTGAAACTATGTAATTGTGCTGCAGAGCCAAAAGTAATGGTGCTGGAAAGGTCAGTGCATGTTGGAAAATGTCAACAGGTGCTGCATTTCCATGATTTTTCTTGTTAGCTTCTATCCCATGACCTAAGCTCAGCGCTTAGCCAGGACAAGCAACTCATTCATCACTTGATGCTTACCGGGGTATAGTTCATGCTGTTAAAAGAAATGGCAAATGCCACAAAAATAACATATATTGGCTGAGGCTTTTTCTTCTCGTTTTTTCCCCATCTGGAAGCTGAAAGCGATATGCTGGCTAGTTGCCTTTCTGTTATTTCGCTGTTGGGTGTTCCTCGCAGAACCAAGGTGCAGTTCAGCATCCCCCACCAGAATCAGCAGGGTCTCAGTGGGAGCAGGTATCCTGCTGTCCTGTCTGCAGCCAAGAAGCATGAACCTTTGAAGGAGCTGATAACTCCCATCCCATTAGCTGGAGCTGCAGAGATTTGATGTTTCACAGAGTCCAGCCTGGAAGTAAATAGAGTATGAAAAAGCATGTCTGACGTGAGGAGACCCTTTCTGAGCTGAGTGATCCCCGTTCCCTCCCCCTGAGGGTCACTTGTTTCAACCAGGAGCCACTGCATGATAGCAAGATCAAAGCCACTGGAAGCACTCAGACCTCTTCGTGACATTTGCTGGAAGTGTGCTACAAGGTAAGTTTTCTCTTTAAAAAAATCGTTTATTTTCACTTTATCTGTGTGTTCAGAACTTCAGCCTCAGTGAAAGTCCTATGGAAGAAGAATACTAAGGAGTATTTTTATGTAGATGGCTGCAATTAACATAAATCTATTAATCCAGACTATCAAGAGAGTATTGATTGCAGCGTTTTTGCACTACCTTCTGACAGGATGGAAAAGTGATGAGAGAAAAACAAAGCCGAATTGATCTCATAATTTCAGGAGTTGTCTTGAAAATAAAAATAAATATTCACATGGCTTCAATTTATTGCCTGTATTATTTCCATGATGTTTCTGCAGTTATTGTCAGTTTCTGACAACATTACAGTATATATTTGAGACCTTTTGTGTTAGGTTTGGTTTTGCCACCTCAGTTGCCTTATTCCTAATGTAGCTTATTAATGCCGTAAGTAAGTTAAAAATGGTTCTGAATGTGGAAAATGCAAAGAAAAAGAAGAGAGTATTCTGAGCTATGGCAGATACTAACAGGAGTTTGAAGGAGATACTTAGGTAAGCTTTTCTGTTGAATGTTATGAAAAGCTCTTATTAAGCTTCTGTTGTGCATTGGTAGTTCAGGAGATGCACTGGAAGCCTGGTTGCTTGTGTCTGTGACTCGTCAAGCTGCCAAATTAATTTTGGTGCAAGATGCTAGATTTGAAACTTGCTTCCCGCCCCCGCCCCCCCCATACAGAAGCAAAACTAGGCCTTTTGGAAACATTAATTAAACAGTATGGAGAAAAATTCTTCCCAGAGCAGCCAAGTGTATTTTGGCCAGACACTTTGCTGCAGCACCAAGAGCCCACCCTCAGACCTCTTATCTGACACATCCTGGACAAATGCTGTTCAATGCAGACAGTCGGTAGCTTTTGGTTGGGAACATTTATCTCCCGCTTTCTCCTGTTCTCTCTATTCATCTGGAAATATTAACCCACATCTGGGACATATTTCTAACATCAGCTTTCTTAGGAAGTGAAATATTACTGCAAAATATTTCAGTTTGCCTTCAGTTTCAAACCAAATTTGATAAATTTAGATCCAGCTTTGGTAGTTTAAACTAACCTGGGTGAGCAGCCGATGTGTTCTCATTTTCAGAAGGACCCTGTAACAGGCTGTATGTGCTCTAAGGTGTACGCTCACGCGCGTCAGTTGAAATTCTGATGACCCAGTTTGTCTACAGCCTTGTTGACTGGAATGGCAGTACACTGGTTTTCATTTGGGTGTATTGAGTTTCACGCACCACCTGCAAAGATTTGACCAACGATCTGGTGGTTTTAACGAAGTTGTGTCAGATTGGCAGGATTCTTTTCAATGAAAGCTGATAAATGAAGGCTAATATATTACATATTGGTCATATAGTTTAAGAAAGCAGCTATTTCAGAACTAATTAGTCTATTTATGAAATAATCTAATAAATATTTAATGATTGGTTTGATTCTTATAAACAAGTACTTGTGCTTGTAGATGCTAATTACATGAGCAGAGCCCTTCACTTTGCATGGGCAGAGTTATATTTGTGTTGAAGTGTTTGTTGTATTCGTGCCAAAAACCAACCCAAAAACCTCATTAAGATCTGATCCTTCAAACGTGCATGTGCTTAACTTGACTGCTCAAATAATGTTGCTTTGGCGGTGTTGATTTCAATACTTTGATCATGAAATATCTTGGGGGGGGGGAGGGGGGGGGGCGGAATTAGTACAGCAGTAGTGTTGATTTGTATAAACAGTCGTTAATGAGTACATGTTGCACCCTTCCCTGGAGGCAGAAAACCATGTTTCTGCTGAGTTGATGAGTAAAATGAAGTTGCTCACCAAAGATACTTATTGTCTTGAGATCCATTTTGCTGCTGCTATCTTAGCCCCAACTCAGAGTGACAGTTTCTCTATTTTCCTGTGCATGGACTTCTCTGGGGGCTGCCCACCAGCGTTCAGGCTCTTAGTCCTCTTCACCATATGTTAGCTGCAGCACCTTCGGCTCGGTTCCCTGAGCTAGACTAGGGATAACACAAAGACATTTATAAAGGTAAACAAGAACATTACTTGAGTGTCTTTACAAATAACAGAAGATAATGTGTTTACCCCGTGGAAGAGGAATGTTTACTATCTAGCAAGGAAGGAAGAGTACTTTCCCTCCAGGCTTTACTGAGCAGAAAAAATTACTGCAGCCTAAAGCTGACTGGAGCTCCTCAACCTCTCACATTAGATACCAGCAAATCCTCAACTGAGGTGTTTGGGATACAAAAGAAGAGCCCTGGGATCTAGCAGGGAATGGGCTAAGGCAAGATTAAGAAAGAAGCATGGGAATAAAAATCAAAAGCCATATAAAATTCATGAAGGGTGGGGAAAGGAGATCAACAACAAGATGACAAGGTGGATTTCTGTGATTGTTGCTCCTGAAGGATGGCTGGCAAACGCTCCCACCTGACAGCATTTCATATGCATTTCTGCCTGGCCAAGATCTCATTTATAATTATAAGAAGGTTTTTGAATTTCTTCTGCACTGCTCCTGTGTGGCATTCTTCCTGCATTGGTTTTCATGTTTATTTTCTCAGAGGAGAAAAAAATTTGCAGACTGCCCAAGTATTCTAAGAAGAAAAGCCAGCCGTTTATTTAAGCTGGCTCTCAATATGCAGAAAGTTGCCTCCAAAAGAAAATGCTAATGTTTGGCTTTAGGCTTTCCTGGGAACACAAATAAACTGTTGTTTATTTTTTTGTCTTTGGAGATGTCGTAGGTGTTTTTATTTCTTCCTTGTTCTTTTAAACCTTTTTTGTTACTTATCTAGCATCTCACATAACTCTGATATTTATCTTTGTAATGTGGTAATTTACATGAAGATATACAGTGTTTTGAGAATGTTTTCTTTACCAGTAGACAGAATAGGAAGTTAAAAATCATCTGTTTTCCATTTGGTATCTCTTTTGCAGTGCATGTTGAAAGAGACATACGCTGCTGCATGTGTGATGAGGCTAATTCTGCCTTTGCCTTAATGGAGTCATTCACACTGAGCTTACATTCTAATGAATTAAATAAGAAACTGGGAATTTAGGTTCACAGTGGGCTCTTGTGAGGTTGCTTTGTTACAGTGCTGACTCCTTGCTCAAAGCTCTGTGAAACTCACCCAGCCCCAGGTCCACCCCAGCCTGCGGCTGCCACTGTGCTCTGTTTCTTGAGGGTCATCCAAGGGAAGCTTGAGGTAATTGAAGACTTCAGGAGGCTCCAGCACTGCTTTGGGTGCAGCCTTGCTGGGAAATTAAAGTGAAGTCTTGGTAAACCAACAAAAAGTGACATAGGTCAGACTATCCCTGTCTACACAAAGTTCTGCTTTCTGAGGCTCCTGATGGCTGTCCCAGCACCTTTGTGCACCAGAGACTCATGGAAACACCTGTAGTGGTGAATTTTTGAGTCAGTAAGTTCAGCAGATGGTCTGAGTCAGGGATATTGCTGAGGGTGGGCTGTGGCCAACCACACGGTCATTTTGTCTATCCGTGTCTGAGCCGCAGTGAATGGCATTGAAGGATTTCTTTTTAATGGGCATGTTAAACATGGGACAAATTTAATTTTAGTATTGTCATTTAAAGTCATTCCTGATATAAATGATTTGCTGGCAAATGAGACGTTAGGTCTACCATAATTTGGGGCTCATCCAAGTTTCTGTTCCTCTGAATGCTCCAGGTGGTGGTTCAGCTGTGCACAGGGCTTTTCAATACTTTAATGTAGATGAGTTGTTCTGACCGTGATGATGAGTGCAATAGCTAAAACCCCTCACATTAATAACAAAATGTGCCTGCCATAACCTCCTTAAAAAAACTTGAAACCCCGAAGTGGTCAGCTGTTACTTTCATCCACTGCAAGTGGAATCTGCTTTAAACAAACACATCTCAAAGTTCCCTGTGAGCATTTTTAGTGCAGAGTATAGTGTCACTGTTGAATATCTGAAAATATCACAAAAAATAGTATTTAAAAGAATAATGAAAATTTAGCAAAAAAAACCCTAAGGTGGCATCAAATAAAAGAAACTGAAGCTTAGAATAAAACACTCTATAATGCATCCTATCATATTTTATACAGCAATCTCAATGAATAAAATATTCTGGCAAAATTTCCCAGTTCAGATAGTTCGCCATGCACTGGTATGTTTACAAAGATACTCGTCCCAGCTTTACTAAAACAAGGACAGTGGAATTCTTGTAGAACCTAAATGTGTTGTGTATATATAGTAGAAATGTCTGTCATGAGATTACGTTACATTCAGGTTCATGATGACCTGTCTTTTCTTTTTACTTTGATTTTCCCCTGACTTGTAGTTACTGAAGTCCCCAAAGATTACAGGGGCAGAATGCCTAAAAGTGCTCTTTAATGCTTGACAGCAAGGCTCTGACAGTGTTATACACACATTTTAAGCACGCTAACAATTGAAGGATAATGCTCTATGCAGTATAGAGGGTAAATGGGGATTTTGTGGCTTATGATGGAGAGTCTTTGATATAACAGTTTCAAAAATTAGATTAGGGTGTATATCATTTGAAGCTCTTTTTCAGTTGTGCTGTAAATTTAATGGCAAGGTTTTGTTGGAATTAGCTCTTGTGGTCTGCAAGGAAGAAAATCAATCAGCGTGCACCTTATCATTTTTCTATATCCTTGGTAGGGATGCAATTAAATTCAGTCTGAAAGGTCGCAGTGTGGGGTATACATTAACCTCGCACTAACCCTGTGTATGATACTGCCACTGAGAACGAGTTAATAAAGATATCAGTTGGAGCTGTACGTTTGTTCTCCCTTTTCTTTGAATGTATCGGCATACATACCCACTTCTAACTACATCTTTGTGCATAATATTAGTAGATATCTAGGATATTTACAGTGCTGCTAATTAGGTTGTGGGCTAGTGTATAGTGGAATATGCAGCGGAGTTCCACAGTTGGTGGCCGAAAACATTTAAACTCATTTGTTGACGTTAATGTTAATGCAGGGATATGTCAATGAGACGAGGCTTTGGTGATTTTTAAAACAGCAGCTGCAAAAAGTGAGTTTAATTCCAAAGTGCAGTAGAGTTTCTGAATGCCGTTTGCATTATATACATTTGCTCCAGATGAAAGAAATTAAATTTCTTATTGAGAATTGGAGAAGTACTTTGGTGGTGAAGACAATCTTGACCTTTTCATAGAATCATAGAATCTTCATGGTTGGAAAGGACCTTTGAGATCATTGAGTCCAACCATACACACACACACAAAAAAAACCAAAAAAAACCAAAACAAAACAAAAAACCAAAACAAAACAAAAACAAACAAACAAACAAACAAACAAAAAAACCAAAAAAAAAAAAACCAAAAAAAAACCAACCCCCCCCCCTCAAAAAAAACCCCTACAATCTCTGTCACTAGAGCATGCAACTGTTTTCTAACCTTTTAAATTAAGTTATGGGGAGGTATTTGATTTTAGGTTTGATTTGGGAGGCCTCTTTAAAGAGGAACCGTGTTTCCTGTATTAGCTATTAAAAAAAACCCCACACTACAGTGTATCATTAAGAACAGCAATGCAGTTTCAGGGACAAGTTAGAGAAACATAATATCCAGTGCTTCTTTTCCAGAGACTAGCAGTAAGAGGTCATAAAATTTTACTTCTAAAACTGTTTCTGCTCGTCCCTGGGAAGACATTTATTGTTATATGAGATTGCAGAGTTTCTAATGAACGTATTGAACAATGGGGCATGAGAATGAGAAACATAAAATTTATACTTCAAATTATGAGATGGATCCAGAGGAAGTGGATTTGGGCAAATAGCAGCCTGTTAGGCCAACATCTAGAGTATGTAATATTTTAGAGCAAATTTTGAAAAAGGTAATAAAGTCAGGGAAGCAAACAGAAAATGGGATAAAATAAAAAATATTAATAAATATTTTGTGCCAAGGGTAGCTGTTTCATCTTTTTCAGTTCTGTTGCTGAAGAAAGGCAATAGATGTAATCCATCTCAATTTTGATAAAGAATTTGAATATGCTACCCATGTGGAGATTTATCAGTATGGTAAGAGAAAAAGGGGATTTATAGAAGAAATTTTACGTAGGTGGAGAATTGAATAAAGAAGAGGTGGCAACTTTAGTCTTGAAAGGGAAGTGTTGAGCCAAAGGGAGGCTGCTGATTAAGTTCCTCAAAGGAGAATGAAACGTATTTAATATCTTCCTATCTTTGTCACAAATAAGCAGTAGTGTGGTTATGAATTTACAGATGACTCAAAGGTAAGAGTCACTGACATTTCAGAAGAGGATCATAACATCATACAAGAAGGATTAGGGTTTTTTTGCGAGTTAGTGTAATAGATATGGCATGAAATGTAATTGTGCAAAGTGCAAGATCGTGCTTTTCAGGGAATAATAATCTGAATTTAATCTGGGAGCTCATCAGCTGGAAAACAGGAAAAAATAAATACAGCTATATTAGGTCATCTAGGACCAGGATCTTAGATCTATGGCCTGTTGTAGATCTAGGATTCTAAGACCTATCCTATCTAGGATCAAGCTACCAGTATGATGCTGCTGTTAATAAGATAAATGCATGACAAGAGGATAGTGGATGAGGTATTTCTAGCAGGGAAAGAAAGTATTAATAACATATTTTGAAGTGTTGACAGAGCACAGTAAGAAGTGCGCGCACCATTCACATTAGAGAAAGACAAGTTCAACCTGGAGCGGGCTCACAGAGGGGCTGTCAGGACAACTGGGGGGGACACAATGGATCGTGTGTTGTACCAGAAAGCACTGTAAAAACCTTGGCTTGTTCAGATAGTAAAGTGGAGGCTGACATGCTGCTGTCTTCAGGAGGGTAAATATACAGGATGAGAGTAAACACCAGGAAGCGAAAAGAGCTATATTTTAGGTGAAATGACAGAGTGGGCATTAGGGAAGTAAACGGACCATGGGTGAAGCAAGACCAGGCAATAGCAGACAGTCCCCAGTTATCTCTGAGGTTCGTGAACAGCCTTTGCCTGGTGCAGCAGAGGTAAAAACAAAGCTCAGCTCTAGGATGAAGTTTCTTCTGTTAATGGAATGGACTCGGGAGTTTTCTTGCATTCCTGTGCTCTTGTACTTATTTAAGGTGTTGCTCTTGAGGAATGGGACGTGCACGTGCCTCTCCATGTGTGAATGTTTTAATTAAATTGCTAGCTGCTTCCGTGTGTTTGAAGCGTTCCCCAGTGGTGTACGTGTCTGTGCACTGCGTGCGGTGTAAAAGATGTGTTTTTGTGCACGCAGATGCAGCACAGCAGAAAAGGGGAACACTTAAGAGACTGTAAATTCTGCATCTCCTGAAGGGACGGTCGTCAGTTGCATCAGCTCATCCCATGTCCTTTGCTGTTGTGGGAATGTGCTGAGTTTTTGCTCCTTTCTTGATAATCGATGATCACTGTTCATGACCACAAGCCAAATAATGACCTGCCCACAGAGAAATAGAAAATCTTCTTCCTACAGCACATAGATTTCCCTCTTGGAAGACTACTTGTGCTGTGAAGGAAACTTCAGCAGTTTCACAGAATCACAGGAGGGTTAAGGTGGGAAGGTACCTCTGGAGGTCATCTAGTCCAACCCCCCCACCCTGCTCAGGCAGAGCCACCTAGAGCAGGTTGCCCAGGACCATGTCCAGATGGCTTTTGAATATCTCCAAGGATGAAGACTTCACTACCTGTAGAAGTTTCCCTGTGGAACTGGGTTGAAATCATGCAGGCAGGCATTAGACAGGAAGATTCCTGTCAGTTACAGGGAGTTTTGGCGTTGGAGTGAGGTTTAGGTAGCTAAGATGCAGGAGATAAGAGAGAGATGAGTCCTGAGGCAGTGCAGTAAGTGCTATGTCCTGTATTTACCTGGTGGCTTTCCCAAAACCAGGCTGGAGCTCTTAAATTGACTCTTTGGTCGTGTTGACTTCACACTCCAGGCACACTATGGGTAAGTTCCAGCTTTGCTGTGCCACCTTCCAGCAGTGGGTGCTGCCAAAAGCAGGCATATAGGTACCCTTAGATATTGTAGTTGTGCCATAAGTGCTCTGAGCAAAGCATGGCTTCTCTGCTGCTTAAACACTGCCATTGGGAGAGGATCTTTGACATGTGAAAGAAGGAGCTTGGGTGTGAGAGGAGGACATAGCGGGTGGTTTGCTGGGCCCCACGCTCAGATGGCAGTTGTATGGGCAGGCCCAGGGGGTGGCAACTCTATGCCAGGACCACACTTGCTATGCTCAGGTCACCGCTGGTGCTGTTTCTTCTCCGCTCTTGTCACTGCTTTTCTTCCCTCCTCGTATGTGGTCCTCTGAGGTTTGTAGGGGTCTGTGGATTTTGGGAGAAAGCATGCGTCACAATTTCTGTTCTCCCTAATCTTGAAAAAGCAGAAGTTAAGATTTCACAGGAAATCCAGCCATTTGTTTCATCCATTCATATGCTAATGCTCGTGTTTCCTTAACTGCCGCACAAGGAGAGAGTGGAGATGACAGTTTATTCTACTGAAGGCGTGTGAAGCTTGCTTTTTGGATCAGCCGTAACAATGGTTTTCCTTAGTGGGGTTGTGTCCTGAAGCATCTGCTTAAATTTTTTTTTCTTAAGATTATTCTCCCCCAGTTTCCATGTTTACATTGTTTACCCTTGACATGAATGACTGTTTCTTACAAATACATTAAACACATTAATCAAGTTTTCATGGCTAAAGCAGGTTTAATATGCATTTTTAGGCAAGTGTGGGACAGATTTCACTGTTATTCCAAGAATTTTACTTGCTGATTTACTCTGCTTTGAGAGTAAGAATGTCTTTTGTGTCAGACGTGCAGCATGGCAAGCCAACAAACATGAGAACTGAGAGTGACTTGATGAAACAAGAATGTGCGATTTTCCTCTTTCTTTCCTCCATCTAGTTCTGCTCAGTCCCAACAGAAATGGCACATCTCCCACCTTCGTGTGAGTAGAGCTTCTGCATTTCTGCAGCGAATCCAGAAAAGTTTGATCCAGGCTTTACCCAAGGGCACAGAGGAAGCTGTGAGACTAGCCACCAAACCCACCACTTCCCTGAGACAAAGCTGCTTCACAGACCAAATGAGTGAACGGGTGTAATTTTATTTTTTGTGGCTTAAAGACCTATGAATGTCCTCAGGAACTATACACCTCACTGTATAATTTTCTTGTTGATGATGCCTTAAAATTGTGGAGCAGTTGTTGTAATTTTTGTGTCGCAGTATGGTTAGGGTTCAAGAGTTACTGCTTAACCGGTATTGAACTTTAACTTGAACACTGAGGTTCGTGGGTTTATTCACTTAGTATGTCTTGAATTTAGTACAGGTGATAATCACTGACAGCCTTATCATTGCCTCTTCTTGAGGAAAACAGAAAGAAATACAAACTAGCTTGTTCAAACACAAGAGATGAAGTGATGATCGTCCTCATAAACTCCTTGCACAACATAAAGAAAGCTGGCCCAAAAGTTCACATCCTAATTATTGTTGCAGTTATAATGTTGTGTGGGAACTATTCTGTTCCAGGGAATAAGGGAATACTTGCACTTTCAGTCAGAGGCCTTATAATTTTTGTGTTGTTACTATCAGCATCGTGATTCTGCCAAATGAAAGTATGTATCCAGACGTTTTGTGATCTTCTGCTTTTCACAGTTCATTTTTTCTGTCTGTCGATGAGTGCAAGATCCTTCAGCATGATTTGGAACTTCTTAATGGTGTCGACAGAGAGATGTCCATTCCCACACTGTTGGAAGAAGAATTTGTGGCTCTTCTTACCCTTGGGGTGGGAGAGGATCTAAGAAGATTACATTACAGAAGATTGATTCCTGCTTTTCATGTATAAGGGAAATCCGTTTCTAATCTGGTTTGAGATCAGAATTCATAGTGACCATCTGCATGAAAATCTTACCCATAGTAATTTATTTTAAAAAAATCTGGCTCAAAATCTCAGCTTTTTTTTTTTTTTTCTCTGTGAATAAAGTTTCCTAGTCTGGCATCTTAGGGAAGAGCATCTTCTTCAAAGATGTCTTTGGAGGTTCTGAGTTATTACTCTTTACCTTTTCAAACAGTTTTTTTCCATCATGCTGCCTTCTACAGCCAATAAGAAGTCTCCAGCTGTTGTGGGCAAGCTCTATAGGATAGACATTGTCTGGTTTGGTCTAACTTCATTAAAGATTAGAGATTTAACCACATATGAATGTCTTTGTTCATCATTTTCCCTAAAAAAAATGAATTTGATGTTCTGATTTTCTTTCATTATTAAATTTTTACAGATTCATTCTGCTAAAAGTGGTCATGTCTCGCATTTCAGCCTATTAAAAATTCCAGCAGAGTCAGACAGAGGGCTAATAATATTTAGAAAGTCCTGTCTGCGCTTAGGTTTTTCATTATCTTTGACAACCTCTTTAGAAATCCTGTGGTTGTAAGTTCCAGCCCAGATGTTCAGTAGGTCTCAATGAATATATTTATTGGGGTTTGCAAATACTTTGTACTTAGGCTCTCTTTTGTCCACAGGAACTTTTTTCCGCCAGACATTCAAATAATTATCCTTTATTCATGTAAATAGTTACACAAATCTTTAACATTCACATTACATTAAATAATGTACTTACGTTAATACATATATATTGACATTGATCTCAATACAAATGTAAAATGTTAATTGCACGTGCTTGGATATTCTCACTGCAGCTCTGTATTAGATTAAGGATGCTACTGGGTGTCAGAGGGGAGCAGTGTTCCCAAAACTCTTTGACCTGGTTCACTGCGAGAAAATATTAAAAGCCAAACAAGGAGATGAAAATATCTTTCACAGCTGTGACAGCACAACATATGTTACTACTTTGTGTGAAAACGAGCAGAGACAATTTAAACTCTGCATTTGGACGATTAGTCTTATGGTGTCTTTTCTTTGACAATAAAGATGCCGTTGGCAAAACCTATCCAGAAAAGACGGAGTGGGTATTCCTGCAGAGACTGCCTAGTAGATTGGGATGCTTCTGGCATACAGATATTTGTAGCAGATGTTTCCAATTAACTGTAATAATGCTGGAAAATAAATGAACTTTCTTCAGCATCTCCTCTGCGAATATTGATGTGGCAGTGGTCTGCGCAGCCTGGAGGGCTCACAGTATCAGCGCTCAGGGTAGAGAGGACAAAAAACACTGAAAAGCACTGATTTGGCTCAAAAAGATCCAGGTCCTTGCGTGAAGGGGAACTGAGAAGTCAACTTCTGTCTCAGTTTCACTGTATTTCCTGGCTTTTCTACCCTGGCGAGCCCTCCTTCACAGTCAGCCCCAAGTGCCTGCCGAGGGACAGCAGCAATGCCACCGTCTGTCCACGATGCACCACACTGGGGTGTCACACCCAGAAGAGACATTATTTTCTGTTGTGTTAAGCCCCTAGGTGAGCTTAGTTCCAAAATTGAAAGATCTTTTCCTTTGGGTGCTGGCACTTCGGAAGAGCACTCTGTCTGTAGAGGCTTGTGAGCTCCTCAAGGGTCCAGCAGCTCTCCACCTGGAGCTTGGACACAAAAAGTTCTCAGACACATTTTCAGCGACGTATGGAGAGCCCAAGCTTGATATGGTTGTGCTATGGGAGACCAGAGCGAGCATGGGTTCTGGTACGGATCATGGCCTCGGGACCCCTGTTTGTTGTCCACAAGCAAATGGGAAGCTGTACTATTTTTAAAAAAAAAGACAAACAGTCTTTCTCAACATGTACACAGTTTCATGTGGCTTTATCTTAGCATAGTTACATTTCTTGTTAGGTCCATATTGTTTTATTTTCTTCCTTGCAAGTATGTATCTTTTCATACCTGTATCTAAGTCTAAGTAGTTTTAATTTAAACTTGATTTAAAGAATTTTTATTGTTTTTATTTTTTTAAAGTGCACCAGTGTTTTTGCCAGTTCTAGTTACTGTTCCTTTCATAGCTCTGTTGTAAGACATGTCTTTGCTCTGATTTCACCTACGCTCTTAAATTCTTATGTTATATATTTAATTTTTCAGCTCATATGGTAGATTCTGCTTTTTGGCAGTGATTGCAAGCATCGCTAGTGTAATTTCTTTGTTTTTATTTTTGCTCCTTTCAAAAGTTAAAGCCATGACTGAAGTTTCTGAACTTTTGTTCCAGTGGAAAGATGAAATCTTGTTTCAGGGAACTTTTTCCTAAACTGCGTCTGGAAGGCGGTGGACATAGAGCTCCAGCCTGGCGAATCTCAGGTGTCCATCCAGTCTAGCCACCAAGCACACTGATCTCGCTGATTGTCGATTTAGCACAGATACCTGCTTATCCTGAGTTTCCTCTATCTTTTCAGAGGCTTGAAGATCCATCTTTCTCTTTCCCAGCTGCCAGACCCTCCTGCAATGCTCTGGGGAGCGTGAGCCTGCAGGAAGTGTTTCCACACTAATGATGGAGAAATGATGGGCTGGCCCAGTGGCCAAAATCAGGTGTCCTCAAGGAACAAGGAGAGTCCTCATCCCTATATATATTTTCCACATTCATCTCTCTGAAACCTCCTTATCTGTAGCATTTGCGAGCTATCCCGCTTGCCATGCCACAGAGTCAAGGTCCCAGTTCAGAGCAGGGACCAACCTTGCCGTGAGGAACAAAACTTCCTGGCTGGTGTTGTTGCCCTGGTGGTATGGCTGTTAGCTGTAAAAGCCACCAGGAATTAATCTTCCCATTCATTTGCCATTTATCACTCCTGCCCTTTTATGTGATGAGGGTATTAGTGCGGTTGCAATGCAAACCCATTGTGCGGGGCTTTGCCTGCTGCTGTCCTTTGACACGAGCCTGCAGTTACTCCACGCTGCTTCTTTCGGCTTCTAGAAACTCAGCTTTGCAAGCTGTAAAGGGTCCGTGTAATGGTTCTTTAGAGAAAGCCCAACTGACTGTGTATAATCTCAAATCGCTTCATTTTCCGGTACTTTATTTCACATTATCCACTTTCAGTAGAGAACTGCATGTTTAAGGGACAAAAAGTTTAATGCTACCAAATGGTTCCTGACGAGGCGTTTTTAAAGGGAATTGTTTGCAAAGCAAACTTCCTCGCTAGTTTTCACCATTTGGGAGTGTCTCTAATTTACTGCACAGTCAGGAAAACCCAGAAGATAAGGTCTCTGCAGCGATAGGAACCCTTCACGTTGCACGTGTGCAGCTCTGTGTTGTTTTCATGCCTTCATCCGCCCTTTGGACACTATTAGTAAGAACACAAAATTGT
Source organism: Stercorarius parasiticus (assembly GCA_013396915.1). NCBI lineage: Eukaryota > Metazoa > Chordata > Aves > Charadriiformes > Stercorariidae > Stercorarius > Stercorarius parasiticus. The sequence goes on along the minus strand of VWZL01002232.1, from coordinate 767,335 downwards.
ACAGAGGGGTAGGGCTTTGGCTTTTGTCTTTTTTACGTTAAGGCAGAATTGAGGGTAGGAAGATGATGCTGGGTCAAAATAACCATGTGTGTAACTCTCTTAGGGTTAGAGCCAAAATAAGAATGAGACATGACAAGGGGTCTTGAGCAAATGGAAACGATAAAGCTGAAAATAAAAATGTGAAGGATAAATGGTTCCTATGAACTCCATCTCTATTGAAGACGACTGTGTCAAGAGTGGGGTTTAAATTTTTTTGGCTGCACGCTTGCATGGGACAGAATGTAGTTAAAACAATTCCTGTAAAAGCTTCATCCTAAGCAGGCGGGTGTCTGGAGAAATAAATGACTGACGCAGCACCGCATGCTCGTGGCAGGCGAAGCGGTGGCACTCCTGCATGCTGGATCAGGGTCTGGGCTTTTCCACCTCCACGAAGCCAAAGTGCTTCTAATGATTTCAACAGAACAGCATTGCACTAAGGTTTATGTAGGCAAAAATAGGATTTAAAGTGGCAAACATGATGGGAATGCAGTCTTTCAGATTATTTGCAGTGGTTTTCACCATCCATTTTAACCACTTCTTGACCAGTGCGCAGCGAGAACAAAGCCATGGTCATCTGAAACGATTTTCTAGGCATTTTGAGAGATGCTCTTGCAGCGTAGCTGAAGCATTAGTGTAGTGTTGCTTTGGCATGCCTGGGGGATTTATGTTGTGTTGATTTAGTGGTGAATCAAGTAGGCAATATCCAGTGCTGTACTGCTAACGCTGCCGGCAGGAGAGGGCTGGAGCAGCTCATGAAACACAAGCAAAATAAGTTGTTGAGGTTTTTTTAATCATGATTTGGAATTAATGGAAATTCAGTGTTAAAAAACCCCACCCTAAAACTAGAGCAAACCCAACACCCCCTCACCCAAAAAGCAGCTTCATAGAGGCAAGGTAATTTCTCAGAGCGTGTACAAGATGTGTAATTTTTTCAGGCGTATCTGCCAGCTCAGTTACATCTCTGTGCTAATAGAATCTCTTGGAGAAGATTTGTGTATGGCTGGTATTTCACATTCTTAATGTCTGTGGTTTAGTTTTGAGGGGGCTACATACGTGAGATAACCTGCCCCTATTTGAGTTTATTTTCTCTATGTTCCATAAAATTAGGAAAGTAAAAAAATCAAGAGACCCGCACTAGTTGGCCTGATTGGGATTATTGTCTATGATGTTTCCAGTGGCAGGGAATAGGCATTAGTTTCCCCGGGGAATGCTTTCTAAGCTGGTGTTCCTCGGAGATTTGTCTGAGCAAAGATTCAGGCTTTGACTCCCTGTGACTTCTGGTGTCTAGTACAGAGAGGATGCTAGCAGCCACCCTGAAAATCTGATTTTAAAAGTGATGGAAAAAGAGAAGAAATATTTTGTCTTTCCCCTCCTCAGACAGTAAAAGCAAAGGTGGGGACGGTACAATTAAATTACCATTTGTTGAACATTATTCCTGAAACACTTCAGAAAAGGTGGGGCTTTCCTAAACATATTGCAGGATTAATTTGTTTCCTCTGCCCCACTGATTTCAGAGGAAATGTTTCTCTTGCTTGCACTGTGTAAAGCACACTCATCTCCCCAGCTGTAAGTTGAAGAGCACTTTACTGCCTGGATTCCCACAGCAGCACCAAGTGATCCTGTCTGAAGTTAAGATGATCTCCCTCATGGCGGGACTGTTGCTGGTGTCCCAGAAGCAGCAGTCATGGTCCCTGTGGGGAAGTTCACAGCTGGCTGCAGCTGCTCTGGCGCCTTCCTCGCAAAGGGAGGAATGTGCATTAAAAAGGAGAAAAACTGTAATGAAATCCATTAACAACTGTTAGGAGGGAAACAAGCTAGGGAAGATGAATTTTAGTAGAACAACAACTACTGATACAAAGCCACCTTCTGTGTTGCAGTGACTGACAGCTACGAAACAGGATGACCTCTCTTCCTGGGGCCATGCTGCGTGGCAGGGCAGTGGAGGTGGGGAGCCCCAGGCTTGCTCCCCGCTCCAATACAGCACGGAGCACCCCAGGAATGCTTCCCGGCTGCGGTGGAAGTGCTGGCAGGAGTACACCCCACTGGCTGCCCAGCCACTGCTTTCTCTGTCCTCAAGGGAAGGGAGCTCTGGGAAAGCCGGGCTCTGAGTTACAGGGGGATGTGCGTGCTTGGGGTGTGGGGGGTGGATATACATGGGGGCTTCTTTACTTGTTCATCTCCCCTCAGGCTTGACAGAATATGTTTTCCTCACATCCCCGTCTGTCCATCTGGTTGCTTTGGTGTGGGAGAAAACGCATGCTGAAGCCCGTACAATTCCCATAGATTTAATGCAAATACTGAACAAGAATTTCAGGATTTGGTGAAGTGTGGGGTTTTTTCTAAGGGTAGGGTAATGGCATCCTCTGCGGTGTGCAATTACATCTTCTGGCAAAGCTTGCTCGATTAAGCAAGTCTCCCCTCTAAAATTCTGGTTTAGGGTTTTATGCTAGCATCTCTCCCAGTTCAGTAAGCTGACATAGCTAATATTGTTTACTGTCTTGTCCAGTACATGAGCCTGGAGGTGGTTAGCAGGGTTCTGCTAACCCATTGGTTGTCTCAGTAGCTTACGTAAAAATGACAGAAGTCGCATTCAAAGGTTAAAAAAAAATCTTGTCATTCACAAGCTATCGCAGGATTCCTTAAGCGTCGTGTTCAGTTCCTGCTGGCAGAGTGATTCAAAAGGTTATTTTCCAAAGGAAGAGACATACACATGTTCTGGGAAGTCCTTCTTGTCTGGGTGCTGGTCACAGTGGTGATGCTCTGCATTCTCTGTCCATCGGTCCACTCTGTCTGCCACCTTCCATGAGGTCTCCGGAGGGAGACGGCAGGTGATGGCGCACAAATGACAGGTAGCTGCAAAATGCGTCTACTGACATTTCTCCTGTTCTACAACTTTTTTTATCTTTTCAGTAGGTTTTTATTTCTTGTCAGTGGTGGTCTATCTCAGCAGCTTCCATTTGGCATCACCCTCTGTATTGAGACATGGTCCCGTAGAGACTTACTTAATAATTATAGGGTAAAGTCTCTATCGCAGATACTGGCTTTCATATACCAAAGGCTGGTGGAGTGGAGCATGCTGAAGGCTGAGCCCCTGCTTGCTCTCTGTGATTGACTCTTGATGCTTGAGATGGTTTTCATGATGTTGTTATTAGTTATAAAAAACAAAACCAAAACCAGCTTCTGTCACAACCATGCTGTATGATCAGGGCAAAATCTTTATGAACAGATACGAGAAGGGAGGAACTGGCAATTTTGTTTTATTTTCATTTTTGTACTACCCACATTAATTACTGCTGCTAGAAGCAAGTGGAAAAGTGGTTGAATATTCTTCTTCTGTAGCTTTCTGCAGTGGGGATGAGTGTTTCTGGACTGAAACTTCTCTAAATAGTTCAAGTGTATTTCTGGCTGCTCAATTTAACAAAAAAAAAGAGAGCTTTCAGAGAGCTCCCATGGTGGTCAGGCACCTCTGGCTTACTGGGCCACTTCACCCTGAGACATGTTTGCTTCAGATGTGCCATGGAGTTGAAGGTATACTTGAAAATCAGGGCAGGGTGCGCTTTCTGAGCACCCTTGTGTAAGCCTGGCTTTATCAGACACTTGTGAGATTTGCTCTTTTGAGTTTCCTTTTCAATTACTCTCTCAATTCTTTCAGTCCAACCTAAAGAACCAAGTTTGGGTGAGGCTTCCAGATAGGTGCCAATCCGTCCATGGCGAATTTGTCCAAGGGAGAACAAAGTATCGAAGGACAATATAATAGTAGATATAAAACCAGGTCTGATCTCTCAGAGGTAGTGAGACACCGCAAGACAATAGTACCAGAAAGAAGCTGGAAACGCCTTCTCTTACTGATCTGTTGTTCATCTGCTCCATAAGCTCTATGAATTTGAGGTGCCAGCAGCTTCTTTAGGCTGTTTTTTTTCCTTTTATACCTGTAACATAGGTCAAACTTCAGGTAATATTGCTAGATTTCAAGCTAGTGCCACATGAAGCAAGTGCATGGGCAGCCAGGTCTCTGCTCTGTCCTGCGGGTAACTAGGAGAACAGCACAAACAGCCCAGGTTGCATTAAAAAATGTTTGACATAATTAGCCAACTTTATATTTGTGTTTTGAAGGGAATTAATGTTGTTCATCTTGTTTTTCCTGATTTTTAAACCAGTTTTCACTGTGAGGGATATAGTGATGATAATCAGAGAGACCAAGAACTGTTAACTGACAGTCTACATCCCATACAGTTTTTCCTGAAATCATAGAATCATAGAATCTTATAATGTCTCGAGTTGGCAGGGACCTCAAAAGGTCATCTAGTCCAACCCCCCTGCAGTAAGCAGGGACACCTTTAACTAGATGNGTCCTTCTTGTGCTGAGGTTCCAGTATTGTGCTGGATCTTCCAGTATTAAAGGCTATCTCAATTTGCTGTGGTTAAATCAAAGCTTCTAAGAATGGTTTCCTTTTCTCTCTCTCTCTTTTTTTTTTTTTAATATCCCTGCGTTTATGACTAAACAAATGCTACTGACATCTTTATCACTGATTCAATACTTAAATGTGCATCCAACAGTTCCTACAGAGCAGTAGCTCTGGTAAGAAGACTTGCATAGTTTGTATAATACTTGCTTGTACAAAGAAAACAACATCTTAATAATTACTTTTCATATAAACACCATCTGCTGAATACAAACAGTTTTATCTCCTATGCTTTTGCTGAGTATGATATGATGCCACCAATCCTGTCAGCAAAACCAGGACAATTCAGACAGGTCTGACAGGATCAGGACTCGGAAATGCAAGTCAGCCATGGGAGGCAGGATGCGGAGCAGTCGTGGCTGGTGATGAAGTAGTGACACAGGTGTCCTGCTTCTCAGCTGCTCTATCGCAACTTGTCAGCAAATGACTGGCGGATGTCATTCTTTGTCTCTTGCATTTTTAGTTTCAAAGTGAAATCCTCAAATCATAGATAGATTTATATCTTCTGGTGGCTGTTTTGCCAATTACCATAGTGTCACTTCCATTTCCAGAACCTCTGCCCACTAGCATCCAATAGTCTGGCCAATTATTTTGAGCACAGTTTAATCTGATTTGACATTAAGAAAAAAAAGAATTATGATGCATTTAGAGTTTAGCAATTTGATTTAGATAATCAGATCTTGTCCATATATCCAAATAATTCAGGAGAGTTTCTCCTGGTTCACTATGACAATATAGGATAATGGATTTGCATGATTTTTTAACCAAATCTGAAAACATTTGAATGTCATGAGTCAGAAAGAGCTTTGACCTGAAATTTAATTAAGGAGTGGAAAATAGGAAAAGTAGGAGGATGCAGGAGAGGATTAAACAAAAAAGAAAATCCCTGGTCATTCAAGACTTTGCTCCTGTTAAATGGTCTAAAGAACTCTTGTCATAGAATAGTTGGACCTTATAATGGGATAAATTTGAAGATTAGGAAGAGTGAAAAACGAAAACTTAGTAATGTGATTTCTTTCTTCATTTTTAATAAAAATGAGCAAGCTGCAGGGAAGAATAAAAGGCAAGCTGAAGTAGAAGGAAGCAAATTTGTACCCATCCATGTCCTAATGAGTAGCATTAGGAAACCATATGTAAGTATTTAGTCTTGAATGTAGGAGATTTAATGCATTAAGTCTTGTCTGGACAAAGCAAGCCCAAATCTATCAAGTATTTGGGTGAAAAAACAGTTGGAAATTCTGGTTACTACAAATGGAAACCAAAGAGCTGTGCTCAAAAGATTGATAAGTATTGGAAGCAGACGAGATGAAAGTTTCGGTTCCATTATCAGTGCTAATCTGACAGAGGAGAAAGAAATTTGTGAACAGCATCATAAAAATGCTTCACTGAATGTATAGTAGTTCATAATTCCTATAATGCTGCAAACCAACTTCCATTAAAAAAAAAAAAAGATTTAAGAAAATTATCTGTATTCTTGTATTACACAATATTAAACTTAGATTGTGTTGATATACTTTAAATCTTTATGAGGCTTTGACTTGACTGCTCTAAGAAGAGGCTTTAGACACACGCCAGATATGCCAAATGAAAATCCACATGGCCGTAAGTCTTGTGTAACTTGTATAGACGATGTATTCACCTGAGTAAGCCAAGAGCTTTTAGCAGAGAACAGACCGTAGACCCAAATGATCTGTGTCCAAGTAAAATACTTCATTAAGATAGATAGCTCAAAATTAAATACAGCCCTCTTCAGCAGTGGAGGCAGCCTGGCATGTGTGTATCTTCAGCATCCGTAGGAGATGTGCAGGTACTTCCCAGGACTGACAAGCTCCCAGCCAGAGCAAAAGGTGAGGCTTGATGAAGTGTAATTATGTGTTTAGTCCCTGGATCTCCCGTAGATGGAGAGAACCTGGTACGGTCCAGCATTGGGCTCAGGCAGATGGAAGGACCTGATGAGATGCACGTACCGATGCCCTGCAGTGCCTCAAATAAAACTGTCATTGGAAGTAATACTCTAACAAAGTTATGGGAGGAAGGAATAGCAGTGACAAGTTTGACTGGAAAAACTGTAATTAAGGGAAGTCTAGAATAAGTGGTGTTATCAAACTGGTTTTCATCAACAGCTAATCCAAATTTAACTAAGATCTCTAGAGTTAAGGCTTCATTATCACCTGCTGCAGCGTGAACACATCTATCTTTGTCTAGCTGAAGATTTGATGTAACACTTATTTAGAGAAGTAATTTACAAGTGCAACTCTTATCTGTATGGACAGAGATGTTCATAATTTGCTTAAAGATGTTTGCTTTGTATTTGTAAAGATTGAACTTGATATCAGGGTATTCGAGTGGCAGTGACTAAGTCTTGGCATTCTTCATTGGAGAAAGAAACTCGGTATTGTGTCTTCTGAAAACTGACTGTTGTATCCCTCTGTCTCTTAGCTGTAAAGTGGGAGTGGGAACGTGTGTGTGTGTTATAAAAGCCTGTGAGCAAGCCAGATTTTTCAGAGTAGCAGTATACTAAGAAATCTGATAATCCTTCTGCAACACCAAAGACACAGACTGCACCTTACTGTCCCTGCCAGAGTGCGCACTGTGCTCCTTCCTCTTACGGAAAAAAGATCTTTTCTGAAACTTCCGTTCTGTGGTTCCTTAATCCATCCCTCCACTGAATGACAAAACTCTTTTGCCACCTGAACTGCCCTGAGGATTTTTTTTTGTGTTTTTTTCTACTCTTTGAGAGCTAAGGATGCAAGAGATAGAGGAGAGGGACATCTCAGATGGATGGTGTACATCCAAAGATACTGGAAGTTAATGGAATTACAGTGGAGTTACACCAGTGAAAATGAGGTTGTCTTCTGTACTTTTAAAATAATTGTGAGAATAGTCTGAAAGTATTCATTTTTCATGTGACACTAAAAAATAATGGCTGGATCTTTACATACCGTAGAAGTGGAAATAAAAAGGCGATAAGGATTTTAAAAAATCAGAATCAAATAGGATCACAAAGATCCAGAGAGAGGTCTCCAAGGAAAAAAAATGGATAAACTCTGTCATATAAACCACATATCTGTAAATGATAAACCTCTATACATCTGCTGACCAATGTAAATACTATGAATTTGGTTTTCACATTTGAGTTTGTGTACACTAAGTACAACATGAGCCCTTAAGTAAAATCTAGAGGTGCAAATTGTTAGAGAAAAAGTGAGATGGCACAGGGCAGGCTGTAGCACTCTCCTCCGCTCCAGCCCCAAGATTTCCGAAAGAAGTAATCATCATTAATGTTCTCGACTACCTTCAAGCCATAGTATACCATGTATTAGACATTTCGCATGAGGCAAACTATTGATGCTATGTTGCGGTTCCCAAACATTGCACTATAAAGGAGGAAAATGGTATGAGCAGAGTAATGCTGAGGACCGCTGATTCATGTGGATTAGAAACAGGAGTGGCTGAAAAGGGAGGAGGTATAAAGCTGGCCTGTAGGACCTCTTTTAGTTGAAGTAATTCTGCTTGCCTGTAGCGACAAGCCTTGCCTAATGTATTTTACCATTAGATGTTGGCATCCTTTACTAGTTATTGAATGGTGCACGTAGGCTGGCCTCCCTGCAGTTCTCATTTAGGGCATCTTTTTGACTCTAAATAATTGCCTCAGCACTCTTTTCTTAAAGAAGTATATGAATTTTGAGATTATTTATGTAATTCTGCAGGGCAAAAAGAGATCGCGTTTGAGATCCATCAGCTGCAATACAGACCCGGGAAGCTACTCTGAAATACATTTTAGATACTTACGATGTTGTGTCAAAGAGCATCTGATTTTGTTTATTGCTATGGGGCTCTGCTGGTATAAAGCAATCCTGATCCTGCTTAAGTCCATATGGCAAGATGCTTAACACAAATAACTTGATCTTATTAATAGATAAAATGAAAAAGTTTCCTTAAGAACTGTTATTAAAGAATAACAGTAGAAGAGGTCATTGCTCATTTACAGGTCTCCTTTCTCAGCTTAATTTTGAGCATGAGATGCAGAGTTTTACTGGGCTGTTACTAGTCACTGGCACTGCCGCTCGGTTCTCCTGAAAAACGGTGTTGGAGTTTGGCCTTGGTGAAATCCTTTGAAACAAGTTCTTTTCCAAAAAAAGCTTATAAATTCCCCTAGATATGTCCCTCTTATTTTACTGTCTCATGTTACAAACTCATACGCGTTAAGTTGGAAGTGGCAAAGCTGTGATTGTTCGTCACTCAAGATAACACTTTCCAGTTCCCCAAAAATTTTAACAGCAAAAACGAGCCCTGAGAACTGGGGCACCAGTGATACCAGCTTGGCCCCGCTGATGATCCTCAAGCCTGAGCTGGTAGGACCTACTAAAAGGGTGAGATAGGGCCCCTGGGGGATTGCCAGCAAGTCACCAATTAATACTAATTGCATGGGAAATTATTGTAACGCTGTGATGGTTCATCAGGGACCTGAAATGAGTTCATAGCTGTGCTGTACCCCAGGGCTGTGTGTCCCTTGGTGTCTGCTTCTGGAAGAAAACACATTGTTGCTTGATGCTCTGTTCAGCTGCGGTGTTTGGAGATCAGAACTATAATTAATGTGGAGGAATCTGAAACAGCGACTATCTATTGTAGTGCCTGGCTTGGGAATATTTGAGTTAAACTGTAAAATTTCAATTGGTTTCAGCAGGGATCATCACCGACTCCTCTGGAGCTGGGCCAGATCACTTCTTGTTTTCTGATAGGAAAGAAAACAAACCTGAAGTTGCATGAAATGTGTGCAACCTGCACATGATAGGTCTTTCAAAACAAGAAAAATGCAGGCGTCTGATTTTAAAAGGGCTTTTTGCTTTGCCTCTCTGATTTCCAAGGGGAGATTTGCAGAAAACTGGGATTTGAAATGCTGCCGTCTTCCTCCCTTCCCAGTGACAGCTGTAAACATCTGCTGAGGATGTAATTCATTGTCTCACCCTACAGTGGCTCGTTAAGACTGTGAAGCATCGTGCCTTCTTGAAAATCAAACTGGCAATGCCGTGGGGAGGGGGCGAACAGCCAGCATGCTCAGGGGCTCTCTGGAGTGTGGTTTCCAAGTGGTGCGAGAGCGGCCGCGGCATCCTTGCTCCATCCTGCAGATAACACCTCAGCAGGGAGGGGACCTGTCCCAGGCAGTTTGGGAGAGTGGGCGGAGGCAGGTGGGATGTGGAAGGCACGCTGCTGTGTCATCGCCCAGCGATTTTGCCTCTTGCCGTCCTGCTCTCAAAAAGGCAGACAAGGCTCCAAGTCATAAAATTGCATTTCGTGTTAACTCCTCCCCTGTTTCGGCTGCTTGCTCACACCGCCACCCACGGATCTGAAACAAAAATGTGCGAAGCGAGGCAGGGAGCACTCTCGCCAGCGCAGATTTCATCTCCCCTCCAGGCACCGGGGTGCCCGTCCTGTGCCGGCACCCTCTTACTCCTCCTGAAGCTTTGGCTAATCACAAATACATAAGTGTTTTTCTCCTGTACATTCTCATCAACCCCGTACTCCAAGAAGTGGGGGGAAAAAAAAGAAAGTCCGGGGCTGTACATGAGCGTGTCTTTGTGCCAGCGTTCGTTCAGCGGGCTGACAGAGGCGGCATTGTTCCCAGGCTGTGGCTGGGTTGGCAGCCGGGGAAGGTGGGGATCGGCGCCGTGCATACGGAATCGGCCAGCGGCCGAGGATGGGGCTTGGGAAACTCCTAGAGCTGCCTGAACGACCAGAGGGAGTTTTCAGAGCACCTCGCTAAGGGCTTCTTCTGGTGTGTTCTGCACAATGCAAACAGGGTCTGGCACCAGCAGTCCTTGTTAATCGAAGGTAAGGGTTTTATCTTTACAGTACCACGGTGGTGATTGCTGCTGTTCGGTTATTAATTGAAATATGGGTGATATGACCAGGGGAGGAGTTGAGAAGTCCACCCTACTCCTTAGGAGAATAAAGCTTCATGGTGGCATCGTGCTCCTGCTGAGGGTTATTGAAGTTTGTCTGTTCCCCTTTATGTGGGCTTAGTTCGCGTTACCAGTAATGAGAAAATCTGCATCAGTTCCCATCGGAGGAAGAAAAGACCATTTAGTCTCATTCTCCAGCTTTCTTACTTTTTAAGCCAGAAGCTATTACGAATATGCAATATTAAGTGGATTTTGCTAATAGAAATACATTAACATATAGCCATTAGGCAAGGTAAATACTTCTTCCTGTTACCAGAGACCGTTCCTCCCCCCTGCAGGTAGTCCCTGGGGTAGAAAACATCCTGTACAGTGGTAAAAAATGAACACTTGTTCCGCACACCTCAGCAGAAAGAAAAATCGTTGCATGTATTTTTTTGATCTCTTTGTAGTAACTAAGATTACACAGACTGTGCTAAACAGATTTTATGTTAGTGTGCAGATATTTCTCCTGTGTTCTTACTGCTTCGATGGAATTTTTATTAGTTTTTAAATTACTGTTATTTTTCTAGTTTTAAAGTGAAGGTATATTTTGTCTGAGCACTTCTCCAGGTCTTATTGCTGTCTGTCCCTTGTAATTGTTAGCTGTGTTTTTGAGAGTGTGTACTGCTATTTGGGGATGATAAAGAACGTGGTCTTAAAAGTGCCTGCCTTGGCGCTGCGGCTGTTGTTCATTTTGTGTGCCTGGGTTGACGTGCTTTTGGGGTGAACGGGCTCAGCTGCGATGGGGACCCCCCAGCACAACTCCAGATCTGGAGCTCTTAATGTCACAAGTGGTGTTTGAAAGATATTTTTTCTAAGGGGGGGGTAAAAAAGAGGAGAGTGTAATTTGTGTGCTGAAGGACTTCACTCTTTCCTGCCTGTCTAGCATCGTCCGTTGCGTGTCGTTCTGGATAACACAGCTCGTCCCTCCTGTTTGCCCGATGGCACGTAGCAGCCCTGGAGGACACACGCTGCTTTTCTGCTCTGGTTCGGTTTTAATCTTTAGGGAGCAACTGTTTCAAAGAATAAACATGTTGCCTTGCAGGAGAAACTCCGGAAAACATCCTGCTAGTGACAGTGGCAGCCGCTGCCCATCACATTGGACGTCCCTCTGCCAAAACTGGTGGGGCTTTGCTAGCCGGCCAGCCAAAGGCTGGGAGCTGCAAGCTGTGTATCCGCAAGGTGCTCGGCACAGGGGGCCAGCGAGCGAGGATGGCCAGGGGAAAGAACGTTTATCCATGGGAAACTGCGAGACTGCTAACTGCTTGCTCAAAACGTTGTACCTGGGTTTATCCTGACCCTCGGCACACAGCCTCAGAGGATGCTCGGTGGTGGGGCCACACCAGGCTCCAGGCAGGAGGGCAATGAGCCTCCTCGCTGCCTCCACGGGGGCTTTCCCCGGGCACCCCCCGTGCTGAGGGAGAGGGCTCCGCACCACGGGCTGAAGGGATGATGCTGGACTACACATCTTGCCATTTGGACATGAGCATCTTAACGATGCCCTTCTCGTCAGTGAGACATGTTCCAGACAACACCTGCTACAGCAAAGAAGGACATTTTAAAGTAATAATAGGCATATTTAGACCCATTTATTTATTTATTTATTTTTAATCTGTCAGAGATATGTGTGGTCATTACCTCCAGGAGAGAAAGAAGTGAGACCCTAGGTTAGATTCTGTGCTTCTGAGTGATTTTCTTGCTCTTGTCAGGGACCAGCATGTGTGGAAATCCTAAATCAGAGCTTGTCTGCACAAGCGACAAAATGGAACCAGAATAATTAAAGGGGTTGCAATTCACACATGGTTTTCAGTGGATGCTTTTCTGTAGGCACTATTATCAGGAAATAAAAATATATGTGGATAAATTTCAAAACTGGTCATTTATCATTGTGAATACACTGCCTTACACTGGTGTAGAGCCTGTTACTTTACTTTTACTGCTGTGTTTTAACTGACAAACACAAAGTTTCATTTGCTGTTAGTTTAAAAAAGTGGAGCAAATGTGTCACCCACACATAAAATCATCCTGCTTAGAGTTCGTTTGTTAAATGTTGCGTGCCTCATTTGTACAGTGACTTTTATAACCCATTTCCTCCAGGGTACATGACAGCAAGCAGGCAGGGTCAATTTAAAATAGATAGCTTATGCTTACATAGTCAACTTTCATCTATTGTATATGTTTATGTAAACAAAAAGATGCAGCAGAGTTTGTGATGGGTGTAAGCACAGGCAGAGCCTCTTCGGTAACTTCTTAACCGGCACTTCATCGTTTTTTTCAGCACAGAAGCTTTTGCTTCCTCACCGGGAGAGCCTGTATGAAGACCTGCGTGGAAGGTGTTGTAAGGTAAGGAATACCCTCACTGAAAGTTTTTTAAGTTCTTTTTCCTAATTTTGCGTTGCTATGGCATTCCCACATGAGAAGTTGCTTCACTCTGCATCTGATTTCTTCTCAGAAGGACTTGCATATGGTGGTCCTTCATTGTTCAGTAGTGACACATATATGAGCAAAATTAAGTGTTTACTGTGTAGATGATAATATGTCTTAAATGATGTTGAATTTCACTGTTGTGTGAAGTTTTATGTGCATACTCTTTCTCTCCTGTGAGCCTCAAACCATACCCTTGAGGAAGGATCATGCTGTGTGTCCGCTGTACCTCTTGGTGCAGCAGGTCCCAGTGCAGCATCACTTGCAGTATTTAATTCAACTTCGAAGTGTTGAATTAAAACGGGGGAGTCCTGAGTGTTTTCAGATTCCCAGAAATTCCATCACTTTGTGGCCTTCCTCTGCCAGCTTTAGTGTCCCCTTTCCTTTTCCACTTCTCCCTTCTCCTCCTGGGTGGCAGCCCCCATCATCTCCGCACCCCTTCAGGCACGGTTCGCTCCAGGCTTTTATCCGCAGGCAGGCTGATGGCCAGCAAACAGCATCATCCTTACCTCCTCTCCCAGCACCTCCTTCTGTCGTGTTTTATTCTACCTCACGCACCGAGCGAACAAATAAATGGTCAATAAATGAAGAATCTATTTGAAATACAATGACTGGAAATTGTGTAGCTCTTCTGATTTGGGGACCTAAAAGACAGGCTTTCATGCAGTGCTCATCAGATTACACAGCCCCCATGGATATTAGAAAGTCCAGCAGTGTTAGTATAGTGTAGCTGTGCTGCTTGTTTCCTTAATCTGCTTGTTTAGAGACACACGGAATATTCATCTTAATCATCTGTTTCCGCTGCATAGTAGGTACAGGAGGAAATACCACAGAGAGCCCTGTCACTGGGAAAATGCATCATTTTCCCAGTGCACTGTAAATATTTTCACTAACCAAACATAAACACTGTTTTGCCTTTAGGATGGGAAAAGACTGTCACAGTCAAAAACGAGCTGACATAAGAGTGACCCTGTATAGATGAGATACAAAATTGCGTTCACACATTTTGGTAATCAAAACAGAGCCCTTAATGAATTGCCTGGTGTGAAAGGAATTACAAACACAAATGTGCCTGACACACGACGATCGGAAGTCACTGCTGCATTAATGTTAGAAGGAAGGACTTACAGGATTCATGGGGATCCAAGGTCCATGGGAGGGATGATGTGAGATGAGAGAGATGAGATGAGGAAAGACGTGAGATGGTAAGAGCTAGATAGAGGCTGGAGACCCTGGAGGAGAATCTAAACTGTAAGTATACTCTGAATATCATGCCTCTCCATACCTTTGGCTATGACTTGTGTTCACCATGCCAGGACAGTTAAACCAGAAGTTTCCAAGGCTTAGAAGATGGTAGAAGCAAAAAAGATGACTAGATACGGCAAAAAGAGCCTTACTTCATTCACAGGCATGCTGTGGGTTTTTCAGTTGGTGGATTGAAGGGAAAGCAGAGTTCTTAGGGAGCTCAGAGCAGTTGCTCGTTAGCTCTGCCTACACTGGCTTCATAGGGGCTTGAAGACTCATGGTCAAGTGGTACCGGCTAGAAACCAATTGTGGGATTTAACTTTTGATGCTGAATATGGCCCTGAAAATGGTGCTGTAGCATAGGATGCAGAATCCTCCAGACACCACTTGACTTTATCATGCAGTAGGTGCTAAGAGGTAGAGACCCTACATGGTTTTTGGATGTTCATCAGATTGCTAATCAGAATAAACACCTGGAGATTATTCCAGTGGCTATATGTTCTAGCCCATGGATTGTTAATATCAGAAGAGGAAGAAAAAACACAGTGGATTTGACTAGATTCCATAGATTGCGAGAAACTGGTTACATCTTACTTCTGTAGGCACAGGTCTATGTAAATGGCCAAGCGAGTAAGCTTTCATTACTGGAATAACTGGGGGATTTTTTTTAAGTTGATTTTTGCTTGTATTACCAACAATGGGTAATATATTAACATCTGCCTCACATTCGCTATTTCTTTGTTCTAACAGCTGGAAATTTACATTTACACATAGGCCTCAGAGCTAAAAATGTCATTCCCTCGGTTAAAAAGCCATACTGATTTTTGTCATTCTCCTTGTTAGGAAAGGAGAACTGGAAACACAGGGAAAAGACAAATGGGAAGGGTAGCCCCCAGATGATAAATGCTTTCAGTTGGAGCACAGATTAATCATGTATAGTGTAGCCTAAGAGTTTCATTGTTTGCCATTACTATGGCAATTTAGCTGTAGCCAAATGACCGAATCTATTAAGAGTACAAATTATCCAAAGAAAGTAGAAGAAACCAAATACTTAAGTCATCAGTGAAGAGAAAATTACAAAGGCTTTTTTTTCAGTATAGAGGAAATTAAGAACCTTTTTCATGTTGATGAGAAGTGTTTTGCATAGATGAAGATAACTTTGATGTTATCCTTGAAGAAAACTTCTGTTGCTAGAAAATCAATCATTTTATGCAATAACTTCTTGTAACTATTCTCTCAAATATAGATAACCTGAAACTTCTTTACCTCCCAGGCAGATGTATGAATTTTCATGGGAAAGCATGAATACATTCAAAAGTAAGAACTTCATCTTTTCCCTTTAGGAGCAGGAAGCTGATATACTTTACCAAAAGTGCTGTATTGTGCTTTTTTCTTTTTTTTTTTTTTAAAAGAAGGGTCTAAAATGGCTTGATTTGGCACAGGAGAAAAGGTAGGAACAGATTACTTTGTAGTGCTGAAAATAGCATTATTTGAAGAAGGGTTTTAGATGGCTGATGAGAGATAGGGAATTTAAGAGGAGGGAAGAGAAGTACAGTTGAAAAATATTTGGAATGACAGTGTAAACTTCAGGGAGAAAGGGAATTAGATAAAAGAATCTGTGAGAGTGGGAATAATAATGTGAAGGGGAACAGACTGTGCTGGTGAGATCTTTTGGCCTAGGTTTTGAAAAGAATTCAGAATACGATCTGCAATCTCTGTTTTTGTTTGGGAGGGGGAATGGGAGTTTTTCCATTTACGGTAAAGTGGAGTAATAATGTCATTGCCCCGTCTGTTTAAATATTTTAAAATCTACTTCAAACTGATTATTTATTGCAGTGTTAAAGTATAGACCGTTGTGGTCAGAAGAAAGAGAGAAATTGGAATAGATCCCAAAAAGTGGGGTGAAATCATAATTTATGCTTCCCCAAGAGGGGATGGGGCCACTGTTCCAGTCCGGCTCATTCTCGCTCAGTTCGGTAAGGGACTGCTTTTTAGGAAGGCTCTTTGGATATAGCTGTCAGTGAACAAAGCTCAAGGTTCAAATCTGCATCGGGAGCTTGGAAGCCTCTATCAAAGCCAGGGATAAGTAGGATGCATATTTTGAGTCCAAAAGTGCCATCTGAGGGTGGCTTTGCAAAGCACGTGAGGACTGTGGCATCCCAAGCATCTCTGGCATACGCTTGAGAGCTGACCTGTGTAAGGCCGTGTTTCTGCGGAAGGCAGACAGGCTGCGCGGGAGCTCTCATGGCTACAGCTGCTTCAGAAGCTGCTTTTTCGTCATGGTACGGAGTAATCTGTGATCTTTGCCTACTTAGTCATTTCTCTGTAACACAGTCTTTGAATTCATATCTGCGTACCACCTATTCCAGATGAACAGCAATAACTTTCAGCGTTAGATAAATCTGTCTGTGAGATGAATTTATACTCACACTGTTGTAGGCCGTCAGTAGCCTTAGACAATCCGCTGTCATCAGACTAACTCAGTTTCTTGGTTCTGCTCTTACGGCACAGCCGATTCCATTTCAGTGTATGTCAATTAAGGAGAGTGTGCTCTAATAATATTTTACATTTACACAGCACCTCTCATCCCAGAGTACTTTATTAATCATGTATATTCAGCACCACTGACCTTTCACAATCCCTTGAGAGCAGGAGAGCAACTGTTTTACAAAAGCAATGCAAACCGTAGGAATTTTTGCCCTATAATACTGGGGGGAACCCATTAATTACGGAATGAATTTTATGTTCCCTAAGCTACAGCTTCAGTTTGTAAAGACCTTTATTGAAAATGTCCTCAAGATAAGAGGCATGATGCTACATCTTGTGTACACCATGAACAAAGAGCTAATCCATCTTTCCAAGACTGGGCCCCTGGAAACACTTCACTTGTGGCTCTAAATGAACATAAAAGCATCACCACCTCTATACCTTGGCTGTCATTTTATCTGTAAATTGTCACTTCTTCCTGCAGGATATGCCCAAAATTCCCCCTCAGCTGCTGAGGATCTTCCTGTCTCAGCGTGAGAGGTACAGCAAGATAGATAGATAGATAGGTAGGTAGGTAGGTAGATAGATAGATAGATAGCAAAAATTAAATAGAAAAAACCTATTTAATTGCATTGAAGGGATTCAAATGTAACTGATCTTCTGGGGTACCAAGCTGAAGAAACTCAGTGTGGCTACGCATTGAGCCAGCGTATGCAGAGGAGAGATGAGCAAGGCCAAAGGATCAAGGAGGAGGAGAAGGACGGCGATGAATTAATCTTCCTGGAATTCAGTGCCCCTTCCTGTAAGCATTAAGAAGACGATCTGAAGCCTACTGAGATCATTCAGTGTGTGTCCCTGCAGCACTGGAGCCATGGGGAGTGGCAGTGGTCAGTGAGGGAGCGTGCGAGGTCCTAATCTGCCGGGACATCCTTCTGTGATGTGCAGAGGCTCAGTTTATGTGCAGCACTAGCTCGGTGGTGACAGATTCCCTCTATTTACTTTAGGAAAAAACTCCAGGAGAACGTCTTTCCTTGTTTTTAAAGAAGAAAATAGATACACAGCCTGTTCTAGTACAGTGTTTGCCAAACCAGCCATTCTGGAGGTTAATTTGGGCCTTATTTAATCTGTTGTTTTAAACAGAAAGACAGCAACATTTCTATTTTAGTTGTACAATTCAGCAAATGGATTACAAAACCGCAGTTAACTGTGAATGCCATGGATGGTAACTCAGTTAATAGTATATTAAAAGAATCTTCAGGTTTTCAGTGTGTTGTTTTGCCATTTATCTCTCTTCATAGCTTGTCTGGATTTAATGTAGTTGGTTCCATTTAGAAGCATTACTGAGACAAACCCCATTAAAGCAGGCATTATAGTCCTTGTTTTGATTAGCACTCAAGGCCACTGGATAATGATGCTTAAAAAAAAAATCTCATGTTTCTCCCATGGTCATTAGCACTCTGATCACCACCAACTTTCCTAAGTCTTTTGGTTTTTTTTCTCTTTAAATCCCAGAGCCAATTTTGAATGCCTTTAATATGGTTTGTGACATTTGAACTGTAACATTTATCTCAAAAATAACAATTCTTGCTCTTTCGGTTCTGATACTTGCAAGATATCGGATCTTCGTATGTAAGCCTTGTGGTCAACAACTATCATTACTAGCTAATATTTTGCAAAGCTATTTTATTGGGGCAATTTTCTTTCATTGCATTTTGTGGTGAGGCTTTCTAGACATTCAGGTATGTACACATTCTTCTCAAACAACACCCTGACCAGAGAAAGACATTTGCACTGCTCCTACCAAAATAGCGACTGATATAGGACCATTTCAGTCCCGCACTGATAAGGGCAGTTAAAATAATTTCCTCACATAATGTTTAAACCAGTGACATGTAATTCTAGGAGAAAGCCTCTCAGCACCTCTTTCCAGCACTCGTCTGCGCTCAGAGGATGAGCAGCTGCTATTACATGCTAATGTCTTTCGAGGGTGAATGGCCACTTCAGGACATGTTATTAACTCAGTGCGAATGGGTGCCTTTTCCATCCCCGTGTACAGAGTTGACCTCACATGCTGTTCCTTGTACAGGTTTTAGTTTTGCTAAGCGAAAACTAAAATGAGAAAAATCATGAGTTCAACAAGTTGGGCTTGACATCTTGAAGGACTGGGAATGTCCAGCTGTAATTACACGTTCCGACCGTGGGGACCAAACCCTATGGACAATTGACATTTGTAATAACACAGCCAACTCATTTTACCAGTATTGCTGTATTTTACCTACTGTAGATGAACACTGGGGTACCTGAAAAGAGGCACTCACCCTAGTTTTCATCCTTTATTCTTACGAACTAAAGTCGCCCTGTGTTTTCACTAAGTTGCCAGCTCCAGGTGCAAGAGCCCAGCAGTCTCCTGATGTCCTTTGAGCTGCTCATCAAAGCCTCAGAGCAGGCTGAATGCTTGTTTTCATGAACATATTTCCATATAGAGATAAAAATTGTCTCTGGTTTTTTCTTTCTTCCTCCTGAAGAGGAAAAAAAATGTGTGTGTGCACAAAAAAATGTAGCATATGGAGCCTTATCATAGACTTGCTTTGGCTTATGACTCTCCCGTATTACTACCGACAGTGTGTTTCTGGCTGTGGCCGTGACCCCCCAGCCCCCTGCGTTTGGGGGCCAAATGGCCAGGAATGCCAAATGTAGAAAATGTTAATAATCTTTGTTGGAATGTTTCTCCATTCTTTCCACCAATATAAATAATATAAATAAAACTTTCTGAGCACAGAAGCCCTTTTTGTCCTTCTATCACATTGCAGTCCAAGCCACCTAATCTGTACGGCTTTGGTTTGGGTGGTTTTTTGATGAATTTTGCTCACTAGAGCATCCAGTTCTGCTCTGCTCCTACTATTTGTTTTGTCTAGCCTTGCTCAGAGTAGATAACTAATGCAGTAGTTAAAATACCATCATCTTAATACTCTGTACCAGGGATGGAAATCTGCTTATCTCAGAAGCAGTTACACATGAACCAGGCTGAAGAATGAACTTGAGAGTGGAATAACACTGGATTTCATATTCAGCCAGTCACCACACTAACTAGATTTGGCCTGTTATTATTTTTGCCTCGATTGTTGCTGCAGTTAAATTAAAAGCCATTTCCCAATTTCTAAACAACAGAAGTGAACCAGATCTCTGGAAGATCCTATCTTAATAAAACCCATTTAAAAATATGTAAATCCTCGCTTGTGAATTCCTGATAAATGGAGAATACATTCCTGCAGTTCCTTATTTATTTAATTTATATGCCATTATAACTGTGAATGGGGCTTTACAAAACCACAGGGACACAATCTTTGCCCTAAAGAGATTGTAGCTGAAATTAGACACAACATACAACCAATGGCTTCAATAGACAAAGCAGGATTACACCAAATAAAAATGGTTCATATTCTGTATGTATATTGTGTACATTGTAAGCTTGTGATAATACAATTATTTGGAAGAGACCTGTTTGTCACCTCTGAATGTCGTGATTAATAACAAAGCTCTGGAATAAAGCCATCATTAGCGTTTGCTGGTTTAAACCTGAAAACCTGAGACACTAATGACTAATCATTGCTTTCCTAAGGGCAATTTAATTGAAGAGCTGGATTTAATGGAGGCAGTATTCAGTGGCATATTTGACTTTCTAGACGCTGTAGCCTCCAAGGATCTTCACTCTGGTTTTAGGCCCTTCTTGTAGACTAATGACTTTGCTTGCCTTCTGTGTTTTATTCCGTGATGAAGGGAGAGCCTCTTGGAGGCTCTAACAGGGCTTCCACACTTTCTTCACACTTCATTGTGGGTACACAGTGGCTAGTAAGATTTCTCTGAATTTTTAGTAAAGGAGTGTTTCACACCATACATGTAGAGCTCTTTTTCTACTATTTAGTTACAAGTACCCGTGTAATTTTTTTTTTCTGGGAATAAGCCATAATTGTGCAGTACATCATTTTTTAAATGTTCCTCAGCAGAAGAGGCTACCAGCCTCATGTAAATACTGCATGCACTTGTATCAGATCCTCAGACTTTATTCTGACATTTGAATATCTAGACCTTTTGTTTAATGGGAATTCAGATAACAAACTGAGGTTTGGCCACTATTTCCAGAGCTCTGATAAAACAGAGCTCATCTCATTGGTTCTCTGGAAGAGAGGAGCAGGTAACATGCCAGCAGTTGGAGCAACACGGGCTGGACCAGGGGCTTGGGGCTGGAAACCTCCCCAGTTTCTCAGCCCCTTCGGTGGGCAAGGGCCGGGACTTTTCTCCCCAGCAATTTTCTCTGATGCGCGAGGGGGTTAGTGTAGCTGCTCACCTACCCTACAGGATTCTGGTGTGGCTAATTAGTCAATATTTGCACAGCTCTGTGAAAACACTTTAGAAGTGCCAATTATGAATTGTAATTATCTTGTGAAGATGATTGGGAGTCCACGTTTGCATGTTGATTCAGGCCATGAGAGTAAGCCTTTCAAATAACGGCTCTTATTTAAATTCCTTGCCTATTCCTTATCTCTTGGTGTATGGGCTTTTTTAAGGATGATGAGAAACATTAGTTTACCCTCAGGAAAGACCAGGTCTGACTGTTTTTAATAATGAGTTACGTACTTAGTCACAGTAGGTAATTTTCAAACTAAGCAGGACACACTCAGAGATCGATTCTGTCTGTTTGGCAGATGGTTTTACACAATAGGCATCAGGACAAGCCTGCTGAGACTTTAAAACAAATACTTCTAAGTAACATTGCCATAAGCCCGTTAATACAGTGGCAATTGCTGTTTTAAACTCTGCAGAGCTCCTACTTAATTTATATCCCATCTATTTACTGAAGTATAATAGATTTACTCCAGGAAGAGACTAAATCTCAACAGGTTTACACTGAAGGCTGACATTTAAGTTTCAACGTACTTTCACAAAATAGTAACTAACGCTTAGCACCAACTGCAGGACACTTAGCTATTTTATTCATAGCAGCACACCAGTATTAAAGACGAAGAAAGGATAGCCTACAAAGGAAGTTTGTGACTTGACTTACAGGTTTTGATATTCCTGGAAACATTCTGTTGCAACAAGAATGCCGTTGTATTTTTCTCTGCATTTTCTGATAACTTTACAAACGTTGCTGGTCTCTTTAACTGAATCAGAAAAGGTTTTATTATTTATTCTACTTTCATGTAAATTAGTTGGGCAAATAGTTGCCTGTAATGCAGGTTTAATATTTTAGCGTGTAGAAGTGTATGTTAACGTTGTATTAAATAAAAAGAAACCTAGAGTTGCACGTAATTCCACAGAGGGGACACAGTTCTGCCTGCAGTTATTATACAAGAGCAACTGGGAATAGAATTGGGCCAGAAGTTCCCTGCATACCTATCTCTTTGCAGTAACATAAAATTTTAATGGGTAAAAATTACAGGGAAATGAACACTTTGTTTAAATGTGTTCGTGAAGGGAGAAGAACTTTTCTTCTTTTTTTTCCTGAATATGGGTCTTTTGACGGTTTTTTGCTAATCTTATGCTTACACATGCATTCTGTAGCTGCATAGGGATGTTTAATGTAATGTTGATATGAGCCCACACATTGACGCTCCAGCAGAGGGGTCTTAAATATTCATATGATGACTAGATTCGTGTGGTTTTATTTGCTTCTTTTCTTCTCTACCCGGAGTCCTAAGCACCATCAGATAATTAAACGTTATAGGGTCTGTGGTAGTGAGTGTTTCTGAAAATCTGGACATGCATTTTTTTGTCCTGCCAGCTGGAAGGAGCGTGGTGCTCTGGCATTGTTCTGCTTGGAGAAAAGCATTCTTCTGGTATTAGACTAAAATATTTCAACCTACATAAATCCTTACAGCTTTCTGAGAAGGATTTCGTGCTAAGAGCATTCAGCCTTTTGTAGAAAATGATTGTAGAGGAAGATGCTTGTATCTTTGTAACAATTAAGCATGACGTTACTGGTATGAGATTTAAGTGTAAATGAAAACTCATAAATTTAGGCAAGTACCTGCAAGGCACCTTCAGGTGCTGTTGCAGTCAGTGGTGATCACGGCCCCTTTCAGTTGCCCACCCAGAAGCAGCTGGTGCCATTTGAGATGCCCCAGGACATTGTTCATGTCTCTAATTGCTATTTGAGAAGCACGAGAGTTTTCTGTAGGTCCTGTGCCACATCTGCCAACCACATCCAGATGCAGGTTTCATCTGCCTAAAGAGAGGGCATTGAATGCTTTTTTAAATGCCATGGGCTATGCCCCTTGGCCTCCAGCTGCCACTCCAGAAGGGCACAAATCTCCTGCAGTTCCTGCATCAAGTTGTCCATCTCTGTGGACATATCTGCATAGATATCCAGACAGCTTGGATGTCCTCAGGCAACTCAAGTGGTCCTGGCTGCCTGTGGTTAGGCAACTAAATTGTATCCCCGGGAGCTGGTCAGCTGCATCCCTCGCCAGGCTCCATTGCCTGGTAGCCCCTGGGAATGCAGGAGGCTCAGACACATCATTCACACATAGACATGCTTGGGCATCTCACGCTTCTCATGATGGGTGGTTGACTCCCACCCATCACGTCACATGAGTGACATTTCGCTGAGGCTGCAGTGCCGCCTGGGACTTTGTTGATAGGACGTGAAAAAACTATGGAAGGGCTGAGAGGAAGAAAGGAGAGGAAAAGGTAGTTGCTGCCCATGTTACTACTCTGCTGTGGTCTGTAACTCAGCCGGTGAGACGCACTGTGGATTTGACCCATGGTCTCCCAATCCTCCAGTCTCATCTGTAGAGCCACAGAACGCGGGGGATCCAGCCAAGTCAGAAAGCTGCGCCAGGAGGAAATCTGTGACCCTGAGGCTTGATCACTGGGCAGCTGTGATCCATAGCACAGTGGAATAAATTAGGCATCCTGAAATGGGTCAAATGACAGTCCTTCTGTGACAGCAGTAGCTGTTCTACGGCAGCTGGCTTGTTTTCGCCATCCATTTGGTCTGACCTTTGAATTTTCCATCATTGTTTTGCCTTTTCCTTGCCTTCACTTCACCTGCATTTGCCAGCAGTGCTGTCTTTGCCTATTAGCAGTTATGTGCCAGCTGCGGTGCATTTTCTTTTTTTTGGCAGTTTCCGTGCAGATTTTGCTTGCTTTTTTGCCCCAAACCTTTTTGGTGCACGTCAGCATTTTATCTGTTTTCATGCACTAGGGAATGATAGGAGCCATGATCTATCTGGGTCAGTGCATGCCTGTGTGTAACCATTCCAAAATGAGGGATTTTCTAAGAATAAATTCTCCCTCACCAATCTGGTTCTCATTCTTGCCCACGTAATATCTGTTAGCTCCCTTCCGCTATTTTTAGACTTGTGAAACTGGGGTAAAGAGCATGATGAGTCTTTCTGTTGTTTTTGCTTTCTTCCAGGCAAACTCAAGTCTTGCATTTCTCCTGTTAGTTGAATAACTCGTGGAAATACACAGTAAAGCAAGTAGTTTAGCAGCTGCCCCGAACTAAGGTCTACAGTCACGTGTTACAAGACAGCTGAAAATTCAAAAAGGGTTCTCTAAAAGGAGATGGCATCGTTGTTTTTCTGAAAGTAGCACATCAATTTGGTATTGCATCTAAGTAAATGCAGAGCTGGACGACCTCTGCTCTTCAGGCAGTTAGACAGCTGTGCCTTGCTGTCGAGAAAATCTTTCAAGAAAAGCAAAAATTAATTTACTATTTCTGCCATCAAATTAACCTGTAAGTGTTTCAACTTTCAATAACTAATGGTCACCCTTGTGGTTTATGAATGGTTTCTTTGAAAACTTTGAAATTTGTTTCCATCTGCAGAATCTGATTGCTTTACAATAAAACTGTCTCCCTAAGCGATGGAAAAGGATTAAAAAAAGGGTTTGTTCACCATATAGTGTTATCTTTTAAAACGAGCCACGTTCAGGAGGGTACTACAGCAGGCCTGAGCATGGCAAATTTCTCAAAGAATAAAGATAAAGCGGGTGAAATCCAGACTGCTTGGTGAAGGAAAAACAGACCTGAAGAGGGTATTATAACCGTGATGTAATGGTAAATTGTAAAAGATAACTAGCTGTTGAAATTGCTGGGGGGCTGTGTGCATTGTATCTGCATATATTCTTGAGCTGACTTCTCATTAGCACATATATGTTTGTGTCTTGTATGTCACGTAATGTTATTTACCACATTTTAGGTAAGCAGTCCTATTACTTAATTCCTATCATTTCATTCTCCTTTTGAGAGGGTGTTTTCATGTATTTATTGTCACCTGCCCTTTGCATTTCTGACATGCCCTGCCTTTTCACATCACTTGGACATTCTAATATTAATTGGCCATAACCAAAGTAATCAATAGATGTTGGTATCAGTACCGGTAATTTTATAAGGAGTTTGTGTGAGTATGCTTGACTGATACATTATTATAGCAAAATAATTCAGGGAGCAAGAAGTGCTAAAACAAAAATGTTGCCCAGGGTGAGAAATACTCAGCTAATGGCAAGGATGGTGGTGCCCTGCTAGAAGGACCAAGCCTGGAGGTGGGTGCAGAACTGATGGCAGCTCATGGAGCCGTGAGACACAGGTGAACTGTGGCCTCTTGAAAGGAGGAGGAGGCGGCAGCTGTGGAAGGAGGAATGAGGCTCTGTGGGTGGCAGAGGGTGGGTGAAGGTACCAGGAGGAGGCAAGACAACAGAGGTTGAGGCTTCCTGGCCATGCAGGAGTGGAGGCAGTAGCTGCTTTTGTGGTGTGCATGCATGTGGACGTGGGCTCAGGAC
The DNA here is from genome assembly GCA_013396915.1 of Stercorarius parasiticus. Taxonomy (NCBI): domain Eukaryota; kingdom Metazoa; phylum Chordata; class Aves; order Charadriiformes; family Stercorariidae; genus Stercorarius; species Stercorarius parasiticus. The sequence continues at coordinate 741,951 of VWZL01002232.1, read as the reverse complement.
TCTGGTGCGTGCGCATGCAGTGGTCACATCTGCACAGCTGAAAGACTCTTCTAAGCTGCTCTGTGAATGAGACGTGCCTACTACTGACCAGCCATACAGAGGTTTTGACCTTGCTGTCTGCTCTTTCCTTCATACATCACCAGTCTAAGACTGTTCCTCTTCTTACCTGCTCTGTCTTGACTGTTTCTCCTGTCCCTGGAGAGCAATTATCCTGTATCTAGTATGGGTTTTCACCAAACTCCAGTCTTATTCTTCTGCTTCGAAACCTTAAATGAGATCAAGTTCAGTGGGGAAAAAGTAATGATTTCGGTCAGCGCAAACCCGAAACCTGGAAGAAGAAAAGCCAGGCTGGTTATTGATTGCATGAGGTGAAGCGATGCTCTGCTTGTCTTGCTTACCAGCAATTGCTTCTCTGCCATCGTGCTTTGGCAGCTCTTTACTCAAAGTAGTAGCAGAACTTTTTGCAGCAGGCATGATGATGTATTTATCCTTCTCTCTGCAGTGCTACCCATATTGTAGCGCTTCCTGCTAAAATAGTGCCAATGATAGTAACATGGGAAAGCACAGAGGCAGGAGAAGTCTCACAGCATTAGTGATGCTTAAATTGCAGAAAAACTGATGCCAACAGGCAGCAAAAAGAACAGACTGGAAGAAGGGGAAAAAATGATATTTTTTTTTAGTCATTTGTTATTCAACAAGCTTTACAAGCTACAGGCCAACTGCTGTCTTCTGATTCTTGCTTAGGTGCAAGAGCAGTATGTTTTTATTAGGGATCATGATTTATTCATGTTGAGGAAATGTTCTGTTTATACCAAGTTCAGATTGCAAAGTGGTAGGTAGTAGATGACATTCAGACTGGAAATTTCCCTTAAAACAACATGAGAAAGTATTTCTTTTCTGAAGTCCATTTCCCTTCACAGATAGTTTCCTACCATTAAATATCCAGTCGTCAGAAGAAAGAGCCCAAAATTGTGACAGGCAACTGCATTTGCTGGCTATGTAAATGCAATATTCATACATAGCTTTATGGAGGATTTATTTTCCACAGTGTACGAAGCAAACATCTCAATTAAATTGAGCAGGGGAAGACCTGGTTTTCATTAGCTGTGAAGACTTTCAGAATTACATTAGTTGCAGTTCATTAGATCTTATAATTGTATTTGCTGTGTGTCATGATGAGGGAGTGAGGGGTTTGGGTGTGCGTGGGGGGAACCCAGCTCATAGATCAATCCCACAGGACCCATGATCAGCTCCTACTGCCTCAGTCCATCAGGATCAAGCCCAGCGCTTTGTATTTCCCTCTCCACAGCAGGAGACCAAGTGGGTAAAACGCACCCTGTGACAGGACGTTGGTGTGGGGGGCAGGAAACAATGGGGTTTATTTTGCCTCGCTACCCCAGGCTGCTCCAGGATACGCTGGACTGTCACAAGCAAGCGGTGGTCTTCATTTGCCCCAGCTCTTCTTCCAGTCGAAAGGACAGAATGGCATGATAATGCTAGTCTTGGAGACAAATTGCAATGAAATGGTGCAACCAGGTGAGGCCATGAAAAGACCTTGTCTGTCAGTGCTGCTCCCACTGTGCAAAGGTTTAGCCATGTGTTCGGTTCTCGTGTGTCAACCAAGAAAGTCAACTCAAAGGAGTGTGTCTGAAGTCAAGAATTCGAACCATGTCTGCTGTACATAGCATTTCCCAGAGGGTCACCACACATTAACCTTCCCTGCTTTTGTCCATGATTTATAGACATTCCCTCTGAATTGTGGGTGTCTGAAAGTTCACTGGTCTGTAGGAAGAGACTAGGTATGACCAGCTTTGATGGTCATACCTAGTCTCCTCTACCTTTGAAGGTACTCCTGTCTTCACAGGTAGAAGTCAGTCTTCACTGACCACACAGAGGACACAGGCAGCCAGTTTAGATTATTTTTACATGACTGAAGTTAAGGCAGCACCTTCCCTCAAGGACCACATGGCTGTGTTTCCAGCTTGAAGGAGAAAAGGAAGATCGTGTAGATGCAGCACCATCTGAGGACACCTGGCATCTGGATCAGTTCTCATCTTTGCCAAAGAGCTCTTCAAAACCACCAAATCCTTCTTTGTCTTCGATGTTTTTTTCATGAAAATGGAGTTGTTTACACAGGGATTCTCTCATGTTCTGCTTTGGTCTTATCTAGGTAAAATGTAAACTCTTCAGGACAGGGACTGCCAGCAACGAAGAAGGCTCTGATATATGCACCAAATATTTAAGAAAAGCTGATATTCCTAATGAAATACAAATGCCAAAATTACAGATCACTTTATTGACTCCATTAGAGTGAACAACGAGAAATTTGAGCTTGAAATAGCTCTTCACCTTTACAAAGCACATCGCAAGGTGAACGCTGTTTTCTTAAAATTGGCCTGTCGCTAAGTTAAATGACTGACTGCTGCCTCTCTTGCTGTGGGATATTACACACCTCATTTCTCACTAATACCTTTTGCTTCAAGATTATTTAATCTTAACTATAACAAACCCTTCAGATGTAATTTGTGCTCTACCTCCAAGGACCATCACTTTAGCTTCCCTGGAACACTCCTCTCTTCCAGAATTTAGTATCTATAGATATACGCTAGTGTCGGCACTCAGTAATCTGGGCTTTTTAGATTTAAAATTCTTTTTGCTTCGTTTTTTCAAAATTGGAATTATTTTAATGTGCTTCATTTTGTCGGGATCTCAAGGCACATTAAAAGGCTGTAATGTCCTGACAGTTGGATACGAGGCATTTTTTTAAATATCTCAGTTTAGGTAGAGTTAATCTCACTTTGACTAGTAAAATTTTAGCAGTCTAAAAGTTAAGTATCAGTGGAAGTCATTTAGCCTTCTCCTGTGATGAGATCTCTCAGGTGGGATCCCATAGATAGCATCTGGGTGAGAAGCAGCCTGTTTTTAGAGGTATAAACATACAGAAGTTGAATCCCACTCTAAGTAGTAGTCTTGTTTTTTGTAAAAAAGTCCCACTTCTTCCTCAGCAGCATTTCACTGGGGACAAGCAGAGCATTGTGTTTTGCTGCTGCATATTTTGCAATCTTCTGTGTTTTTATAAATTCAGGGTCCTTTGGAAACTGGAAGTAGCCTCTGGAAAAGTACTGTCTATCTATCTGTTGCGTTTCATGGGCCTGATTCAAACACCAGTTTGAGAACAAGTATATTGCCGTGGATTTTACAGGACTTTTAGGTCAGATGACAGAGGCAATCTCTGTGTGTGCCCACTTCCCAGGCTGGGGGGAATATCTCCGTTTCCATTATTATTACTTGAGTTTGCAAAAGGGTTGCTCGAAATGTTGTTGCACTGCAAAGACTGAAAGGGGACTTGGCGTGGTAGAATTACATAAACAGCAAAATGCAATTATTAACAGGCTGTGTTTAATACGAAATAGCATCTAGTTCCAGGAAAAGCAAAGCTATCAGGAGTAGTTGTGTCAGGGCTGGAAAACACTTCACAAAGACAGCTTTCATTTCTATATGCTCTAAAGTATGCAGTAATCGTGGTCTAATTACCTCACTGCAGCCAGAAAGCAATATGGGACATTGTGGGGGTGTGGGAAAGAGAATAATACGCTACAATTAAGCTGTAATCTTTGGCATGGTCACTTGTCAGATAAAGCTTTTTCTGCTCTCGCATTTGAGACAGTCATGATTTGGCTGCTGAAGCCTGGGGAAAATATGTGGTGGTGTTCCTGGGAGATGTTTCACAGAGGCTTCATTATCGGTTTCTTCCTTAGCAGCTGGCCAAGCCCAGCCGACGCTCCGCATTTGCAAGCTGTGTCCGCAGCCCTCCGCTTTCCCCTGCTTGTGCTGGGGGGTTTTGTACTGCTGGTAGTGAAATGGGGGGTGATGGTATTACCCACCATGGGATGAATTTGTGAGCTTTAAGTTATCAATTTAAAAACCTGTTTGCTCAGGACCTGATTTATAATGGAGGATACCTTTGGCATATGGTTTATACACAGAAAGACCTCGTGAATGTGGCAAATAAATGTGCTAGCTACGTGACAAGTTAGATGCATAATCATGCACATGCATTAACCCCAGGATGCAGACTGCGTTTTCACTGGGACATAGTCATGTTCACGCGCAATTATGCTCACCTTCCTTTGAAAATCCAGTTTTACGGTCTGCTAAGAAAACCTCACTGCTGACATCTCTTATTTTCTAAAATTCTCCACCATTTTAATAGAAACTATTCCACTCCCTTGAAGTGAGCTCTTGGATTTCTACGCTTAATTGTTCTTACTGCTGTCCGGATTCTTCCCACTTTCCCAAATGTCTTTCTGAGGAGGAGAGGCAGTGTACCATGCAGGCTTGTGTGGAATTGCTAAAATTCTAGAAGGAATAGAGAGGAAAGCATAGAAGGAGAAGTCGGGTCAACTTTGAATATGTTGACCTTGAGGTGACGTGGTCTGACAAGGCATGAATTAGTTGATTGGAATATGAATGCAGATTGCAGTGTAAATCAGCATTTACTGCTGCAAAGGCCTTTTCTAATTTTTCTGCAATGCCACAGATGGATGGTTTCAGAGAGACTTGGCTTCTCTTTCAGAGATGTTAAGACTTAGAAGGGGTTAAAAGTGACCAGTAGTTTGGGACTGTTCAGTTTTGTCTTAGATCTGTTTTTGCATTATAGAGCGCACACACCCTTTGATAAGCCAGCTATGATTTCTGTAAAAGTAGATACAGTGGGGAATTAGATCAGAACTTCATTATTCTGCTGCTTCACAAAGCAGAAACATGAACTATTTTGAAGGCTTATGGCACGCACAGTCTCTGCAAAGCTCGTCTGACAGCCTGCAACAGCAGCACAGTCCATGTCAGTAATTCCTTCCAGAATCAGGCTTCCTGGACCAGGCCTTAATTATGTGCACATCTGGTCTCCTGCAGCAGTTCTTCACTGCTTGGAGTAGGACATGTCTGTCTTCAACTGTACTTGTTAAATGCGTGCTGCCAAACCAAGCAGCTCAAAACACAACTGCACCAGAAGAGCTTTAATCTGGTCTTCTGGTCCTAGGAGAACCAGAAGGTCTCCTAGGAAAGGATTTGTCCTGATATACTGCACAGGAACCCCAAAAGCGAAAGGCAGTAGGTAGTGCATGAGAAAGGTGATCTTGGTCTCAAGTTTTGTGTAGTTCAGTACTGGGTCTACACATAAACAGCTGGAAGCTGAAACAGGCAATGCAGATGCAGAAACAGTAACATAGATCAGTCTTGCTACTTTTTTTTTTTTGCGGTGCATTTGGAGAAACTTCACAAGCGATGATCTGACTGATCTGTTTTGCCGCTTAGCAGCGGGTAACTGAAAGCACTGGGAACAAGAGGGGTGGGAAGAAGAAGAGGGCAGTATGAGATGGAGCGGCCCAAGAAGGAGCCCTGTAACCAAAGCCCAGCACAGAGGCGAGCACGTGAAGCTCCCGGGCAGTGTCCCTTTTAGCCGAATCCAGCCTGACAGCCCAGGACAGGGAGTCACGATCCCACAGCCCTCCCCGAAACTCTCCTGTCCTGTCGCGTTTGGCTTCTCACATTCAAAGTCGCTCAGTTGTCAAAACAATTTCTTCCCTTGCCTACGCTCCATCTATAATTCATTAAGAAAAGCAGAGAGGTGAAGCCGTTGGCTTTTCCCACTCTTTCCCATCTGGAAAGCGTGGGCCGAGTGTGGTTTGCAGCAGGACATGAATGAGCGGTTGTAAAACCCAGAAGCTGGGACGAAGGCAGTGGGAGAGGGACACGCTGCCATCTTCTGCCCGGCCTCCCTGGCCACGGGGGCATGGCATCCGCCTCTCGCCAAGTACATTCCGTACATGTTTCTTGTTAAGCACATCCCGTGCGTGTTTCACTGTAATCTCGGGCAGATCTTTGCTCAGAAAATCCAGGTCAGACCTGAAACTCACTGGATCTGTCCGTTCCCAGGCTTCAGAGGAGTTCAGGTCTCAATCCAAGCTTTTCCTCACTAGTTGAAATTGTCACTCCGTGTGCTCCCTAAAATTACAGCCTATATCTTACACTCAAAACTGCTTCACCCCCAATACATCTTTTTTATTCTTCAGTTTGGCAACAAATCTGCACTTGCACATCCTAAACTCCCCTCGTCACCAGCTCAGGCTGAACTGCCTCCCCTGCAACAGCTGCAAGGAAAAATAACCCATTATTCGTCATGAAAGTGCGGGTCATGCAATGAAATATCTGTCTTTCTTAAACTGTAAATGTTATTGGGTATTATTTAAGTGCAATTTTGAGGAAATGGCTACGGGCAGTATTTGTCATATAGGTTCCACTAATGGCAAATATTGATGTCTAAAAAGCAAGAGAAAGTTCCCACAAGAAGGAGAAATGTTATTCAATATAGTGTAAGGATTAGTTTTCTGAACTGACAGTGGCTTTGAAATGTGAACGCAAACTGTGGTTTGCATTTTGCCTTAGATGAAATAACCCGTTTTTTTACCCAGGTGTTCCAGGCCTGTCTGTATGACTGTTTTTTAGAGCTCAACATCACCAGCAACTTGTGTGGAGATTTCTGTGGAAAGGGGACAATAAAAGAAATCTTCATCTTAAAAGATCTTCATGTACAAAAAAAAAACCCCCACTTTTCGATTGACTGTTATTCTGTCTCAGCGATGTCTCTCTGCAAGGTTACACTATTCGAGTCTGGCAGTCTTTCAAAGCGTGGTGGGAGGACTTTTTTCAAGCCCAGCAGATGAAAGGCCCAGGGTCAGCTCCATCAGCAGCAGCAGGGATTGCATTTAGCTCTGAAGCACCCTCGCAAGAGCCACACGTCCCTGTCCCCAAGCAGAGAGCTTCACCAGAGGGCAGCACAATATCGCTTTTTATTGTAAAAGCAGGCATTAACCATTTCAGCTGTCTAAGAGCTTTTTGACATTAGCTGCTTGTTGTTCCATAGTTATGATTGCAAGTAACTTTCTCTTTAAAGCTAGCCTCTGAAGCAGCTCTAAAATCCATTCTATTAGTCATACGTTAACATTTGAGTGCCCAGGCATTCACCAAGTGGCAGCAGAGGGAGTACAGACAGTTGTATTTTCAATGTATCTCTGTGCCAGGTTTCTGCCCAGGGCTGGTCCAGATGGGTGTTTGTCCAGCTTCAAGTATTTCAGAAGATCTCCTGTGTTAAAGGCACCATCCTGAGGGAACAGTATTTCAGCCACATCGTTTGGGAGGCATTAAGCAGTAAGAGTAAGCCCTCTGATGGCATTTTGTGAGAAGGATTCACAGAGGGTAAATGTTGGCAAGCTTTTTTGGTATTATAATTATATTTACGTCTGGTTGTCCTGTATGCTGAGCAGCTTCTAGGTCCTCAAGCACTTATGCCAAGCTTTCACTGTTCAAGGAGCTAAGAGGAGTCACTGGTCACATCTTGCCTGCTCAGCTTCCCCCACGCAGGGCTTAATCTGTCATCAATCTGTTCCAATTTGTTACTCTGTTCTGCTTGCACTGGTGTCTCCTGCAGTTGCCTCGCCTGGTTGAATGCCGCTGTACTTTTCTGACCTTTTCTGACACTTCTCTCTCTCAGCTTACACTCAAAGCTTTGGTAGCTGAATTCTTGCTCTTTTGCTGTAAATTAACTACATTTTCTGTCCTTGCTCATTCTCTTTGCTCCATTTGGCTTCTGCCTGGTGGGATGTCTCATGTCTACCTTCAATCTTGCACTTCAGTCCTGCCATTGAGACGTAGGTCTCCCTTGGCTCTCTCCCTCTGATCTCACTCCTTTTTAAAGTCAGGCTCAACTCCATCTGCTCCTGCTCATCCCAACACTTCCTAACTCTCTACTGAAGTCTTCAAAGACTCAGTTTTTCCATGGGACTGCTCCCCACGCACCTTTAGCTTTCCTTAGCTCAAATATTATCTTCATTTAAAGGCCAGCAGCCTTAAGAATATATGTGTAGAATAAAAGAATAACTTTTCCTACTGCATTAGCTTTTGGTACGTTACTTAGTCTTCTGAGAGGAGTGTAGTATTGTTCTTCAGAGTAGCTATAAAATCATGAACTTAGTAGTAGAAATAATTTAAATTATATCTTTCGAGACAACCTTGTGTCTGCTTTAAAAAAAACTCACATGTGATTCTGTTTTAAGAAAAACGAAAAATATTTTTAAATCTCTATTCTTTTTCTTATATTTTTCTTTGCCCAATATTTGGAAAAAGAAAAAGAAAAAAAAAAAAGGTTTCTTTTTCATTTGCATTCTCTTTTTGATTCAGTTTTCATTTTTTTCACATTTCATTTTCAATTCATCCTTTTTTACCAAGGAAGGAAGAAAATTATTATTTTTTAAAGGCAAAAGGATGGGACAAAAGAAGGCAAAAGATCTTTTAAGAATAATTTTAAAAGCTTTAACAGGGCAGAAAAGGTCTTTGAAAATTCATAAAAAATAAAAGTTGAAAAGAAAAATACTTTCTATTCAAAACACTTAACAAAGGTTTGGAGCTAGTTAAGGCAGCCGGTGCGGTGTGCTTTGTAGTGTTTTCTGAATGAGGACAGTCCTTCCCCTTTACAGGAATCCATCCCACTGCTCGGTGCCCTTGCGGGCATTACACCAAGTTTTCTTCTGACTAAACCTGACTCCAGTTCTCTTAAGGTGTCTCCATTTCACAGTCAGTGATGTGACTGTGACTCAGTGTAGAAATAACCCGAGTTTTGCCTTAAAATAGGGATGAGGCAGGGCTGTATCAGATTCATATCTGGAAAATACATCATTTTTAGAGTGGTCTGCCATGGCTTTTAAATGTTTAATTTTTCATGCTCTACCAAGATAACCACAGAAGCACATTGCTCGGCAGTGGTCATCCCCAAAGAGCGATGGCTTTTTGGTGTCGGTGCTCAAAGCTACCAGTAAGATGTATCTGTGCTTTGGCAAGGTGTGTGATACCTACTCTTCCTGTCCTCGGTATTCATGGGTTTGGAGAAGTTACAGGTTATCTGGCTTTCTTATAACTTGGCCAAACTAGAAATATTTAACTACACTTTGAGGTTTGTATTTCCAGGATTGGGAACTTTTTCTGTCTGTTGTTTGTTTCTTCCCATTTCAAGTTATTGCAATGCCATTAATATCGAAAAGAAAAGAAAAGAAAAAAAAAAAAAGCTTTTATCCACCATGGATAAATTAGTAAGAATTGGTTTTTCTTGGAAGGTGTCCAGAAGTCTGATCCTGCTGCATGGTAGAACCCAATGAGTCTATTTTATGTAGGAACAGAAATGTTACTTGTAAGAGCTACCCAGTCACAGAGTTAAGTTTCTTCTGCTGACTCACCAGATTTCCTTTGACGTGAGTGGCCTTTTTCTGGAAATGAATCCTTTTTCTCGTAAGATTTTAATAACAAAATGGTGACATTGTGGTTTTTGATACAGGTATGATATTAGTACCTCATTTAATTTGCTATTTCAAAGTGTGCTTCTGCTGGAAAGAAAAAAAATAAATATGTACATACATATTTCATATATAAAAATATATATGTGAAAATATATGCATAAAATTAAAGTAAGTCTTAGTGGCTTTAGACATTATTCAATCTTATTTTTCTGCTACTTTTTCGTTCCCAAAAGATAACTGCTCATTTCTTAGCTATTGTATTCCATTTCAGTGCTTATCGATCTTGAAGTCTGGCTGAAAGTCTGTAAATAGGCTCCGCATAACCTATCCCTAAATTATGGAGAATTTGATATCTTCAGCAGTGCAGAAAGAAAGACTTCTTTTCAATTTTGCCATGTATTACATCAAAAATAAGTATAAAATTTTAGAATACACTGGATGCCAAAACTGATCTATTGTAAATGCCATTTACCCGTGATGTTTCTCCAGGGGCTGCTGTGCTGTAGCAAAAGTTGTGTTTATTCAAGTTCTTAAAAACCACTCTGTCTACTTTTCTCATTAGTTGTTTTCTTAGACTCGGGTGGGGAGAAGCAAAAAAAGAAAGTTTGGTAGTATTACTCTCCAGACATGCTATTAAGAAAATAAACATTTCACAAAGAAATGAGATTAGATCTGATCTGCTGCGAGAAAGGGTTTTGTGGTATTACTTTCAAAGATTTACCTACCTTTTTTGTCACTGTACTTTAATCATCAAATCACGTGGAGGCAGGAGATGTTGAGAGGGAGGGAGGTGAACGTCTCCTGCACCTCTGTTTTTGGCTTCTTAACGTTGCAGAAGTTGTAGTTGGTTTGGAAAGCTCACTTTTCAATGCAGGTAATAAATATCACTGCAAAACAGATTACTCTGTGCCTCAAAGTGGATTTATAAACTTTTTCCTCAAAATACAAGTACAGAGATACTGTGCTACATTTTCTTCGTGTTGAGATTGTAGACTGGTAACAGCTTGCATTAATATTTGACAAGGTTTGTTCTATGTCACTGTCAGAAATGTAGCTGAAAATCTCTTTGGCTGGCTGGCTTGTACTGGAAACTGGTTTTTTGCCAGATCTGGATTTGAGAATCTACCCTGCCAGATTTGTAGTTGTCAGATTCATTCTCTCCAAAATTTATATTCACCTCTCATGGTGGTTTTTCTGTTTGCAGAAACAGAAGGTGCACGCAGCACAGATGCCAGCCTTCTCCAAGGAATAACCTCTTCATCCCCAAGTGACGCCAGCTCCTGCCAGTACCATGGGGCCAGAGGGTGGCTTCATAGGCAGTGGGCAGGTCCACGTCGTCCTGTGGGGAAGTTTGGCAGCCATGACAACGCTCTTGTTCCTCACCTTCCTCATCTTCCTCTGCTCCAGCTGCAACAGGTAAGGCTCAGGAGCTCAGCAGGCAGCAACAGTTCTTGAGTCAAGTAGAGTGGGGATTGAAATACCTTCACTAATAACTAGTCAGCAAGAAATACTGAGGACTTAGGTACACAAATAAAAAAAGTACAGTACGAAGTCTGCTTTCAGAGCAAACCTGAATTTGCACACTTCTGTTCACTCTAAAATCTAAAATTTTTTTTTTTTCTTTTGCTGTGAAGGAAAAACACTTGTGTTTGCTAGGTGCTTGCTCCTCAGCTGAAGCCTGGAGCGTGGGGGACACTGGCTGTGAGCAGATCACACCACTAACCTCAAACTGAGAAAAGTGGGCCAAACAGGACCAAAAAAGTTTAGGTAAAAAGGAAAGGAAACCGATTTCTATATACATCAGCTTTGCTTTGGCCATTCCTGAAGACTAGGGAACTGATCCTGCTGTTCAAGCCAAAATGAGTAAGAATCAGTGATACTAATCAATGTCTTGCACTCATACCTTATGCGTATTTTCTTCTCCATAAGAGGGTTCAATTTCACCAACACAGGCACTTCTACTGACTTGGTTTATTCACATTTCAAGGCCCCTTCATGGCACGTAAGCTGAGCCTCGCTGGTTGCACAGGGGAGTTGGGCAGCTTGCCCTCAGTCCAGGCCACCCTTCCACCAGCTCAGACCAGTCAGGTCCTTCACCATGAGGAGCAGCCCAGTTCAATCAGTCAAGCATAAGGCAGAAAAAACACCTATAACACATAACTCAAAAAACACCTATCCATAACTCAGTACAGCAGCAAAATCTTTGGTTTGGACCCTTATGCCTGTAGGAGCATGGTCTTGCACCCGTTCAGCGTTGTGAGCATCGAGGAAGTGCTGCAGCCATAAAAGACACTACTACACTGGCATAAGATGTGTCTACAGTGGAAGGCCCTGGTTTGCAGCAGGATTTCTCTAATGCTCACATTGCAAAAAAACAGTTGTGGGCAAGACCAGACCCCCAAAGTTGGCTGGAACACCAAAAATCATAAGTTGGAACTTGTAATTTCATGTGTTTCAGAAGAAATGCCTTTTTAAGCTGTTAGGTGACATTACAGCATCTTCCTATTCATCACAGTTTCCTGTGATACCTGTGTAAAAATAGTAGAAATATGTATTTTTTTATTTATTTAAAAGCATAAAAGCTATTTTAAAAATCCTTAAGCCCACAAACATGCCAGATGGTTCTTGTCAGAGTTAGGTTGATGGTTGGACTAGATGATGATCTGAAAGGTCCCTTCCAACCTAGGCGATTCTATAGTTCTATGATTCTATGTTTTGTCTTGTAACACTCCAGTCCTTTAAACATCTCTAGTGAGGCGTTTTTAAAACAGAGTCCAACCACTGAATCTGTCTTTGCAGTTACAAAGCTACATTGTCAGAAACTGTCTGGTGATGCTTTTAAATAAATTCTTGTGTTGCTAGTCTGGATGCAGTATCTTTTTATTTCAGGTCATTCTGTAGGGCAGGTTGTTTATGCATAAATGCAATTATGTAAAATTTCTTCCTAGCTTACTCTTCAAAAATGGTTGAGGACGTGGAAAACTGAACAAAATCTGTTCTTTCTGAAATGTCAGAGTCAGAAAAACTTCCAGAGAGGAAATAAAGTATTTGTAAACTTTAACCCTTCTCTGCATTGGTGCTGTAAACTTTAACACTTCTTTGCATTGGTGCAGCCTTACTTAACTCTTTTCTTATTTCCTAATGAGGCAGAATTTTAACAGTTGCTAATGTGGGAAGTGCGGTGTATCGCAGACTTTAGAAGAAGCACAGATTTCATATTGTCAATGTTTTCTCACCTTTTTACTTGTCCTTTCATCTAGGGGAAGGACTATTATTATATTAAGCTCGTAGTTTATTACAGTATTTCAGAGTACAAGCTGTATTTCCAAAATGGTAAAAACTGGAAACTTAATCTATACTTTGAGTCCTGTGAAGTACCCAGTGAAGCAGGATTCATTTTAAAATGAAGGCCTCTGCTGCTATGAAATTTGTAGGCCTTCTTAAACTGCTCATGCTTACTATTCATTATAATTAGCACACTGAGTGGGAGTAGGCTGGATTTTGTGGGCCTTAATTCTTCATAGGATGAACACCTTTTACTGACACAGTTTAAGGAACTCCCTGGGTAGTTTGTCACCAAAACATGTATCTCATATATCTCTGAGCATTTCGGATATAAGTTGAGGATAACAGTATTTTTATTATCATCAGTTACTCCTTCCTGTGATCTTACACTGAAGGAGAAAAGGGTTCGTGTGTGTTTGTTGTACCTCTTCAGGTATGTTTACCACCACCCTGCCTCAGTGGCGACTGTACACAGAGGTCATACCAGTCCCTGTGATAATTTTCAGTTATTCTATTTTCAATATTATTCTGAATCACAGTTCTGTTCCCTGCAGGTGTGTAAGGCCTATTAGTGACTGGCATTTGTATATTAGCATAATCTGTAGTAACAGTTCATACGTCTTTTTCATTAAGGGAAAAGAAGGCCAAACATCAGAATGGAGATCATGAAAATCTGATGAATGTGGTAAGTATTTATTTCTGGCGGCTTGTGTCTGTCTTGTGGTTGGTTTTTACCAAGCTCCTTGCAAAATACCGCAGATTGGAAAATAGCTCAGGAATTTGGAGATGGCTGAGCAAAGGAAACTTTAAAAGCAGCAGAATAGGAAGAAGAGGAGAACTTGTGTAGACCCTGATAATCTGCACTTTCTCAATGCTCTTCCTGCCACCGTTGTACTGCAGATCTCCTGCCTTTCTTTCACTCCCTTTGCAGCGCAGTGTCCCCTTTGTCAGCTGCTGTCTTCTCATGGGTCACAGCCATGGTAATGCCTATTACCACAAAGGTTGGAAGGGAGATCACTCTGGACATATTTGCATTTATTTGTTTTAACTTCTGTAAACACAGGCACCTAAATCTTTGAATATCGCTGTCATGGTTTGACTCTTCTGACAATAATACCCGTGAGTCAGAGCTCCCGAGAGCAGAATGAAATTTGTTGCCTATCTATTTATGCAAATGTTTATTCTGATCCAACAGTGATTAGATCTCACTAATTTGTGTTGCAGCCTTCTGACAAGGAGGTGTTCAGCCACTCCATCACAAGTTCGGCTACAGAGCCCCCTCCGAGCAGCGACCAGAACGGGGCACTCAGCAATGGCGAGGGTGAGCACTGCAGCCTCTGGGAGCAGGGGGGTGAACAAGCAGCACCGTCCCCTTGCTCACAGCTCCTGCATTACCTGCACACTGGTGGTCCCTCAAGCCGGAGGTTTCTAGCCGTCATTGGCTTTCCAAGCACGCAGTCGCCCCATTTGTCTGAGCACCCTGCATTCCCCTCTGCTCACCTCTGGAGGTCTGACACCAGATCAGCTGCTGCATCCCAGGGTGGTGGCCGGGCACGCAGATCTCTGGAGGGCAGTGAGTCCTCTTCACACAGGACATCATTCACACAAAACTTACTGATCAAGTTAAAAAAAGCAGTAAGCACGTTTGCCTTGCTGGGCAGTCAGTAGCCCATCCCATGGAGATATTGACGTTTTAGGCTGCATCTCCACTTCCTTGCTGGGCATGCTTTGGCACAGCCCTGCATCCCAGCTCCCAGTTCTCCCTGCCAGCCAACACTGGGAAGGTGCTAAGGTCCTCCTCTGGGCCACCAAGCTACACCTGCAGATTGACCAGGCCATAGAATCATAGAATCATAGAATGGTTTGGGTTAGAAGGGGCCTTAATGCTCATCTAGTTCCAACCCCCCTGCCATGGGCAGGGACACCTCCCATTAGACCAGGTTGCTTAAAGCCCCATCCAGCCTGGTCTTGGACACTTCCAGGAATGTTATCCATAGCTTCCCTCGGTAGCCTGATCCAGGGCCTCACCACCCTCACAGTAAAGAATTTGTTTATAATATCTAATCTAAATCTCCCCTCTTTTAGTTTAAAACCATTATCCCTCGTCCTATCGCTCCACTCCCTGATAAAGAGTCCTTGCTCATCTTTCCTGTAGACCCCATTTAGGTACAGGAAAAGACTGCAACGCTCCCTAATCTCGGCCAGCTACTGAGTTGGGATGTGACCAGAAGATGCAGCTGTACCTTGGAGTTTCACCTCTGGAGGCTGTGGAAACATTTCAGGTCCTCCTCTGGGGACTACAGCTTTGTATCAGTCCCATGATGTGCGAGGCTGTCGCTTGTATTTTTGTATTTTAGAAAACAGGCAACATAAATAGGCTTCCTTTTTTTTCCTTAGTCTTTGCTTTGCTGAACGCTCAAAATGATTCACAGTGAAGTATCACTGGAAAATATTTTACTCAGTTGCACCTAAAAATAAACAGTCTCAGCTCAGAGCCGCCAGGAGCCAACTGTTGTCTCCACACCAACACCATGGGCTGCTCTCCTCATCTCCCACCTCCTCATCTCACTGTGCAGCCAGAGGCTAAGCTGTTCAATATTTACCCCTCAGAGACAAGTATCCAAAGGGATTTTTAAACTTTTTTTTTGCAGGTAATCGCTGCTCCCGTCCGTGGGCTTGTTGCGCATGTAGATATGTGGGTCACGAAGGGACTCGATGCGCAAATCCCTGCATAAGGGAAGCATTTCTCTTTGCCACAAGTCACCACACGCGCAGCTGTCAAAGCTAGTACTAAAAGGCGTGCTGTCAACCAGCAGATACTGTCTGATATTACTCAGCTTACACTCTGCATAACAACGCTTCTGAATAGCAGGAACCAATGTGCTTTAATTTCTTATTTATACTTCATGCGTTCTTTTTGTTAATAGTTCTTTCTTTCGTTGTTTCTGCTAGCCTTTTGAGCAGGGGCAGGGCTATGGAAGCAGCACCATCAAATGGTGGTGTTTTTTTTCTTTACCCAGCCTGCCAGCATTGTGTTTATCTATGCCAACCCCTTATCTACACCAGCCCCCTCTGTGTCACTACCTGTAACCACAGCAGCATGGAACTGTGAGCTCTCATTACTTTTGATTATCCCCCTCCAAGGCTGAACGGGGTGGGTGCTCTCTGGGGCCTGTGGTGGTGCTCTGCACAGCACAGAAATCCCTGAAAGCAAGCACCAGAAGGTGAAAACATGTTCCAGCTTCTCCAGACTGGTTCCTGATGTTCCTCAGGAAGTCTGTAGGCATCCTGGGTAGTCAGTAGGACAGCTTGAGTCCTAGGACACTTCAATAGGGCACTTCCTCATGTTCCACCTATTCCTCCCCAGTTTTATGCAGAAGCCAAGTGAATGGAGAAGGATGTTTTCCTTTTCTTCTCCTCCCATCTCCCATTCAGACAGGGATTACTAACTCACACCTCCAGGTCCGTCCTGAGTTTTGCTGTCAGGGAACGGCTCCCTCGGGGTGCTGACTGCAGGAGTCTGCATGCCCTGAGCACAAGAGAAAGCGATGTCCATGACAACCACCAAATCGAGGGTACTGATTGCTTCGGCAACGCTTTATGTCATCGTGTCAAACACATTGAAGAAAATGGAAGAATGGGTTGATTTTGCTGAGAGAGTACCATAGGAACTAAGAAAAGTAAAGCTATTCAGAAGTGATTTTTCAAAGAAATGGTGTCACATAAAGTTACATACGACATACTACCTGAAACATGCTTGTATGTGCCCATGTATACATCCCTGAATGCAGGCAAATGTCATACGGGTGCACTTTACAGTGAGAAGTTCCATACATTTCAGTCCCCTCTAGACACAGTGATACGTGACCCGCTTCTGGGCCTGAAAACAACATGTTCTGCCTAACACTACTTTCTGAAGTCTAGTCTTCTCTTTTGTGCATATGGCTGGCTCGTTAGTAGGTTGTCAACCTACATTATGTGCTGCGAGACTAAGAGAAGTATGGCATAGCCTCCCAGCGAGGAGCTTCTGGCGTAGCCTGCAGTGAGGCTGACTGCGGCAGGGCTGAGCGAGGTGTGATTCAGACAAGAATTTGGCTGACATGTTAAACAAGGTGAGGGCTGGGTAGGGACGAAGAAAGAACACTCTCCTTTTTGATTCCAAAGGAAATGGAAAGAGGAAAGAAAATCTAAAAAGGCTTTTTTTAAAGGCGCTTGGTTCAAGGCCTCCTACCAGTGTCACCCATCTGAGAGTACTGAGCAGTCTGTAAGCATTCAGTATAACCGAGTACAGCTGAACATCCACACACACCTGCACCTACCCACCCATCCCTTGTTCTCACTGTGAATGCTGTCGCTATATAACATGACTTGGGGGTGCACAGAGTATTTAAGGTGTTGTGAGAAAGATATTTTAACAGTAGAGTGCAGAAATCTCTGTAACTGAAACCTTTTGAGGCTACAAGATGATTAGGGGACTAAAACACCTCTCTTACGAAGAAAGGTTGAGGGACTTGGGTCTCTTCAGTTTGGAGAAAAGAAGACTGAGAGAGGACCTTATCAACGCTTATAAGTACTTAAAGGGTGGGTGTCAGGAGGATGGGACCAGGCTCTTTTCAGTGGTGCCCAGTGAGAGGACAAGAGGTAACGGGCACAAACTTCAACATAGGAAGTTCCACCTAAACATGAGGAGGAACTTCTTTACTTTGAGGGTGGCAGAGCACTGGAACAGGCTGCCCAGAGAGATGGTGGAGTCTTCATCTTTGGAGACATTCAAAACCTGCCTGGATGTGTTCCTCCCCAACCTGCTCTAGATGACCCTGCTCTGGCAGGGAGTTGGACTAGATGATCTCCAAAGGTCCCTTCCAACCCCTGCCATTCTGATGATTCAGTGATAAACAAAAAGCATGATGACCACTAGACATTTCTGGGCATTCGTATTGTTCACAATTTTCAATGAGACACAAAACCAAAGTGATGTAGAGAGTACCAAATCACATTCACCTTATAGTTACGCATTTGTTTTAAATACTTATTTATAATTTTCTCTAGTACTCTCAGAGGACAGCACAACTGCCTGTATCCAGCCTTATGAAGAAGTACAGACATCTGTCTCTGATCTGCTAGATCCACAGGATAGTCTTGGAAAGTCTATAAAATGTCACCAGAGCCGGGAATTACCCAGTATTCCCCCTAACACCACCATGGAAACCATCATCTCAGCTAGAAATGCAGAAAATGATCAAGGTCTTGGAATGGAAGGGCCTTACGAAGTCTTGAAAGACAGTTCCTCTCAGGAGAACATAGTTGAAGACTGCTTGTATGAAACTGTGAAGGAAATTAAAGATGTTGGAGCAGTAGCCAGCATGGAAGGGAGCTGTAACAGCAAATCAAAGGCTTCGCTGTTGGTTTCTGAAGGTCAGAATCAGATTCCTGAGTGCAGAATTGAATCAGCAGAATATGCATCTGTTGACCGAAATAAAAAAAGTCGCCAAAGTGCTAATTCAGAAAGCCCGCTTGACAACACACCAGATGTAGAGGATGAGCTTCCCCCTCCGGTACCCATGAAACTTCTTGATGAAAATGAAAATGTGCAAGAAAAAGAAGTAGAAGAAGAAGTAGTGACAGGAGGAGCAAGTAAACCGGAGAAGGTAAATACTGCAAATACTTGTCCTTGTCAAACAGCCAAATAATGATAGAGAACATATGGGTGAGAGAGGATGTTTTTTTTAATAACAAAAAAATGCCAAAAAACCCCATCAAACACTCAAGGTGATGCAAGACTGTGAAATATGAAAATGTACAGTATAGAATTTGCATTATAGGCGTGTACTCACTCTATTGCAGCCTGTACCTTGGATTGCTGCAGCATGCACTTCGTAAGGTTTCCCCCAAATATTACCCAGAAATTGCACAGGAGGCCTCTGCTTCTTTGTTTAACGGTATTATACTTGTGAAAGATATTGAAAGAGGTATCCAATATCTCTGTAAGCATCTCTATCTTGTTCAGAATCCCCCACCCCTTGCTTTTTTTCTAATGAAACCTCAATTTACAAAAAGGAGAAGGGGCCATTCTTGGTGGATGCCCTAACCTTAGATGTGCCTCCTTTGTTGGGCCGCCTTGATTTAGCTGTGCAAGTGTTAGGCATCTGTTCAAAGCCACTCGTCTCATCTCTCTCTGTAGGAGAGAAGGACAGAAAGAGAGAGAGATTGTAACTGTAGGCTTTTATATTTGTCAAATTCTGTATGTCCCACGTAAACAGAGTAATGAATTTCTACCTGCTGAAATCATGGCCAAAAGTTATGTTTTCTCAGCAGCTTGTTCTTTCTCCCAGCCTAGGGACAAGTTAGTGGGGAATTCCTTGAAAAACAGCATGATGACATTTTCAACAAGTTATTTTCCCATTTTTAGTTTTTCACCAGAATTAATTTTAAGGATGTTTTCACATCATTGCACAGAGTTTTCATCAACTGTTGAGTTTGCATTTTTCAGAACTAGTTTAGATAGCTTATTTTTAATTGTGAATGAACTGATTTTAGCAGATGAATATAATTTTTGTGTCTGAGTCATCAAGTAATACTAGGTATTGATGAGAATTTCCAAAAAAACCCTTCAGATGCGATGTGACATTTTAATGTAAACATTTACCTGAAAAGTCATAGCAGAGCTGAGGTGTTGTTACTTGTTTCTGGTTGTTCTCTTATTTGAAGTATTTCAGTAATCCAGGCAAAGGGCAGAAAAATACCTTGTTAAATAACTGATTAACCATGTAACCTATAAAGCACAATAGAGTCAAAATGAATAAACCGAAGACTCCTCATAATATAAAAATTGTTTATCATCTGGACTCTTCAGTGCACATTCTTACGAATAACGAGCTCATTAAGTAAAAAATTAAGATGTGATTGTCAGCAATAATCCACCAACACTCCCCCTTCCCAAATTCAGGCCATATGTAATTTCGAATTAAACTTTTAGTGAAACAGCTTTCTGTAACAGTGACATTTTTCCTACCAGGTGTGAAAAGACTTGCAGAAAATCATTGTATTTCCCAGGCACCAATACAAAGGAAGAGCGTTTGCTGCTCTGTAGCTCCCCAGCACACCGTGTACATAGTGCCAGCAACTGCAAGGAGTGGGAATTGATTAAAATGGTTCAGGTTTTGAAGGATTAATCAAGAGATGACACATGCAGTCCCCTAAGTGCCAGGAAAAAAAAAAGGTGTTTGTCTAATTAAAATTTATTCAGAGCTAAAGCCATCCTGAGTTAAAGCTTTCGGCAGCATCAGATCATTCCCGCGTTGGCTGCTAGGTGCATGCATTATGCATGGAAGCGTGCGCCTGTCCTGTCCTTGAGAGCTACAGCTGCAGCAGAGTTGGAAATGGTAATTGATGGAATATATAAATGTCATTATTGTTGGCATTGTATGGGGAGGTGGTTGCAGGTTTGTTTTTCTGTTGTGATGATGATAATTTTCCCCTCTGTTTTGCTGCTTCAAACAATGCAGAGCAATGCCTGTTGTTTCCAATGTAGCAATCAAAACCAAGAAGTTTATGGAAATGTATATTATACTGATAACTCTCTCAGTTAAACGGACGCCATAGGTCTCTCTTTTTGCTTCCTCTCTTGTGAGGCTCCTTAGCTGCCTTGCTTAACATGACATCCCTATCCCAAAGTTTTCAACCTTCAGCCCTGACCCTGATGAAGAGGGAGGTTGGGCATTAAGTCGCGCGAGTCTCTCTCGCAACAATTAGGCTTTGCTTTACTAGGGCACAAAGAAGGGACAGGCAGGGGGGCTGCTTGTGTTACTGACACGTGTACCTGCCAACAGACAAGAGAACAGACCATGTCCACCCTGTAGAAGAGGCTGGCCAGGATGATCCCCAGCCCATGCCAGTTCCTGAAGCACACTCATTTGGGAGAGGGCTAGGTGGACCAAGCCAGAAACAGTTCTAGCACATAACAGCATGAAAAGGATAAAGGATCCTTTCAAGAGCCAGACATGCAATAAACAGGTGAAAATTAATTATCTGAATTGGTTGTTGGCCATGACCCAGCCAAATCCTTTGGAAGGTTTTGGTGAAGAAAGACACCGTTATTAGCGCTTGTGCATAGTTCTCCTAATAAAACTGGAGAAGCAGAATAGTTTTTATTTAGCTCTTCCTTTTTAATTAAAAACAAGGAAGTATGGATCTCCTTTTTCACCCAGGTCTTTCCATAGTGAGCGCTGGTAGAAATGCTCTCTGTGTGTACATTTGGCTGCTGCCATCTGATTTCAGATTTGGGCAGCCTGAGGATGGGCAAAGCACCTCTTAGAAATGCACCAGAGGAGAATGGTTGTCTTGTTCTGGTGCCCAAGTCAGGAGCAGCAGCTGAGCCAAAGAGCAAAAAATCAAATGCTGTCGAAGAACAAAAGGAAAAGTGGAAGGCAAGTAGGGACACGTGCTGTTTGTTTTGCTGCTGTTGAGGTTTCGAGAATAATTTATAATATTGCTAGGTACAAAATGTTTAGGAGCAAGTATTTTTTTCAGTTTCCAAGATGACAATATCCTTCAAAATTGATATGGCACAGGTTTCACATTTAGAAGAAAGAACGCTAGGTCCCAGGGAAACAAGAACCGGATTGCCAACACCCTGGGGTATTTGTCAATACTTGAGTGGGAAACTGTAGAAGGGGTCCTGCCACGCAGTGCTTACAGGCACACTGATGACAAAATAACTTCACTGAAGAATTTTGCAAGCACGCGTTTGTTTTAATGGGCGAGGATGAAATTAGTAACTTACTCCTCAACACGAAAAATATCCTGCAAATAAGAAAGACTAAACTGAGCTGCTGTAGTGAAACAGATCTAAAGATCTAATAAAGAGCCAAAATACGTTTGAACTTTAACTTTTCCCTATTTTTATATTATTTTTTTTTGGCGAGTAAACAAACCACAAGTTAAAGAGCACATTCTCCATAAGGTGAGAAAGAAGCAAGGGGGTTGTTAGGTGTGAGAGAAGCCCCTTGGGGAGCAGCAAGGGGACTTCAGTGCACTTTGGGTCAGGGTCTTCATCAGATGTGCCCCAGGGGTTTGAAGCAAGGTATTTACCAGAAGTAAAAACACCAAGAAAAATGGAAGTAGGAAAAAATCTGTTGTAACAAGGCTCTGTGGAAAAAAAATGTCTTGTGTGTCTCGTATGTGCCTGGAAGCAATTTTTGATTGACTGTGATAAAAATAGGTCTACTGCTCCACCTTGGTCTGCACTGGAGGAAGTCTGAAGTATTTTAGGTGGAGAATTTGCGTGAAACTCCAAAATACTGCCCGTTACAAACAGTGCTGGAAGGCTCCCTCTGAATCACTGTGGAGCAGGAGTCCAGCAAAGCCTTCTTGCCCCATGAGGGAGAGGAATCACACGGCCACTGTGAGGCAGACAGGGTCTTCGTTACCATAAAGGCCCTAAGACATTTTTCATAAGAGCAAAATGCTTTTCCCCTCGTGTTTCATGACCAAATTTCAACATGACGTTTTACATGCTTGAAGTTAAGACTTGATACCAAACCAAGCCCTCCATCCTTTAGTAACTTTGCTATGTGAACGAGATCCAGCTGGATGCTTTGAGGGTTGAGCTGCCCATCTCAGGGTGGGCTGCATCAGGTCTTTTCCGTGTTGGTCATCTCAGCAGTTGTGTGGCACCTCTGCAGAGCCGCTGCGTTGCGTTGGGGAGCAGGACACGGCATCTCCCTTGCAGCACTTCCATGACCACTGAATGATGGATAACAATCATCAGGAAGGTGCCAGTTGAGTATTGTTCTTTTGTCATCTAAAAGCATATCTGGAAATCAACATGGAAGGCCAACTAGTGTGTCACAACAGCTGACTTTTAATTGTTCAGAAGCCTTTGCAGACTCATTCTTGCTTCATTAGAAGTGTAAAGGCAGGGATACAGCAAAGCAGAGTTTGTTTTAACCGTTACATTATTTTTACCCTTCTCAGGTCAGGACAAGAGCAGATACATTAAAAAGCTCTACTAACCTCAGGGCTGTTATCTCCAGAGATGTACTCTGCGTATTAGGGATATTAGCTATGTAAAATGGAACTAGTGAGCAAATGACCATAAAATGTAACGTATTGATTGTAATGGGAGGGTTTTATTATAGGTTTCACACTGTTGACTGGTAATGAGACTTTTTTTTTTCCTTCTTTCTTTCTTCCTTTTTTACAGAGGCTTAGTTCGATGTCTTACAAGTCTCGAGAGGAAGATCCATCTCTTACAGAAGATGAGGTAGGTTTCTTGCACGAAATTCAATAACTAACTAGAGACCTTTTTTCAGGCAGAAATTAGCATAAGCTCTGCATGACTAAGCAGGATCTAAGAAAGGTGAAATTTGTCTGAAGGGAAAATGAAAGCCAAAGGTTCTCTGCACAGAATTTGTACTGACACATTCCTAAAATCAGAAGTATTCTAGCACATGGCTGTATCAGGCCAATAGGTTAAAAAATGGTATCAGAAAATAATGGGAGGCCACAATTAGCTGATTGTTAGGGCAGCTTCTTGATTTGGCTGACAAGCTCTACTTAAGAATAATGATCAGCAGCCTTTTGAAACATGCTCCACCTTCCCCATGCAACAAAGTGTTTGGGGCTCCGGGAAATAAACGGAAGCACAAAAAAAGTGCTAGAACATAAACTGTCCCTTAAAATGTCTGTTAGTCAAATAAATTGAGGAGATTGAAACAAAGACAGAAAAGTTAAACAGAAATAAGGTTGCTTGTGATCATCTCCAATACACCCATGCAATTTATAAATACATTTTCTGGACATAAAAGTAAATACAAAGTTGGCAATGAGCTGTGTGAGCTAATGCTTTCTGCTGGGAGAAGCGCTCCCAGTCATTAATGAATAAATCGATCCTTGAACTGGGTTCACGTAATTTAATGCTGGAAAGGGCTGAAGTATGGCTGAGCAGAAAAGCCACTGTTTGGTTGGTTGGCTGAAATCAATAAAAAGTAAGAAGTATTGCCATCTGCAATTGGATGTCTCTCTTCATTAAAAAAAAAAACAAAAACCAAACAGAATTTACAGAAGCAATTTGGTTCATCTACATCAGTCAGTGTTGCTTAATGGTAACGGACAGTTTCATGCCAATCTAGTATTTTAATTGGGCTGATATAGATCCAGAGTGGCCTTGCGTGCTTGGGAAAGACTTTAAATGTAACAGAAGAGCTATGGTGCAATTGCAATATTAGGTACCAGAGAAGCAGTGGAGGGAATTTCAGCCCTGCGCAAGGGGTAGTGTCCACTCGGACTGGGAGAGGGAGTCACGAGTGGCCCCCTGTGCTTGGTGCCAGCCCCGGCGAGCCCCGAGCGGAGGGGACGTGCGTGGACGTGGACTTCTCCTTCACCTCTTCATTGAGGGCCACCTTCATACACTTGTTTAAGCATAGCACCTCCTCAGAGGGGATTTTTAGAGGTATGAGGGAGACTCCGGCTCCCTCTTTTGTCTTTATAGTAAGCTGAGCCTTCAGTTCTGATATGCTGTGACTGAGATGCAGCTCCTCTTTTTAGGCAGAGTTCAGTCAACACAACAGACCTCGCATAGCAAAATTGGCATGGATTATTTGATATTTTCTGGTGTGGGTAATTTACCTCCTGATTTTTAGTGTTCTCTTCACATGACTTGGTGCTTCCTTGGTCCTGCCTATAAATACAACAAATAACTACTCTCCTATTGGGGTGTCTCTAAAAGCAGAAAAGTAGCCAGTACCATCAAAAATAATAATTTTAAAAACCCCAAGGATCAAACAGCATTCTTCTCCCACATTACAGCAGCTAAACCTGATCATCCCTTTGACGTCTGTCTCCCCATTGAGCCCAAGCTGGCTCCAGGACCGCAGCAAACCTTGCAAGAGCTCCTGCTCACAAAGCCATTCTCTTTTGTCACGCATCGAATTTGCCTGCAGGGGATTTATGTTCAAAGAATTTTTACATTTATAAACTTCTTTTATAAAGCATTCTGTTTTGAAAGAAAATCAATTTATAAATGCATGCCAGAAAAGAAAGGATTTGTAAGAAATCCTTTTTTTTTTGTAAGAAAGGATATGTTTTTAATTAGAAGATCCTGTCTTTTCTTGAGTAACTTTTCTTGAGTGGAAGGGGCACACAAGCTTTATGCCATGCTTAAATGCTCAGCAGGTATCTCCTTTTCCTAGATCTCAGCCATGTACTCGTCGGTGAGTAAGCCGGGGCAGGCCATGAAGGCACTGGATTCTCCTTACACCTGTATTCAAGAAATTGCATCCCAGAGGTCCCCGTCTATTTGCAGCGGCCTCTATGCAAGTGTGAAGGACTTTGAAAACACCCTAAGTACTACCACTGTGCCTCAGTCAGCAGACAGACCAAACGGGGAGCTGGAGCCCGACTATGAAGCTATCCAGTCTGTGAGCCAAGAAGACGACAGGACCTTGTCTGTGCCTAACACAAACCACACTGCTCTTTCAGGAGAGAATGACTATGAGAGCATAGGGGACTTGCAGCACCACAGGGAATTCACCAGACTTTAACTACTCTGGCAGGCAGATTTCTCCGCTGGTTATTTTCAAAGGAACATGTGAAACATGGAGAGGGGAAGTGCTTCTCCTTTTGAGGAACAAAGCTAAGCAGAGAACAAAAGTTGTGAAGAAGCATCGTATGTTTCAGCCAGGGTGTGATACCCACTAGGTTATTCTCGGTGGCGGATGGAGGCTCACGGGGAAGGGTAGGTCAGGTCAGTCAGAATGACGACCAGGACAAAGTAAAGGCTTCTTAATTGTTAGCACCAAGACAACCAGAATATGGGAAGGAGTGCCATGCTTGTCCCAATAGGAATACATACCAAAAAGACTGCCTTTACACAAAGCTAGCTTTTGATATTAAGAGATTATTTTATGTCATTTGCTTCAAAGTGTTTTTCAAGCATCATTTTTCATTCAAGTTTGAGCACCCACAATGTTGAGCAAATCACGGATCATTGTACCTCAACTCAGACTCACTCTGCAGGGCTGGGGAAGACGTGCTCACCTCTGTCTTTTGGGGGAGCTCTGCCCACATCCATTGCAACTAAAGTGCAAACGACAGTAGTTCACAAGGGACCTACTCCAAATGTACTTGAATTAATTCTGTCAGCGTTTTCTTTTTTTTTTAACGTCAAGGGCTGTAGAACATGACTTGCAATATTTGAGATGTGTACTGGTATTTTTAGGTTTTTTGTTCGATTATTTGTGAAATACCGCTTTAAAATGGCAAATGACACCTTCAGCGTTCTTGCTCTGTTCCCCTCATGTGCACACATAGATCTACACATACACACACCAGACAATTGTCATGTTGCAGGAAGTTATGCAAATGAATGCAGTGGCATAATGTTTAGTCTAACCTTAATAGTGTTGAGTCAGTTTTTGAAGAATTTTGTCCTTTTTTAAAACTTTGAATATTTTAATATGTTTGTCTAGTTTATTATATATGAAAATTTATGTACCATGTTGAGTGGGTGATATTTTTTATTTTTACAACATATTTTTCCTCTTCAAAGTTTTTGTAGATTAATTTACTGGTTTATGTAACAGGAGGAATCCCATTCTTTGGGCTTTATTTGGTTCTCCTTTAAATTTTTTTCCTATTTCATAAGTATGTAAATGAAAAATTGGTTTGCTGGTTTGGGGTTTTTTTCGTCTTCTTGAGCAGGGATGTGGAACATGCCTTGCTGTTTTTAAGCTCAAAATAATGGAGTCTATGTAAAAAGAACACTGCCAAAAGGCAAACAAGAGGCAGAAGAGACAGTGGGATTCAGTCTGGGATTGCTACTGGTCCTCCTTGTTCCTCTGCTAAAAGGAGCAGGAGGGCTACCAAGAACTTCTTAGGGCTCTGACAAGCAGTTTGAAAGCCACTGGCTTTTCAAAGATACCAAGTTATTCTGTTACTGTTAAAAACAAAGTACAGTGCTTGGATGAAATAAGTAGGTACTGGGTTGATACTTTTATTTTCTTCAAGAATAGTCCAATAAATAGTACAATAGTACAAGAACAGTCCAACAGTGGAGAACTGGCATTGTGTGATACACATTTGTACGCATGTGCATACGTCCCCATGTATATAAGCATACACATGTAATTTGGACACAAGTATAAATTATAGTCCAAACTTGGTAACAATCAAAAACATTCACATACATGGTATCTGGCATGCGCTTGAAAAGTAGTTTATTTTTAATTCAAAATAAACAGCACATAAACTGAGGCTGGCTTATTCTATAGTAGCCAAAACAGGTTTAGTTTCAGCTCAGTTGGTACTGGGTTCTGATACACCAGGTTGACTTCTTCTTACATCACTGGCCAGCGCTCAACATTACTTGGTACTATAAAGAGCAAACACAGATGTGGTTACACAGATTTATTAGAAATAACTTTGTAACTGAAAAAAGCATACTGATTTATGGGCTTCGCCTGTAAGTAGTACAGCTCTGAGGAGCAGTGCAAGTGTGCAGTCAAACTCTGCCCGCAGGGTGATTCAAACTTCATGGACCCTGACATCATGCGAAAGTGCCCCACACTTGATCTATGACTCTCTTCCTTTGAGAAGAAGCAGTTCAGACCAGTCTACATCCATCTTGTTCTTGACCATGCTGCCATGCTTCCACAGCAAACCCTTTGCTTCCACTTCATTGCAGCGCTTTTTAAAGCTGACTTTGGTCTTCCTTTCTGGAGTTTTTCCCTCAAAAAACATTGCCTTTTCTGTTCCCTTGAATGTGAATTCATGAATTTTGCCTTTGACTGTTCTCTCCTTCTACTTCACACTCTTTAAGGCCAAAGATAAGATGCACCATGTTTCAGAAGATCTGTTGTGCTAAGTCTGGAGAATTTCTGAAGTCTTTAACTATGTGTTTGCTGTTTCTTGCTCAGGGGTCGGGTTTATAAATGTGGTCCTCAGTCTGACTCCTGCAATTTAGTGGCAGGCATACCTCAACTCCTGAAATCCCCAAATACATCTCAAGATGCAGTTATCCCTTAAGGATTGTCTTACTCGTTACATGGATGACTGCTTCTGGAGAAACAGTAGCAACATGAGGTTTTTCAGGTTCACCAGATTCAATTTCAAGACCAGTTTAAAGATAAGAGATAATGCCAGCTAACAATAGCAAAGAATAAAACTGAACTCGTGATTGTAAAATTTTAAGGTGCGAAAGAAGAAAATCAGACATCACTCTAGAAGTGCCCCCGTCAAGATCAGCAAGTCAAAGGAAGGACGAGAGCTGACCGGTTGCTCTTTGCGGTCTTTCAGAGCAGGATCAGGAGTGTTGGTTTGGAGGAAGGGACACGAGACTCAGCTCCTTGCTTCCTTTCCTTCCCCCATTCTGACAGCTGCTCCTTGAGACCCCCAGACTTCCCTTTTCCACAGTGAAATCCCTCCCTTTCTCTTTTTTCTTATGTTTCTATTTTTAACCTGCTTCACACAGCCTCGAATCAGGAGCTGATACTACATCGCAGTCCTGTAGTGCTGGCCAGTTTAAATGACTCTCAGGCTGGTCATAACCTTTTCACTGTCAACCAGACCCTCAGCCTGGTGGGGAAGGAGTTCGGAATTTGGATTGCTGCTTGCGGGATGCGTACCGTCCCTCAGCTGTTGAGAACCCTGCATATTGGACTCGAGGGCTGCGAAAAGGAATTACCCTCCTGAACTAGGATGCCAGGGGAGTCCATAACTCCCCTCCAATCTCTGTTATATAGTCTAATGCTAAAGAAAATTGTTTCAGAATGCAGTCCAAGGTTCTTAAGTGAATAATTACATCTCTTGACAAAGAATCAAGATTCTGTTTAGTTCCCTCTTCCCAGAAGTAAGATCTGTTCCTTTATGTCTGTTGCCAATTCTTCCTTTTCACTAATACATTGGATAGAAAGATTTTTCCAACAGTAATCCCCAAATAGATTAATCTGACTGTAAAGAAAAGGGAGTCTCTTCTGCTTGTCTCTTCATTGCTATTTTTTCCCTCTTTCACCATATCCCCAAATAAAATATCAACAACCAAAATGAAGTATTTGTTACCTGATGATCTTTCCTGGGGAAGCTTCACAGTCTATTTCTTTGCCTCCGTTTTTTGGCACAACTATATAACAAGATCTCACATGAAATTGCCACAGTAAGGCCAAGACGAGCTGTAATGTGTGTGTAACTGCACTAGTGAAAAGGTCTTTTCTGATTTCCTTCTGGGAACTGGTAGAAATAGGAAATGCAGTCTGGACATCTCTGCCATGTATCTGTGTCTCCTCTGGGAGTTGTTCTCACCACAAACCTAAACCAGTGCTAACCCCATATATAAACCAGTCACCCCTTTCTACCGTGATGAGTGCAGAATTGCCTTCTCAGTCACAGACAGAAACTGATTCTTTACAGGTATCTGTAGCACAGACGTGTACCTAATTACCACGATTAGATTGGTTATAGTGCCTTTTTTACTGAGTAGCTAGTACTTCCATACTCTTCTCCATACTGTGTTTAACTTAAAAGTACAAAGGGACAACCCCAACATTTACTTGTCTAAGTTGGAAACAGCTTTATAGAGACACATTAAATGTACTGGACCTCAATTAGCCCTACAATAGCAATAGTCTCTCACAAACATCCTCTAAAAAGCCCAGTAATGTAGCTATGATGACTAAGCCTTGCAATAAGAATTATCAGGCTTCTTTTGAAGAACCTAAGTTTTTCAACAGCGAGCATTCAGGGAGGTGGTGGTCTTTGTCCATGTCAACTGTGAACAATTAGTTGCTTCAGTCTTTCTATTATTATCAATTGCAGGCTTGCTTACATGTAGCAGGATTCATGAGGTGAGGGATGAGTAGGTGTGGGGATTCATATTCGTGAGTCACCCAGACCTGGACCATCCCCACAGTAGCAACTGGCTGAGGACCAGCTGCCTTGTTCTCTAAGCCCTCGTCTCTCATGCCTTCAGGGAATCCATCCTGCAGGGATTCTTCTGGGCTGTGTGCTTCTCCTTGGCTCCCTGAACAGCTCCTGTCGGCTGTCTTGATCACAATTCTGTATATGTGGTGCTTTCAACCTGTCAATGGTGCTTTTATAAGATGCTGGATAAATGGTTTCAATGTGCTTTCTGAAAGCTGATGTGTGAAGCTGTGATGCAGAGTGCTCTCTCTAGTATTGTCTGCTTCCCAGATCTTAGCGTTAACTGTGTTACTCTGACTACAAAAGGCTGACAGTGCTGCCCTGTCTCTTGTTCATCCCACACCAGAATGGAGTCATCACGCGTAACAAGCCCGGGTTGGGTGACAGGTTTAAAGGCAGCCATTCAGACCTTGGCTTGAAAGCAGTTAAGAGACACGACTCTCATGTGTGCACCGTGGGATTGGAAACACCATAGAGCCCAGCTCAAGGACATTTTTCTCTGTCCTCTTGTGCATATACATTTGTTTGCAATATGACTGTAAGAAATCTGTTTCTTCCACAAACATTTTAATTTGGGCCACACTCCAATGAGGGACTTCTGCTGTTAGGCAAATTACCAGTTATTTCAGACGAGTGCTAACTATTTAGGTTGGAACATGCCTGAATAAGGCTGTTATGATGTGCCTCACAAGTAACTTGGTGTGTGTAGTCTACTGCAAAACAGGAGAATGCAGAAAGACGCTCAGACTGACAGATGCTCCTGTGGTGGTGTGCTGAAGACTTTCGAGGGCAGGTCTCTTCCTGCAGGCATGCATAATTGCTGTTAATACGATTTCATACCCTGGTGCTGAAGTTGATTTCTAGCACCTCTTTTTAGGATGGTCGTGGCTTAAGACATTGATAGTGCATATCTTAGCCTAAAAGAAAACCAACCAAACCTCAACATCCCTTGCTGGCTAGCAACTTATGTTGAGGATTATGCTAAAGATAAATGCTATGGATGGAACATCACAGAGATAAAACACGGGGTTCCCTTTCTTCAAGGAGAGAGAACCCCCTTTGGCTGGGTCAGTATGAAAGATCTCAGGCTTACAAAAAGTATTAAACAACAGAAGTATTAAATGACTGTCTATGTGGTAATTTCCCAGGAGTGCATTAGGGTATCACATACACTAGACATTGTTCTTTTCCTGTGGACAGCAGAAAGATGAAAGCTTATTTGTAATACAAGGTTCCCATTGATTAATTGATAACACTTACTTGTAAATTACTTACAAGCGACTTACATGTAAGTAACTGATGTGTAATCCAAAGGTCAGCAGATGTCTACACAATGTAGATGTACTTAAGCTAACTCTAAATGATCCAGCTCAGGTGTTGTAAACAGAATCACTAGAACAATTTAATGCTCTACTTGGTGTGATCTGCTCACAGAGCTAACTCCAGCACCCCGATTTCCACAGCAAATGCATGGATTATCTTTGTATTACACACCCATTGGCCTGTGCCCAGTCTATAGATAACATAAAATTTACAGTTTTGTTTCTGGAGGTCTTCGATTTCAAAGCGGCCAGGACAGTCACCGCAAACATGATAGCAAAGTGCCTAAATATAAAGATGTTTCTAAAAAGGTAAAAGATGCTCACTGTTACTGCGCAGCAACTTGTCAACTGTATGTGGTACTCTCTTGCCATACACATTCATTTGCGATGTTCATTTATCGTTATAATAGCACAGTCTGACAAGGTCTCTGTCTCTGCAAATTCATTGTCTAATTTTAACTAGCATATGCTTGTTACAGAAAATATAAAATGAGATTCTTTGTTCACTTTAGAGGGCAGCTATGTTATTTCTTATAGTTTATGATGATGCAACAATCTGCTTAGATGATTTACAAAGTATGCATCACTTAACTTCAAAATGCTTCATTTGAGATTTCAGAATGCCTCCCGTTCACTACAAGACAATGTTACCAACTCTTGTCATTTTAATCTTGTAATATAAGAAATCCAGTTTTAAACTTTACAAATCTTACTACTTAAAAAAAAGACAGTGCTGATGTTTTGACTTCCTAATGTCTACGAAGAGACTCTCATATTTTAACTTTCAGCATAGGTTGGATTTGGACTACCCTCTTATTTATGGAAGTGCTCCTCCCCGCCATGTTCAGCTGTCACCATCTGAGTATCTCTTTTTTGTCCTTGATGAAATATGACAACTGTCCAGGGGGCACAGAAACTGCATCACATAACACTTCCGAACAAGACCTTTTTAGTGTGCCTGTGAGATTTAGGAGCCTGGACTCAAGTCAGATGTTTTGGGGAAATCACATCCTGTCTTGCAGACTTCTGTGGATGTCTTCACTTTCTTTCTGTAGCTTGCAAGCACTCAACTGACATGGAAAGAGGTATGTAAGAGGTGAACTGGTACAATGTTTAAATGTATTAGTAAAAAAAAACACCCAAGAGCACACGAACCTTCTTTCTCATGTCTGAAGATACTGGAATTTGGTCTTCATCTCTGAGGCTATTTGAGAACAGTCATGTAACCAGTTTCCTCAGAACATCCTACCAGCAGACAAGTCTTTGAATGAGCATCTGGATCATTCTGGTGGCTCCTGAGGTTCCACACATACCACCTTCATGATTTCCAGCAGGGCCTGTCTCATCTCTGTGGCGATGACTACGTACGAATGGCCCTTTTCTTCACTGTCCTGACACCTTTAACTTAAGAAAGGGGGATGAGAGCTGCTTTTTCTCAGTCTGACTAGTTTTTCTAGGTGAAAGTGTGCTAAGAGCCCACCTGCAAACCCAGAAAAGAGCATTTACTGTTGGGGCAAGGCAAGTATAGCCCCCTGCAGCAGCTAGGAAGAGAAAGGTAAAAGGAACAATAGTTAAATTTCAATTGCCCTTCACCCATGTCACAGACTACCTGTTTAGAAAGATTTTTACAGTAGAAAAGGTTACAGTTAAGGGATGAGTTGCCAAGAATCTCAGAGGAGATGGGTGGATTTGTTTATTCTTCTCAGTATTCCCTATACCCGAAGAGGCAGGGGCAAGTCCTCTCTGCCCCACCATGAAGCAGTTTGCTGATCTTTTATCAAGCCTCCATATCAACAGAAATGAAATGAGTAAATAAATTCTAAATACATGATTTTGTTCTGTCATAAACCCAAAACGGACAAATGTAGATGCACTAATGTAAGTACCATGTGCAGATCCGGACTTGACCAGGTGGTTTTTAGCAAAAAAAAACCCCAACACAAACACCTGGATTACTTTATTTAAATAGAATTATTTGCATGAGACAAGGGTGCAGGATTGGACCCTATGAGTTTAGAAGAAGTTTAGTTTGGTGCTAGGTATTTTTATTTGTATTTTCAGTGAAATGTATTTTCTTTCTTTTATGTTAGTGAATTGATATGACTTCCATAGAACAACAAAAAATAGTCTGGTATATGGATAATTATCTCTAATAACTATTATTAAAATCATGCCTCAGTAGGAGTCACTTTAAATTGGGTGCTATAGGAGCTTCTGCATAAAATTGCTTTGTATATGGAACACTGCATTCTTAGGACATAGTGGATAAATACTTGTAATTACAGACACTTTCATTTATTTTATCCATTGTTTTATAATGGAAAAAATATTTATTACTGGAATGGTTTTCCAGCAATGTCTTCTTGCAGAATAATCTAGCAACAAACTGTGTTTTCTGGACAACCATTTGATTCTCCGGTCACTGACGCAGAACTGCAAAACATCCTTAAACCAGTATGAGCTTCGGAAGAGAGAGGATTAGAACTGAGTTTGGCCACCTTAGCGTGGGTACAGTTAAATATACAGTGTAGTTCCGATCTGTAGGCAGTGAGAGCAGTTCGAAGAAATGAGTATACTATATCAACCCAGAATCGGTGCATGCAAACTTCCGAGATGGGACTAGCTGAGGCTTGTTTGCTACGTGATGGGTTATGTGGCTTGCTACCTGTTTGAAATCAATATAGTTTTATTAATACCACTGCAGACACTGAAATACTGTAGTTTTGCAGAATGTATGTTCCATAAATTGTAGCTTGACTGTAATTGCAGTCTGCTCTGTTACAGCAGTTCAGATCCAACACTAAGTTGCATTTTGTAAATTGATAAATGCCACAAAATTCCTCTCAACATTTTGTAGTAGTATACATGAGTTGATGTAATTTAGTCAAACCATTATTCCAAGAATCTTCATCTGATGTTTCTAGCCAATTCAGCTTTTGGCTGCTGAAAGCACAGTAGGTAATTATGGTTATTTACGGTAAATGTAGACAAGTTTTATGTAAATATTTCAGGGGAAAAAAATGCTACATAAACATATGAGGCAGTTATCTAAAAGTAAGAACATAGGTCAATAATATAAAATACAGGTTTTATTTATGTACAGTAGTATCCTAATATTTACTTGTTTATATGCAGAAAAAAATCTTAAGATTCTGTACTGTATTCTCTGAAAGCTTTTAAAAGAGGCTCTGCCATTTTCTCTGGTTAATATATTTGCAAATAACTTTTGAATTTATTGGAAATCCATGTAAATGATGTCAAATGGGAAACATGTTATGTTGCAATGAAATGAGTTTAATTCAAAAATCCTGGCAAATTTCATTGGATTGAAATATATATATAAATTCAATAGCCAGACAGAATAAAACACAATAAATAAGCATTGCCTTTTGGGTTTTTTTAACCTGTGCCTCTTTTTGTTGTTTTCTTAGCAAATATTTTACTCAGTCCTTGTAGTCATTTCCTCCTGTGCAGGTCCTAAAAATCTGCATTATTTGATAGAATTTTGTTTGTTCCAGGCATTTCGTGCTGATTTCATTATCTGACAAGAACTATTAAGTCTTCTTTGTGTTATAAAGCACCTTACTCCTCACAAAGCCACAAGCCTGTCAAGATTCAAGTATGCACGCAACAGCACCAATTTTAAGTTGTCTCCAGACTAAAGCAGAAATTCCCATGAATACAGGGGCACTATGCCCTTTAATGCAGGTAAGAATATTGGATTTGAGCCTTTGAAAGTTGTGCAGCTTTCAGCATTTTTAAAGAGCTGCAATTACCAGCCTTATGGATTATCTTCTGAAATTCCCACGGCATTCAGTTCCTTTTTCTTTGCGAAAGATGCTCTCCAGGTAACATTCCCCAGCCATTTGCTCCACTGCTCTGTCAATGGCCAGACTCTAATTTGTGTAGAAATTCTTTTGAGAACATCCTGAAACGTTACAGAGGCAGCTGAATTAGGACCGCAGCTGAATACGTAACACAGATTCTGCATGTAAATCTAACAGAAGGAACTGTTTTAAGCATGCCACTGGAGCAAGGCTTCTTTGTACACTAGAGCATGAGGCTGAAATGGTACCTTGCCTGCTGGGACTTGCATTCTCCATGTGTTGCACCTTCCCCCTCATTACCTTTAACTACAGATAAGAGAAGAACAGCTTTATCCGTTTAATATCAAGTAGTTACTGATAAACAGGTTCATGGAAAATTCACAGTGCAGCCATGGACCAGTTATGCTGGGCTGGGAGGCTGAAAAATTAGACTGGTGCAGACAAGTAGTATCTGTTCACTGTTGGGGCTCTTAATGTTTAATCTGGGTAAGTATATTTTAATACTGAAAGATATAGGGTTATAGGTCAAATAGAGGACTGTAAAAATAAGGAACATTGCATGTGAAAAATAATTCAGGATCTGATAGCTTAAAAGAAGATTGCTTTTTACTGAACATTTGTTCATGGACCAAGAAGCTGCAAACAAGGTAATTTTATATAATATTTTTATGAAGTAACTTCCTGTATATTACCCAATACAGGCTGTTCTTCTGAAAAAGGCATGCATTATTATTATCAAGAGAACTGTATCACAGATCCTAATTTTTTTTCATTCTTCATTCCAAACAGTTGCTGTCAGCCATAAAATAGTTCTATTGCAATATCTAGCGTCAGGTTTGAGGTGAATCGTGCGGAACTATAAATGTGGCTGGCTGAAATATTGAATAATTTGCCCAGATTCTGGCTAATCACATAGCTGCATGCACACACTTGGGAATAGAAAGTGCGAGCATCTTTGTTCTCTGCTGATCTTTGACATCACTTAGAAGTAAAGCTTTAACCTAACGGGAGCTTGGTATGCAATCAGGAGTATACTGCAGTGACACCTGGTGTTTAAAATAGAATTATTCCCTGTGAAGTGTGACTGTCAATTTATTTTTAATTGGGTACCTATTCACTCAAAGACTTGCAGTTCACCCTGTGCTCATGGAGCATAGTATTATATTAAACTAGAAAGCATTGCAGCTGAAGAGTGGCTTGACATTACTTGGTAGAAAATGTATATCTGACAGATTTGTTTCAAAAGCCCAAAATTGCAGTGGCATGATCTTTCATGAATGGCTGTTCTTCCTAGCACTCTAGCTGATGACATACTTCATCACTACTTCTCGGTTGGTTATTACACAAATGAGATTGACCCTTAATATAACGCACACAACTGGAATTTCCATGCAGCCTTTGCAGAAGGACTGATAGGCAAGAACAGAGAACCGCCAGTTCAGGCAGGAACCTGGGATCCCGTGCAAGTCGTGGCGCTAGAAAGCGTATTAGAGCTACGATAGATACTTCTGAAATAGTCCCTGCTAAAGAGCTTATTGACCAAAGTAGTCAAGGTCTGTACGTTTACAGATGTGACTGCAACAGAATGTAAATCCCATCATCAGTTAATGTAATTACAGCTTATTAGGATAATATAATAATAACAAGGATCATTATTATTAAAGATTACAGTTTGCCACAAAATTAAGAAAAATTAAGGAAGATCTGGTAGCAATCTCTGTATTCAGACTATTGGAAAATTTCCATTATGCAAAAGTTTTCTGCAACCTGTTGTGAGAAGCACATACATCCTCCACATTTATGTAGTTAATCTTTGAAACCTGGCAAGGACAAAACTCTAAGGCTAGCATTGTGGTTTTCCTTTGTCCCATAAAATTCTGTAAGGGTTTGGCTAAGCTAAAAAGCCAGATTATCCTAAAAGTTCTTGTTTTCCTTCATTAATTTTTCTAGGAAATCATGGGAGGCTGCAAAAAGAAACATGAATCTGAACCTTCTAAGACTGCACTTGGGCCTTAAGCAAGTCAAACAGCAGAGAACCAAGCCTTCTCCAGTCAGCAACTCAAAGGCTAGCACTGAAACTAGCAGTCAGAGGTCTTTTTCCTCTCTTTCCTGCAGCTTACTTTCATCAGCAAACTACAAAGAAAAAGAGATCTGGGCAAAATGAAGTCTGGATGGGCCATGAAGGGAACAAATAGCTGCTGCTCCAAGTAGAGTAATCAGTCTTGTAACCCAGCAGCAAAATCAGCATTGTGCTGTTTTGAGGTTAGAGAGCTGAGGCTGTCAC
Organism: Stercorarius parasiticus; assembly: GCA_013396915.1. NCBI lineage: Eukaryota > Metazoa > Chordata > Aves > Charadriiformes > Stercorariidae > Stercorarius > Stercorarius parasiticus. The sequence continues at coordinate 704,972 of VWZL01002232.1, read as the reverse complement.
ATGCTGGAGAAGAGAGTTATCAGTAGCTTGTCTTTAAAATACCTAAGAACTGATATGAAAAGGGCCTGTATTAAAATTTAAGTCACAAATTCAAGCACTCAGAACATGAGGAAATGCTAGATACCCAGTCGTTCACATAAGCCCAATTCCTTCCACAGTCCGTTCACAGAATGGTTGAGATTGGAAGGAGTCCAACCCCCTCTGGGGGGTCATCTTGTCCAACCCCCCTGCTCAGGACACCCAGCACAGGCTGCCCAGAACCACGTCCACATGGCATCTGAGTATGTCCAAGGACGGAGGCTCCACAACCCCCCTGGGCAACCTGTGCCAGTGCTTGATCACTCTCACAGTGAAAAAAGTGTTTCCTGATGTTCAGAGGGAATCTCCTGTGTTCCACTGTGTGCCCATGGCCTCTGGTCCTATCACTGGACAACAGTGAAAAGAGCCTGGTTGTGTCTTCTTTGCACCTTCCCTTCAAGTACTTATAGACGTTGATAAGATCCCCCCGAGCCTTCTCTTCTTCATGCTGAACAGTCCCAGCTCTCTCAGCCTTGCATCATAGGACAGATGCTACAGTGCCTTCATCATCTTTGTGGCTCTTTGTTGGACTCTCTCAGTATGTCCATGTCTGTCCTGTACTGGAGATCCCAGAACTGGACCCAGCTCTCCAGGTGTGGCCTCACCAGTGCTGAGTGGAGGGGAAGGATCACCTCCTTCTACCTGCTGGCAATATTTTGTCTAGTGCAGCCCAGGCTACCATTTCCCTTTGCAAGGGCAAATTTCTGGCTCATGTTCACCTTGATGTCCACCAGGACCCCTACGCCTTTTCTCCAAAGCTGCTTTACAGCTGGGCAGGCCCCAACATGTACTGGTCCTGGGCTTGTTCCTCCCTAGGAGACAGACTTCGCATTTCCCCCTTGGTGAAGTTCATGAGGTTCCTGCTGGCTCATTTCCCTAGTCTGCTGAGGTCTCTCTTGGTGGCACCCCTTCCTTCCAGGCTGTTGACCACACCACACAACTTGGTATCATCAACAAACTTGCTGAGGATGCACTCAATCCCACTGTCCACGTTGCCAAGAAAGATGTTAAACAGTGCCAGTCCCAATACTGACCCCTGACGAATGCCACTCATTGCCTTTGACATCCCTCACCAGATTTAATTCCAGTTGGCCTTTGGCTTTTCTAACTGTGTCTCTGCATGATTGGACAGGGTTTCTATATTCCTCACAGGTTACCTGTCCCTGCTTCCACCTTCTATATACTTCCTTTTTCTGTTTGAGTTTTGACAGGAGCTCCTTGTTCATCCATGCAGGCCCCCTGGCATTTTTGCCTGACTTCCTGCTCTGTTGGATGGACCACTCTTGACCTTGGAGGAGGTGAGGCTTGAATATCAACCAGCTTTCTTCAACCCCTTTTCCCTCCAGGGCCTTATCCCATTGGACTCTTTCAAGCAGATCCCCTCCAGCCACCTCATCTACCAAATAAAGGGATTCTTGTGGAAAAGTAGTATTGTGACCTTATTTTCAACGACTTTGTCTTTAATTGTTTGATCAAGTGTTGTTTTTTCTCCACAGAAACTGTCTCAGTGAGTTTTAAGCATAAAAATAGCAAGAAACTGTATGAAGTATGTGCACGTATTTGTAAATCTGAGATTTCTTTCCCTCCAGATTTTGTAGTCTAGCTAATACTTAAAAAGGTTTGGTACATGATTGAAAGATGTTGATTGCCACATGACTGTGACATGTCTGTAGGTGACACTATAAAGGCTGCTAAGTGTAAAGACAAGATGACAAGGATCCTGTCCTTTGTAATTTGCAACTAAAATACCCATTGGGCAGATGAGTGCAAAAAGATGAGTGGGAGTAAAGTCCATTCTCTACTTCAAAATCCCTGCTAGGTCCTCCTGTGTTTACCTACAGTGTTCTCTAATACATGTGGTATCTAGAGAGCCTCCCAGCTCAGACACAGCCTGCTTTTGCGGTCCATATTACCAGACCACAGTCAGCTTTGGCACATAACGTAACATCCCCTGAGCTGCCCCAGCGCAGCTCCAGCCTGGTCCTGCAGGTCTCGCACCAATCCCAGCTAATGAGCCTCCTTGGAGCCAAGCAAGCCTGTGCAGAGAGAACTCGTATGTTTCTGCACCAGCACTGTGGTTTGGCTACAAACTAGGTAATTACCACACATAAGGGAGATAATTAGGTGGTTTTATTTGTTTTAATTATGTGTGTGTGTGTGTCAAGGAGGAGGGAAGAAAACACAGAATCACAGGTTTGATACCATGTAACCTCCCTTTTCAAAGCTTTTCTTGCACACTTTTCCACTTTGAATTGTCCAAGCAATGGCCTATAGCGAAAATTGTAAGAAAATTCAAGATAGCATGAAAATGGGGGAAGAGCCTCCCATCCTGAGAAAGATTTCTGGTTGGTTGTGGTCAGTTCAGTGTGGTTCACAGAAGAAGAGAGTTTGGCAGCAGAGAACTCTACCGCTGGAAACGTGAGCTGGAGGCAACACCACCATGACGTGCTACAGCAACAGAAATTCTATTAATGAAGGGAAGACAGCCTGGGGGTATCCTGCACCTTTCAGCCACATATATGACAAAATTAAAACCAACATGACTATCCTGGTGCCTGAGGTGGCCGTACAGGCATGTTCTTAATAAATTAAATAATTTTAGGTTAATCTAAGAAATCCTTGAAACACAATTAATCCTTTCTGGATCCAAGCCAAGCAATTTTCCATTTGCTTTCAAAAAAACCAACTTTAATATATATGGAGGATACCTGTGAGGATATTATAGCCCTAGATGTTTAACACAAAATAAGAGTTAAGTGTCTGGGTCCCCTGTACCACTAATGGAGTTAGGTGCCTTCAAAGGAGTCTCAACAGACAATGTAATGAGAACAAACTGCTTCAGGAACACAGGGGACAATATTAAGGACCTAAGACAGTCAGGTACTTCCTGGTAGTCATCTTTCACAGACACAAACTGTTCCAGTTTGTTCTGACAGCTGGTATCTTAAAACCTGTGTGTTGGGTGAGATGATGACAACTACTATTTGTAGCATGAAAAAATTAGCCTGAAGAAATACTTAGCACATATTGTCTTCCGGAGAAGTGCAAGTATGAACTCATTCAGAGACTAAGCAACCATGACTGCATCCGTATGGGGAGCACGTGGCCTTTCAGTTAAAAATGTCTCTATTTGTGTACCCTTGCCCTCTTGGCAAATCTGCATAAATCCATCGCTTTAAAGCATGTGTAATCTCCATTATAGTATCTTGAGAAACGTAAAGTGCTTTGTAACACTCTGCGTTTGGAATTGATATAGAACAGTGCTTGAACTCATTTGAGATGAAGATCTGGTCAGGGCAGGACATCCCTCATTGATTTCGACGAAGTCCAGATTTCCCTCTAGTTTCAGAACTAACAACAGAAACTGCATATTGAGGGACCTGTCTCCAGTCATGCGTGTACAATTTTCATACTGCAGGAAGAAGAAAGTCGCAGCGCTGAAAGACAGCCAAGTCAAATAGTGCCATTTGAAGTGTAGTTAGATCACGATGAAGATAATTCACCTGTTTCTCTGTAAAGTACATTTTCAACAAAGGAAAGAGAATGAGAATGCTACCACATCACAAGGAGTTCTTGTTACTGCTACTTATTCTTCATGGCCAGAGAGGACAGTTTGAGGTAGGTGAACAAACTACTAGAATTCTCTTCAGACAGATTTTACCTACTTCTGCTTGATTTCATTATTTTTTTTTTAAGGACACAATCACTGAGGGGAACTGCTAACCTGGCAGCTCCTGTTCTTGGCTTGAGAGATCCAGTTTTGTAGATTTCACTCGTGTTCGGCTTGGGGCTAGAGCCAACGGATGACTTACCAAAAATCACCCAAAATCTGGAAGTGCAATCCAGACCTACTGCTGTTTAGCAGCTGCTTGGTTAGCCCTAGAAATACATAAATTCACTACATGGTCCTCTGTAGGACCTGCAAGTCCTCTGAGCACCTGCTTGCACACCAACTGGACCATCCCAGCAGTAATCTAATTCAAGTAATTAGGTGCCTGATTTAATTATATAGGTGCCATTGGTATCCAGAACCTAGACAGATCTTATTCTGCGGCACTGATCCAGCAGTTATGCTCTGAGCACACCTAATGCAACTCAATGTCATGGAATTCAGCATAAAAACAAACAGCCACATGCAGATTCAGAGAAGGTGGGACATTTTCTGGTTAAATGCTAGGCAACGTGATGTGCTCTATTCCCAGGCAAAGGGATCTCCAACCACTATGTTATCTGACATGAGGGAATGCCTCACCTGTTGAAACAGGGCCTGTTGAAACAGGGACACGTTACTACATCCAGCTTGTGGATTTGACACCAAAGGTCTCACCAGTAACTGCTGTTGTATGTTTGCCTTTCCTCACCATACTCAAAAAGTGTTCTGTCTTTCCTAGACAGCTGAAAGCCCTTGGCATGGTTGGCTCTGAATCCATCAATGGTCTCCACAGGATCCAGGACTTCCAATGCTCTTCTCAATGCACTCCTGAGGGTGCTATTGTTCTTCTTATGCAGGTTTTTGGGGCCCCCACATAGCTTTTCTCATGCACTAGAAAGGTATCTTAGCTGTTTAATTCATGAATTGCACTCCATGTTGGGGCAGAAATAAAAAGCCTGCAATTAAGCTGCCAATAATTCCCTAACCCATTTCTGTACCTCATGAACAGATTCTGTACAAAAAGGATGAGAAGAGAGGCAATCCCCAGAGTCCACGGTCTTGGACAGCTTTAGTGTACTTACTGCTTATACAACATACATCTGCACGTAATAACAGCCGCTAGTTAACTACTTCTGGTCCTGCCCATTTTATTGTGAGCAATATTTGTGCTGCAAGGGATGTACCCCTCACTCCACTGAGCACAAAAGAAAGCATGCATCCCAGAGACAATTTTGGACAAGCATGGCCATCCAGGGAGATTGCCAAGTCTTCTGTTCCTAAGGGGAAGACGGTGGGTACTGCTGGGTACAAGAAACTGTATTGTTTGTGCCTGATGGGGTGTAAGAGTCAGGAGGGGAGGGAGAAGGTCAGGATTAATTTTCATTTCTAAGGTTCCGAATCTAAGATTTTCATTGCTAAGATTCTAAGCTGAATCTATGATTAAAATTCCAGTCTTGGGTTCTGGCAGATATGCAGGACAGCAAGGACCCTCCATACAGATGGCTCAAAGTTCTGGGAGGTTTTAAGTTCAAAACAGTGACTTCAGCATTCAATAGCCCTGGCAAGTGTTAAGAGGAAAGCTTTGGCACGTGTTAAGGATCTCAAAAAGAGAGGGGAGGGGGACTGCTGCCAAAAGCCCTCCATTTCAAACTCCGTTTCTCTCAGAAACTCAGTTTCTATTGCTGTTCATTAAAGCTGCTATTCCTACACCTGAAAAAAAAGAGACAAAGGACGGGGAAAGGATGAGGCTCTTCGTTTCAAACAACTGTTCACTTCTTGCATTCCCACCCCTAGGTCTTCGGTGGTACATTCTTCAGTGAAATAATTATTGACTATGCTTCCCAACTTGAGTTTGGTTTAGGCAGTAACAAAGGCTTTTTTGGCAATTGGGCTTAATCTAGAAACTGAAAACAATGCTCAGTGTTTCTTAAAAACAAACAATGTTCTTACTGTTTGTTAAGGGTGGTTTGTTGGGGGTTTTTTTTGTGTCCTCTGGTGCTATTTTGAGTTCTAGCACGTCTATTGTACACAGGCTGGAGTGCTCACCCTGGTTGTTTACAACAATTTCCCCCGTGTTGCCAGGCTTTTCTTCTATGAAGCATAATTTTGTAGGCAATGTACAAAACAAGCCACAGTGTAAATAAACTGAGTATGTGTGAAAAGTGTTGGCTCAACACCCCTCAAAATTGTCTCTAGCCCTAAAATTGCCACTCATGTCAAGTCAAAAGCACAGTGGGTACCTACTTGGATTCAATGTTAAAGGATTGTTTTATTTGTGCAAATCTGGAATCGAAAAGATTTCTCTAATTTCAGTGCCTTTAGGATAGGTTCTGGTGGTTACCCAGATTTCACTCTGGCTCTGCTGATCTCGCTGCAGTCACAGCTGTTGTTGCCACCGAAATGACCGAGACCACTCACTCCAAGGCTGGAGGAGACTTTTTTGGTTGAAATAGCTGGAAACTGTTTTTGTGGGGCAGCCATGCACGGCTGGCCACATCTGGGTGCTAACAGGAGATAGAAGCGCTTTGTACCATTGTGCTTTCATGTTCTCCACAAAAGGCCTATCTAGCTCACTTGATGCACACCTGGGAGTGCCTCATGGTCATAGGACAAATCCAGTAGTTTGCCAAATTTTTTATTAAACTTTCCTGGGAGAGGGCTAAGCAATACAACACCTCACTGTGATGTGGGTTCTCTGGAGAAACAAGCAAAGAGCGAAGCAATGAGGAGTGCTCTTGTTATCAGTTACTTCACCCTCAAAAATAGTTTGGTAGGGGGCTACAGCACAGCACCTCCCCAGCCATGTAATCCACTACACATCAGGCACTTCCACCAGCCCAGTCCTGCACAGTGGTCCCCTCATCAGACACCACTTCTGCAAGGAAAAGAAGTTTTGAGAAGCATCGTCTGAAGGTTAAAAGGAGAAAAATATGTTTCCCAGCCCCACAGAAGAGTGGGGACTATGCAGGACTGGAAGAGAAGAATCTCCCTGGACTAACAGCATGCCACCAGTACACCAGTTATTGCTGGTGATAGTAGGCCAGCTCCCACAACATATCCCACAGATGGTTCCCAGAAACTGAACAGGGTAGTTTATGTAGATCTTGAGCTGCTCTTTTCTAGCTGCTTCCTGACTGCAGCTCTAGAGAACAGTTCTGCAGGTAGCACATGGATTCTGCATCATTAGCTCTGATGTGAGCTTCAAAGCACAGTGAAGTCGGTGCTTGTTAACTTAGTAAGCTGCATAGAACTTTGTCTCCTTGCTTCAGAAGACCAAGATAAGACCAAGGACAGTTTATGAAGTGGCTCACATTATGCACATACAAATTACTGAATGATCACCACCACCACCACTGTAATACTCATAAGCAAGCACCTTTCCTTAGCTAGGACAATCCCTTGCTAGCCATTTTTCACTGCATAAAATACCTCCTGGAAGGCGCTGTAATAAACATAGCCAATCTGTGTACCAAATACAGTGCCAAAGAGGGTCAGTCTGTGGTTGGACAAACCTACTGCCTAGGCTGTAAGTGTAGGGGGAGCTGCACCTGATGCCAGCGACCCTGTTTTCTCATTAGGTTTGTCCGTCATGTCACACACATTTGCCCATGCTATGCTGGGGGTCGCATATCATTCTCATCTCTTCACCACCTGCTCATGCCTATGGCTTGGAGCCTAATCCTCCAACCAGGTGAAGCCACTCAGACAATGGTGAGCAGACAAACAAATCCAACGCAAGTACCACAAGTACTGCTAGCACTGCTAGCAGAAAACTCCAGCTAGGATATCACTGAGGGATCCACATGTACTAAAGGCATCATACACAACTTTGTATCAGAAGAGTATTATAGCAATTCTAAGCTGAACACTGGGAAGTCAAGAAAAGCCTGAGGTAAGGCTGCCTGTGCAACCTTAACTTGGCCACCTGGTGTGTCTAGGTCATATAAAAGTCTTTAATTACAGTCACACGCTGTCTTTAACCACTAGTCCTTTGTTTGACCCAGTGCACAGAATGGACAATACTCACTTAATGAGCAGCTAGTCACTATTTTATTTTTTGCTTGCTGCTTAGCATGTGGCCCCATACTTTGTTTACCACATGCTTCTCAAATCCTGCTATGAAAACTTAATGATTAAGTCCCTTGTTGGGTGCTTCTGTCCTGCCCATAATTAGAGTATTTGATTGTTTCATGAACATTTACTTCCCTAACTCTATGGCATACTTATTATTTGATGCGCGTATGGTACAATACAGCTGAATACAGTAATACTGAAAAAGATAAAAACAAACAAACAAGGAAAAATTGCCCATAAGAGGGTCACATGTGAAATGCTGAATATTTTCAAGTTAGAAGAGTGGGGTCTAGAAGACATCCTCAACCAGTCTATATGAAAAGGGCTGCTAATTAATGGATCCATTATCCCGACCAGTGACAGCTCTAATTCTTCTTATCTAGTGGGTATCTCAACAGAAAATTTGGTATGTGCAAGCAAGTGTATATACGTAACTCAAGGGAGATTTAATAAAAAAATATTGCACAAAATAGTTTTTTTAAAAAAAAATCCTTGGAGCACTGAAGCATACAGTTACACTGTGAATTCTCCCTACTGGCTTAATGACCAGGCAGGAGCTTGTGTCATTCTCACAGTTAGAGTTGTCACATGCTTATCATGTGACACTTACTGAGTGCACCCTCAGTAAGTTTGTAGACGACACCAAACTAGGTGGGAGTGTTGATCTGCTTGAGGGTAGGAAGGCTCTACAGAGGGACCTG